>VWZF01002827.1:1388994-1699932 GCA_013396755.1 Sclerurus mexicanus
ACACACACATACATAAGCCCCCTCTATCTTATATGCAAAATCCTAAAGCCCCAAAATTGCCTAACTTTTTAGTGTGATCTTTTAGCACTCCTAATTTTGCTGACATGTGCTTTTTCTTTGAGTAGCTGTAAGAAATAGCTGCAATAAATCCACTTTTCAGATACATCTGTATTTCTTCCTTGGGCCTTAGATTGAACTTCTCTTTAGCTAATAGGCCATCGATATGTTCAGCCATGTCCTGAAGTGGCTTTAATAGGCAGGTACATTAACTCATTTCATAGTTTCCTACAGGGAGATATTCATCAATGTAACGAACTTGATGATGGAAGAGAGTATTCTTCTCGTTACTGCTGATTTGAATGTTATGCCAAATAGGCTTTCAGCAACCAGAACACAGCTAGTTATGGCCTTAATGAAACAGTAATAACATTCAAACTGGAAACCCAAGAAGTTAAAATGCATAGGTTGAAAAGGGAGAAATTAAACTGCTGGTACATTCTCATATTTTCCTAACTGTACTCTCAGGACACATATTTTTGTCATGGATGCTGTTATGTCAAATGGAGAATATTGAACTAAACATAAAGGAGACTCAATGTTGCTATTTGAAAATGTGCCTCAGGAGTAACCTAAATGGTGAATAATTTGATGCATCAGGCAGGAACAGTAACTTTTAACCAGGAGAGGAGATCCTAGTAATTCCATTAATTCCATTAGCCCCTCCTGAGACCGTCCTGGGTATGAGTGCAACTACTTTTGGAGAAAAGTCAAACTCTTCATTGCTGACTTTAACTGAATATTCCTAACCGAGCTAACTATAAATTACCTTAGGCTTTGAATCTCACTTTCCACAGATTCATCTTCCCTGTGCCCAGTCTTTTTCCTCCTCTCGTGATTGTGCAAAGAACATGAAATTGCTTTCTCCCACCTTGCCCCTAGTTTTTGCAAAAAGCAGTTCACCTTTTCTCTGAACTCTTCCTTGCTGACTTCTCAGGTCTTTGTTCTTGCTAGCTTCTGTCCAGAGGGATGGAGATTTCAGTCCTCTGCTTCCTCTTTCAAGGTGTCACATGCATCACACACTTTGAAGGATGTCAGTGGCAGGTCTGTCACCTGCTGCTTGTGTAATCTACCTTCCTTTGGCTGTGGCAGACTCCTGTAATCTTGGCTTAAAGATTGCTCTGAAGTGGTCTACTTTAGTAGTGCATAACACATGGCCAATCTGACCCCTAGGACATTGCTGCCTGCCTTAAGACCTGCTGAATAGGCTCTGCTTCTGTGGATTTCCCTTGTTTCCCATACAGAATGTACATGGGGCAGGCAGAAGAAACACTTATGGATAAGTGATGCCTGAGCAACAGCTGCACCTCACTGCAATGCTCCCAGAGTCAGCTACTGCAACCCCATTTCTCAGATTAAATCATGGAAGGGTAAAATCATGGAAGCAGTCCATTTTTCTTCTTTTTGGTGTGAAAGAGCTGAAGCAAGGTATATATTTCATGGGTAAATGCTTTGAAAGCTTGTAAGGCAAATAAATTGAAAGGTCAATATTCTGGCTTGGATGAACTGGTGAGGGAAACTTTTACTTGGCATATGCCAGTTTGACCTTTTCTTTGCCCACGGTAAGCACAATTGCACTCCAAGGTTTCTAGGGTGCTGATGACACCAAATATCCAGTATCTCTCCAGGGAAGTCTATACTGCTCTGCCTCGAATAATTTTGGCTCTATAAAGCTTGAAGATCTATGTTCAGAATTTATTAAAGCCCATTTAAATATTTATTTATAAACTGGTCTGACATCTTCAGTATATTTATGGTCAACACCTATTTCTGTGTTCTTGGCTAAAATGACGTAAAATATGAATTATTATCTTTATTATTTAGTTTTTATGGTTCTCGTGTGTCAACCTAAGTGGCAAATGCTTTTTGAAGCAAATCAAAAGCAAATTAGGATTTTTTTTATTTTATTTTTCCCCTTTTTCTTAACAGACAAATCACTAAAGAGTTAAGATATGCTAATTAATTGGCTTCAACACCAGCAACAGGCAGGGAACAAAAAGATCCAGAATTTAAAACCAACTGTCCCAACACATAAGCTGTCTCTTCCACAGGTTTCTAACTGTGAATTACTAGCTTTGCCTGTATTAGTTTGAGAATAAATGTGTCACAGCCTTTAAATAGTATGATTAATCAAGCCTTTCAGAAGAATTCTAGTATTAGAGAGCTCTATAGTACATGACAAATCTTTTTATTCTGAGAACCATACTTCTCTTATTTTACCTGTGTGTAAATCCTGTGAATATTAAAATTTTCATAGGCTTTTTAAAGTGTTTAAAGAAAGAGAAACTGCTTTTAAACAATAAAAGGCCATCGGTCTTTGTTTTTGAAAGCATTCAATAGGCTTTATAAACACATCGTTCACCTTTAATATCATATAATTCCGTATTTCAGTAGTTCAGTAGGATAATGCACTGGCTCTCTAAAGAGCTTGTGGAAATGAAACATTTAGCATCAGCATCATGGGGCTTATTTGGTAGCTCATTTGCAATAATTTATTGATAACATTTCGAGGAATCATTCTCACTTTTGTTGACAAATCATTCCCAAACATACTTGTAGGGAATGAGAGAGATGTTGTAATAAAATGTTTTACATGATGAGGTTCAGAACTAAAGTTTTATAAAGAGAAATTTACTACTGGCTTTTTTGAAGCCATGAAAAATGCAAAATGGCAGCTGTCATGGCAGAGATTACTGCATATGCTATGGTCACTTTTCCAAGGCCTATTGTAAACTCTTTTTATATGCTTGGAAATCAAATTACCCATAAGCTAAAAATAAAGGAATGAGATACATAAATGACTGAGGAATATATGTAAATGACAACCTGGGCAAAGTGTTGGTTTTGTTGAAAAGAGTTTGTGAATTACTAATTTCGATGTCATCAGAATTTCACATCTAGGTTTAAGAAATATCAGTACAAAGGTATTTTAGAAAGAGAAATAGAAGAAAGAAAGTACTTTTGAGAAATGCAGCTCATTAAAATTTAATTTTCTGTATATATTCCTGGATCTAGATTGCTGTAGTGCTGTTTCTGTCCTGCTTTTTGTACGTGTGCATCTATGTGTGCATATGCATTTGTAAAGAATTTTGTTTTAGGTAACACAACTGTGTCTGCAGATGGGATGATCCCAATACTTAACTAGAGTTTTAAATTAGCAAAAGCTCTAAAAATATTTTAAATTGCAGTGGAAGAACAGCAACATTTTCATTAGTAAAACTTCCCTTGATTGTTATTTATATGATTACCAGCAACAGCTGGTTAACTTGCTGGTACAACAAAACAGCTGGTACCTTACTAAACTTTAGTTTAGTAAGGTACATACTATTAAGACAGAAATAAGAATATATATTCTAATAAGGATGTAACGTGGCTCAGGAAGAGATAAATTTATTAAGTCTTAATCCTGTAATCCATTTCACAGATTCACAACAGTACCATTATGAATATATTCTGGCACCTCCAATGCTTCTTTTAAAAATAGAAGTTCATTGTAACTGCTCTCTGTAGTTTATCAGTTTTGATGTACTGTTGATTTTGTGTGGAGTTTGCAAAGTGTACAGATTCTGGCCTTCAAGAAAACACCACTTACTCTTTTTTTAATAACTTTTCTATATTGCCAAAAGGTTAATTGTGTTAGAACCTGTTTTCCATTCTCAAGTCATGTAACTGTGGGACGTTTCCTCAGCTGCTATTCTGGAGATAGAGTTCATTTCACAAGTCTCACTCTACTGCCTTCTGTCCTTATTAAACTTTCATGATTTTTTAAAACAGAAGTTTGCTTTTATACAAGTAAGTAATGAAGTAATAAATATTTGGGAAATACACCTTATTTAATGATATATTTCTATATCAGTAAGTATGCCTGCACTCTAATATGATAAGATGGTGAATGTTTATTTCAGTGCTGCAGGGTGGTGTCCCTGTATATTTCTTCTTCTCTTTTGGGCATCTTCTGAAACAAAGGTGTAACTCTCCCTGAACTTTTCTAACTGATTCACTGAGCAATCAAAATTACCAGAACCTCACCTTGTGAAATCTGGCTGAGTGAATGATTTAAATCTTCCCAAGTTCTAAATACCTTTCAAGAATCTAAATTGACATATTGTTTATAAGACTTGAGTAGTAATGACTTGGTTTATATCCAGCAACTCAAATTCATTGCTTAGTTGTTCATTATTAGTACTACTGATTCTTATTTTGTATTACAATCTATTGATAAAACAGCTGAAAAGGAGAAGAGATGCAAAAGAAAAGAGCTGGACGGTTCTGCCTTCATGCCTCTCTCCTCCTTGCTGAGTCCTTGCTGAGTGTTCCCATTGGACAGCATGCATGCATGCAGGCACTTGGAGTGTCTCAGGCAGCTGTTGGCTCTGAGGTGGGTGCAAGCAGTTCACAAAGGGACTGAGGAATGCCCAGAGTAAGGGTGCAGGGCTGGGAGCAGGGAAGAGGAACAGTAGTAGCAAGGAAAAGCACAAGATGAAAAAGGTCTGGTCCTCTGAGAGCAGCAAGCTCTTACCAGTCTGGTACTGCACTGTAAAACAACCTTTGCAGATTAACTTGCTGGTTGCAGTTTTTCCAACCTTCTGCCATCAGCAGTTGCATTTCCCACCCCCTCCATGGATTCTCCTCCTCCCACCCTTTGCTCAGCCCTGTCTGTATACTGGTAGTTGACACTGGCAACAGGTGAATGGTGATCTAAATTCTTAGCACCCTGAAGCAGTGCAATGAGTGATAGATCCAACAAGAAAAACATAAAGGCTAACAGCAAAGAGAAGATTGTGGCAATCAGCATTTAGACAGGCTGAGGTTAGTGAAAAACTACAGGGTAATGCCTCAGGAGCAGGCTGATGTGTCTTTGGATTACATCACTGTTGAAAGAAGCACATCCTCCTTTCTGGGCTTGTTTTCACCTTAATGTTGACTATTGGCAGAAGAAGGTGTAGGATAAACTGGACAGGGGAGCCAATATGGAGCCATGTTTTTTGCCACTCTTGGATTAGTTTCAGATTCAGATCAGTGCTACTGCTGAAAAAAAATTGTATTGAACTGTGGCCTAACTTGGAGGAAATAGGAAATATTTCTCTGAGTCCAAATTAAAGTCTGGGAAACTGGCTGATAGAAGAAGATGTAAAAGTCAGATAGAAAAGTCAGAAAAGCAAGGGTGAGTGAAATAAAAGTGTGCAGTACAAAGTCTAATTAGGAACTAATACCATTTTTCTGTTACAAGCTGGGACTTATAATTGAAAGTGTCAGAAGAAGAGAGAGATCTGGCTTTATTAGTCTCAGGGTGACTAAAGCCATAAATGTGACATGGCAATGAAAAAAGACAAGTGTAAAGACATATCAGGATGTATTACAGCATTTTTAGAAGTGGAAAGAAAATATTAAAGGCAATGTACATGGTACTGGTGGGATTTCATCTCAAATTCTGTTTGTAGTTTTGGTCACTTGTGATCGAAAAATGAATTCTAAAAGGAAGAAGTGCAAGATGGGTAGCTAAAGCTGAGGAAATAGAGATTCTGTCTCTATACAGGTATTATTAAAAATTCTCATTATTTATCACTGCAGAATAAAGAAATTGTACTGTCTTTTTATTGTTCTCACAGAGAAAAGCACTGGCAAAGTGAAAATGTCTAAGTTGTAGAACAATGTTAGCAGAACAAATGTGTATACGCTGGCAGTGATGGCTTATTTTGCAGAAATGAGAGACAATAACCATCTGGGAGTGAGAGTCGAGATTAGAAGTAAATGTGCTGGGTTGGTTCTTTGTCCTAGTCTGTGAAACAACTTGATCTTTTTGTCACATGGGTTATATGAAATACATAATTCTAAAAGCTGGAAACTAGACAGAAATCAAAAAGCTCTTTCTTTCTAAATCAAAGATTTACCCCGTACTAGAAATGTTACAGGGTAGAGGTGAAGTGGGAGAAACTAGGAACACACATCCTTCATAAAGAAAAGAAATCAGATATAATTTGCTAATTATTATATTTAGTGACTCTAGAGATTTATTTTCCAAGACATGAAGGATAGATTTTCTGAGTGAAAGTTGTATATTGTAGTAATTCCTCTCTTAAGCCTTCAAAGCGCAAAAAGGCTATACAAGGATATATTTATAATGAGAAGTGTAGTCTTCTTTAAGGGCTGTAAATAAAAATATTCAATCTGTTCATTTGTTCATAGCATCTCTACAACTGATAAGATTAACAATTTATCTGTTTTCTATTAATAATTAATAACAATAATAAATTACACTAAAAAAGTAGATGGAAATGCATGACCCGTTCAATATAATCTGCTTTTTTTGATTTGATTATACCTTTACATGCAAAAAATAAGTCTTTTCTTTAAATATTTTTTGCATTAGTGATAGAGATGTTGGAATTTTTCCATTAGAGGAAAGAGGGGATAGTAGTGTCCACAAGAAGGCTTCCTCCCTTAGATAGATATGTGGACTGTTGCTTTCCGAAAAGTGACCAGCTTAAAGAATTTATATATGAAATACATAAATTCCTCTACAAATTTTCTTAAAAAAGCAAAGAAGCTTCATATGCTTTTCTGCATTTCAAAGTTGCAACCAAACTGTATGTATTCTAAGGTTTTATTTATAATATGCTTCTCACATTCATTTTTGTAAATGTACACTCATTTCAATAAGCCTCATTGTATCTTTATCACTCCAGCTTTGCAGAGAAGTTTGTGTCAAGTACGGTCAAAGTCAACTTCAGGTATGACTGTCAATGAATATGAAAAGTGTGAATTCCCATAGTTGCTAAGTGCACCCTATTCTTGTTTCTGTTTAAATGGTAGAGAAGTTGAATGCATCAGTTCTCTAAGCTGTCTATATTTGAACAGTTTGTGCACAAAAAGAAAGGGAATAATTCATGGTTTTATCTGGCCCTAACTCTGCAAGGCTCTTAGGCTCAATTCAAGGAGGTATTCCTAGCCAGGAGAGCCCTTTAGCACCATGCTTAAATGCTTTGCTGAAGCATGGCCAGTTAGAGCAGATGACTAACACTGCCTGTCATGAGCAATAGTCTGCTCTTACTTACATTTGTCTGCCTTCTCTTCAGCTTATGGGTTTGCTTAATGCAATTACTGCTACTAAGTCTAGCATGCAGTTAGGAGTCTTTTTCAAAACAGCTCCTTTAACGCATAGGCCTTCATGCTTGTTTTATTTAGTTTGAGGGCCCCTGATCGCATTCTGGACCTCTGTGGTTACAAAGTAATACTTACCTAGATAGTAATTTAAAATATCTTTATAAGTGTGTATGTATAATGGGGCTCGGTGACCAATGCTTTTTAATTATTTTTCCCTTGCTAATTAAATGCATTTAAATTTGTAAAACTAATATTTTACTAAAACTGTCTGTTTGTATTTAAAATTTATTTTGGCAATGCAGTGACGTCAGTTTATGATGAGCATTAATTTCTGTTAAGCATTGAAAACTTCTGAGCTAATTGCTTAATTAAACATCAGTGATGGCCAGTATGGAGTCTCTGGAGGTTAGACAGAGAGGTGGGTCCATTCCAGAGCGAGGACTGACTCTAAGTTCCATAGTGGGAATGAAAGATCATATTAACTATAAAGTTTGCGTATAGTATGATAAACCCTTTGTATGTATTTTAAGGCTTTGTTTATAAGGACAGAAGTGGACAGAGGCTTGAGGCTTGGTCGTGGGAAAAATCTATTTTGAATAATATTTATGTTGTGTTGACCCTTTCTTTTGTAGGTGTTGTCACTACTGCACCTGTCATTATTGATTGTTAACAAGATTTTGGTTCATTAGATAAAAAAGCTAAAACTATGTTATGCCAAAATTGCAGATTAATGAATAGTTTGTTAATAAAATTTTGTTTTAATTCTCTTTCTTGCTTGTGAACATTCTCTTTCTTGTTTCTCTTGAAAAGAGAAACCTACTAAAATATAGGTGAAAAAGTGTCTTACCTTTTAAATATCTATCTATTGTCAAGAATGCTGTATGATGTGTAAGTGGCATTTAAGTCTAACTGTAATATTCTCATTCATATTAAGTCAGGAATAAAGGTAATTATATTAATTTCAACACGCTCTAATAGGACAAGTGGGTTCACTCTCTTGATGGACTTTCTTCTTTTTACCTTTTGTCCTCATCTATTGCAACACTGTAGAAATAAGCTTATTGACTGTGGTGTGCCAGAGATCATAGCAGTAGCAATAAGATAATTCAGTTTTGTCCTTATTATTTTCTAGCATAAGAACTTATAATTTTACTATTTTTTACTCTGCTAGTCTTACTATTACTCTTCAGATTGAGAAATCTTTGTTCTCAGTCTCTTGAAAGGCCCTTTTGGCCATCACAACAACTCATTTACCTTATTCCATAAATTCATGTGGTACTTTGAATATGATACATATCCATAAAGTGTTCTGCTAGTACTGATCATCCCTATCAGAAAATATAAAACTACAGTGATTTGGCTCATTCTTAAGTGTTACACTGTAAATTAATTGTATGTGTTTGTGTCATCATAAACCCAGCTAGCAGCTCAGCCCCACACAACTGCTTGCTCACTTACCTCACAGTGGGATGAGGCAGGGAATCGGAATGGTAAAAATGAGAACATTCATGGGTGGAGATAAAGGCAGGTAAAGCAAAATCTGTGCATGCAAGCAAAACAAACCAAGGAATTCATTCACCGCTTCCCATGGGCAGGCAGGTGTTCAGCTGTCCCCAGGAAAGCAGGGCTCTCTCACAGGTAATGATGACTGGGGAAGACAAACACCATCACTCTGAATGTCCCTGCCTTCCTTCTTCTTCCCCCAGGTTTATATGCTGAGCATGATGGCATAGGGTCTGGGATATTCCTGAAGTCAGTTAGGGTTAGCTGTCCTGTGTCCCATCACAACTCCTTGTGCACCCCCAGCCCCCTCACTGGTGGGGTGAGAGGCAGAAAAGGCCTGGGCTCTGTGTAAGCTCTGCTCAGCAATAGCTAAAATATCCCTGTGCTATCAACATTGTATTCAGCACAAACCCAAAACACAGTCCCATACCAGCTGCTGTGAAGAAAGTTAACTATTCCAGCCAAAGCCAGTACAGGACCTGAGAAAGCAATATTCCAGTACAAGGAAAAGCTCTCAGTTTGTGTCATAATAACTGCTTATTTTATTACAAATGAAGCTGGATATAACTTTGGGGATGCTGGCCTATATATCTTTGCCCAGTGGTGTGAGAAAAGGGTCTCAAATAAATACTAAATTTTTTTGTAGAATGTCTGCACAACTTCCATGTATAAAATTTTATAGTGGTATTTTTATTGGTTGTCTTTTCTTTGAAAGTAAAACTACTGGAAATTGCCTGTGACTGTAGTGACATCATGAATTAGAAAGGACATGAATTTAATCTTTTGTAGAGACAGCTGTGTCTGGTATTTTAATATGGTTTTGAAGAGAAACAAGGGAAGGCTAATTAATGTGCTTATGTAAATTCTACAAATGACAGTGTTTAGCCACAGTCAGTTGTTCTTTACCATGGAAGCAAATGATAGTTGTCCTGACCATGTCTGTTGCAGTGATTTAGGGCCTATCCAAACATATAATTAAAAAACTGGATGTTGTTTTTGCTAAAGACAAAAGTAATTAAACAAGAGACTGATGAAAAGAAGCTTCTGACAAAACAATTTTATACTCAACAAAGAAAGAAATATTTCAGTTCACTTGGTGCTGAATAATTGAACTTTAAAACACCATGCCACATTATCGTGACTATAAAATAATAAATTTTGTTCTGTGGTAACTGAAGAAAATTCTTAATGTTGGTAACACTGATAAATACAGATGTGTCTCTGAGAAGTGTACTTTGCTTTATGTAAGCCTTGAAGAGCTTTGTCTGCTTTTTCAAAGGTCTTGTCCTACTATTTCCATTTTGTATTTACAGCAGTGGTAGTAACACAGGCTGAGCATTGGGAATAAGAATGACCATCTACATTATTGCTACCATGTTCAACAGACTTAGAGCATTGGTCAGATTTCCTTATACACGTTGATAGATGTGCCAGCTGTTGTTCATGTCTTAAGCAATTTTACCGTTAAGTTTTTAATCTGTAACATATTTTCTTCCAACTTGCTCTACAAATTGGTTTCTAAAATGTCTATAATTTTAAGCATTCCTAATTATATCATTGCTGGTCTAGCTTTTATTAAAATCAATACGAAATGCTTTGTCATAAAGAGTTATATAGAGGAAGAAAAATATGAAATCCAAACAATTTAGTTCCAAGGTTCACCTTTCACTAGGATTCAAATGGAAAAAACAGGCCACAGACAAGCAAGTGCTCTCAAAAGGGAGTTTTGCAAAGACAGTAAGAGAAATTGCATTACAAATTTCTTAACACAGAATATTTATGCCAAGAAAATTATATGAAAGATTAGTAGAGAGATAAAATAATTTTTAACACAAATAATATGGTAAAATTATGATAGAATTCTTTTTTTTTTACATTTTAATTAATTGAATTAATTAATTGAAAAACATTGCTGTTAAAGTGAAGTGGGGAACCTCTAATTTAAGGATGTTTTACTATAGCCCAGTGAAGCTATCCATTCTATGATATGCATTTGGACTGACTTCGTGTCAGAAGCTTTGTTGTTGAGTTTTGCATGTGACAATGGCATGGCAATTGCAATGTATTGCTTTATCTGAATAGAGGGATTAGTGACATTGGGACAGCCTTGGCTGTGGGGCACTTTGGTTGCCAGTTGAAATTAGGCCAAAGAAAGAAACAAATACAAAAACTTGCAATGAGATGAAATTTTCTTTTGCAGAGTGTTGCATTTTTATGAAGTGAAAAATCAATATGTAGAGGAACGTTAATTTTATTGCATGCTAAAACTTTAACGGAGTGAGAGAGCTTGGCTTAATGCAGCCTGTGTTGGAATAAAGACAGTTGGGATGAGTCTGCTGTAGTCCTCAGAGCTTCTTCTTTCCCAGGTGTGCCATATTTAGGTTTTGCCTATTACTGCAAATTGCCACTTCATTGATTCTTGCTGATACTAAAGATCCATAGATGACATCTCATTTCACTTAAAATTGAAATGCCTGTAAATCACTTTACATCAGAAGCTGTAGAGATAAGTTTTAGATACTGAATGTAACATTATAAAGTAGAATTTAAGTGTTTTAAACCGCCATAGATCTCAACAGTGTAATTATTCACTTTTCTTGTTGCTTGAAATTCAGAAATCTTTAACTAGACCTAAGATCAGTCATATATTGGATCAATATATGGTAATTGTCATATTTGAGTAGACCATGTGTTAGGATCCAGTTATTAAAATTATTAGAAATGCCTCTGCCTAAGCTAAGATACAAATGAGACCAGATGTCAAAGTTAACAGTCTGGCTTTTATTTAATGGTAAATGTGAGGCAGAGAAAGAGAGACAGAAAGAAACAGGAAAGGGGGCCAGGAGGTGGGGGGAAGAAAGAAAGTGACAGAGATTAAAATAGAAAATGTATCACCACTCCACGTAACCTGGCAGCGTCCCATGGGTCCTGTTCTTCTGGCCTTCTTGGTGATGAAGGTCCAGCAAAACACAGAATCCAATGGACTAATATACCTTCAGGTGATGCCAGACACCTCCCCTGGGGTGGGGAGGAAGCTCTGCAGTCTCTTGTGACAGGCTCTGGATATGTTATCTCACTTGGATCATGTGCAGTCCTCTGGTGGTGGAAGGCCTCAGGAATGACTTGGGGGGGCTCTTTCGTGGTCTTGGATGGTTTATGCCCCTTCTCAGGTGCTGCTCATGTGAATGTCCTGTGTGTATGTGGTCTTCCCAGGGGGGCGAGGATTACTTCTTTGGTTTGCTGGAGAAAGATTTTGCCATCACAGCCCCAAAACTCTTCTGTCCCACCACCTACTGAGCTCAGGAAGGGTTGATTCTTAACATAGACATTCTTCCCTGAACCTTGTTTACCTCTGTTCTGACCTGAGATGATTAGACAATAGTCCTATCTCAAGTTTCCAGTCACAATCCAAATTCCAGTCAGGGGGCACTGGGAGGAGGGCACTTCGGTGTTTGGAGACAGGCACTTTCTTCCTTGCAGTCTATGATTTTGGCAATGTTTAAGACATTAATAACATTCACTCAGTCCATCACAACATGTCTTTTCTGTCTGCCAAGACTGTGTTGTTCAGACCTGGCTTTGTAGAAGATAATTTACAATTTATCTACTATCAGACTAATACTGCACAGGGTCTGCTTCACAGGTAGTTGTTCATTTTTTGTTCCTATTTGCTATGAGAAATCTCCAGAATTCTGCACAGGATTAGAAGCATTTCAGATACTTTTAGCAGGCTTGAGCCATTAAACAGAACTGTAAAATGGCAATTGGAAGACTTTGGTTGACAAACAAAGTTGATAAAATATTTTAAGGAAAGAAAAAACATACCCTAATTTTGTCTTGTGTACTCAGCAACAGTGTATGGTTCTTGAAGAGGAAAAAAGAATAGTTAAATTATTAGATATCTCTAAGAACTCTCACCTACTTATTTTGTATGAATTCATGTAATCTGGGTTTGTCCAAGATAAATGGTAAGAATACATAGAAATTGCATTAAAAGTTTGTGGAATTTCCAAAGCAAATATTCCTGTGTAATGTCAGATGTCACCTCATATGCATATATGAGAAATGCAGATCTTGATTTCTGTGTTTTTATGTCTAGTAATTCTGTATTTATTTTTTAAATTAGCATATATATACTTGCTGATACATAATAGAACAAAGTCATCAACTTTTGAATGATTTAGGATTAATTGCTATGATTGCTATAATATCATTAAATGAACCATAGAAAACAGGACTGCCTGATTCCTGAGTTGCTTCTAATATAACTACCTCTCATCAATAAAGAATCAGCTTTATCTAAATTATATCTGACAGTTTTCTGCCTAACCCAGACCGAATGGCTTTCAGTTACTGAGTGCTTTAAACTAGGCCCTATTTCCTGAATTATCTTCTGTGATAGCACAGGAGTCAGTACCAAGGCCTAATTTTATTAAGTTGTGGAATATTTTTTGTTTGGTTGTTTTTTTTTTTCTTTTTAACCATGATTTTTTTTTTTTTTTAAATTATGCTATTGACATTTAGGAGTGAGATTGCAGTTGTTCCACAATGAGACTAATAGAAAAAAGAAAATGTTGTCCTTGTCAGTAAAA
This sequence comes from Sclerurus mexicanus, assembly GCA_013396755.1. Taxonomy (NCBI): domain Eukaryota; kingdom Metazoa; phylum Chordata; class Aves; order Passeriformes; family Furnariidae; genus Sclerurus; species Sclerurus mexicanus. Next base: position 1,402,251 of record VWZF01002827.1, read on the forward strand.
TCTGTTATGATTCCAGACTCCTACATAATGGAGATAGTTTATAGTTTAATATTTTGTAGATGCTGCATTGTTATGTAGGTCTATTAGACATGAATTTTCACTGTTGTGTAGTACAAACCAAGACATTCCATATCAGACTGTAGATACAATGCCATCCAAACATACATAAATCAATATCCTAAAATGTTGTTGAGGAAGTGAAGACAATGAAAGTTTTAAGAGGGAGACATTAAATACATGTTTATATTATATGTATATGTGTTTCTCTGTGTGTGTTCAAATGAAACGTGTGTTCAAACGAAACGTATGTTCAAATTAAACAAGTTTTTGTTTTTGTTTTGTTTTGGGGGTTTTGTTTGTTTGTTTCTTTTTTTTTAGTAAATGTTTATATGTCAGCTAAGAGATTAGGAGAAGATTGAGGAAATACTGTGAAATACTTTGAAGATATAAACCCCAAAGACAGGAAGGAATATGTAGAGTGTCCCCATATAGGAAATTTTATGGTAAAATTAGAAGACAGAAAATGTGGGTAGAATGTCAGGGTAAACTTCTTCATAAATATATATTAAGTGGAAATTATCTCCCAAGAGAAATGGTAAAGTCCCGTTTAGCACATGAAAAATTTGATGGGTATAATACTAGAAAATGTACCATAGAGAACAAACTTGCTCTAGTGCATAGACAGAATAGATGGCCTACTAGGCAATTTTTATCTGTAATACATACAATTCTATTTTTTCTGTTCACATTTTAAGCACCTCTTTTCAAAAATGCCTGTTCTATAGACACTATTCTAAAAGACAGCATTCATTTCATGTGCATTAATCAAATATGCACCCAGTATGCTACTACTTTCCCAACAATGAAAAACACTGTTGCCTCCATACACAGAGGCAGAGATTATCAAAATGGGGAATAGGAAAAAATGATTTATGTACAGAATACATTGCTTTGCTTTAAATGAAGTTAGATCCTTAGTAAGAATTTTCATGTAGTTTTTATACAGCTATATATGAGCTAATGGAAATCACTAGAACTGCAAAAAAGACAGTGAGGGAATTGTATAAAGAATATCGTTTAAAGTTATGATTCAGTAAGAGATTAAACCAATTTATCTACCCTTAAGCACATGACAATTTTAATTCACTTCAGTAGGTCAGTAAGTTGTTGATGTAAGGCAAGTAATTGAGTACAATGGAGCCCACTAAGCTATTGTGGAGATCAAGCAACATGTTTGTCTAATAGCATAATACAGTACTGGTACCTTCTTTATATTCGGAAAAGATGCATAAATGTGTTGCAGCAGGCATCTCTTCTTGTTTTTGAGAAGACTGTCTTCATAGTTATTTGCAGTAGGAGTAGTATTCCTCTATTTTTACCCTGAAAAATCAATTCAACCTCTGCCTTTTGGTTTCCTTTTTAGATCTTAAGTACCCAGCTGTGCTACCTGGTACATTATAAGTGAGAGGGAAAAATAATGCTTGAAGTCAGAGGTTAGGTAGTTTGAGAAAAAGTATAGTCCACTTATGTTTGCCATGTAATTTGATTGAGCCATTTGATCAAATAATGCAATATCTGTAGAGAATGGTTTCATGATATATTTTAGAATGGCTGGTCGGTGAGAACAGCCTTAAAAAATGGAAGAAGAATCACACTGGGAAATTTTAGTCTTTTGCTCCTAATAGAATTCCATATGAGTAACTCTGTTATGTTCAGCTTCTGAACCTCAGAGGGTATTTCTCTAAGCTAGTCAACAGAGTTGATTCTGTGTTTACTGCAGAGTTTCATCTAGAAATAACACTTACTCAAATTGATTTTGTTTGGCAGATGGTCCACCTTAATTCAGCAATAATACCTAATCAAGTCTTCTTTGATAAATCAAAAAGGCACTGTTAAAACTGGATCTCTCTAAGTTTAAGAAATTATCTGTTTTTTTAAAATTTATTTTGCTAACGAAAGCTGAATTAACATAAGTAGTAATTAACAGCAGAGTAGTAACTAAAAATAAAAATGTTACCATCTTTCTTTTGCATAAATAGAATGGCAGAGGAGATTACCATATCCTTTTCTGTTAAGTGTCTTGTTCTGTCATTGATGAGTTGCTTTTTTTCTTACATTGAGCTTATGTTACTCTTAAGCATAAGTGGTTTAACACATCTGAGCCCTCAAATGTAAAGAATTGCAAATGCAGCTATCCTGATTCAAATATTGACTAGCAGCAATTCCATATTAGCATACATGATTATTCATGCTAGTGTTGTCTTTGGATTGTTCCCTAGGCTTAAAGTGGTAGTAGGGATAATTTTACTGGGAATTGCATGTGTTTTTCTATAGCCAAGTGAAATGACTTTGAGAATTTCAGAGCATAAATCTAGATTAATTTCCGAGCATGCATAGCTAGGTGATCTTGAGATCAAAATATTAAAAAATAAGAATGTAGTGCTCTTGATAAGAGGGATGTTTCTTAAAGTTAATGGATGCATTCTATTAAAAAATATAATTTAAAAATATAAAAAGTTCTTTCTGTTATCTGTGTATTTTTGAAGTAGTTATTTCTACATACAAAATAAAGCTGGACTAGAATAGAATTTTTACTTAAAAATCTACAGTGAAAACATTGAAGAAGCATTATAACACAGTGAAATAGTTAATTATGTAGAGAACTGAAAAAAAAGTCTTTATGGTGACATTAAAATATACATGAACTATTTTAAATGAAAACATATAAGCATCACTACAGACACATGGAGAGAAGTGGGAAACAAGAATTCTTATTTCAAAGTTCAGTATTATGTTTGAAGATAGTAAAGATTTCAGACCAAGAGTATGCTAATAATGTGATACAGACTGGCCACAATAATATTGAAGTATAGATGGTGTATATATGGAATATAATCAAAGTTGTTTAAAATACAGATACTTATTTCCTTGGGGGAAAAACACTGATTGTGTATAGTTCTTTATGACTTAAAGGAAGAGTTGTGAAGATCACAGAATGAACTAGGTTGTAAAAGACCTCTGAGATCATCAAGTCCTTCCTATGACCTAACACCACCTTGCTTACCAGACCACGGTACTGAGTGCCATATCCAGTCTCTTCTTAAATACCTTCAGGGACTGTGAATCCACCACCTCCCTGGCAGCCCATTCCAATGCCCAATCACCCTTTCTGTGAAGAACTACTTCATGTCTAACCTAAACCTCCCCTGGCACAGAATAAGACTGTGTCCTCTTGTCCTGCCTCTCATTACCTGGGAGAAGAGACCGACCCCAACCTGGCTACAACCTCCTTTCAGATAGTTGTAGAGTGATAAAGTCTCCCCTGAGCCTCCTCTCTGCTCTTGTTCCAGACCCTTCACCAACCTTGTTGCCCTTCTTTGGACACACTCCAGCACCTCAAATATCCTTCCTATACTGAGGGGTCCATAACTGGACACAGTACTTGAGATGTGGCCTGACTAGTGCTGAGTACAGGGGGGAAATCTGCTCCTGCTCCTGCTGGCCACACTATTCCTGATACAGGGTAATGGTAACTCTATCCCCTCATCCAGATCATCAGTAAACATATTCAACAGGACTAGGCCCAACATTGGTCCCTGTGACCGACCACTAACTGGATGCAGCACTGTTCACCACCACTCTCTGGGCCCGGCCATCCAGTCAGTTCTTAATCAGCAGAGTGCACCTGTCCAAGCTGAGGGCTTTCAGCTTTTCTGAGGGTATGCTATATGATGTATAAATATTATGGGACTTAGGAAATTTAAATACTGTTAGTGACAGATGCTCAAGTCTATGGAAAATTTAATTAAAATCTGGACATATTTACCATTATTGCTAGTCTTTTGGAAACACAATAGCTGATCTACATTCTGCAGTGTTATGCCTGCGCTGAAAGTTTTGAAGTGCCTCTTTGATCTTGCTTGCCATACTAAAAGTGATATACCTAACTCTTGTGTTCTTAGTATTTTACTTCTCTCACCTGGATAGTAACTGACTACTGTAGTACAGAAATATTCTGTCTCAAATGCAAAATAAATGTATTCCTTTTTCTGTTGTGCATGCTTATGGTAACAGCAAGGTGTATTTAACCTTATTCCTACAATCTGCTATATTTTCTGTAGTCAAATCTGTCCCTTAGCCAGTGGTGGTTTGGCACTGAGGTGAGGTGTGAACGAGCCTGTGAATAAAGAGAAGGTTACTTGGATTCAGAATATTCAGTTCAGCCAACTCATGTGACTCAAGTTGCAGTGGGTAAGGTTGAACTGGCAGATGCCAAATTTGCATTTCACTTAATGTTTATGTATTTTCCTGGAGGTATTTTGGTAGCATGTAAATAAAAGTGTTAAGATGTTTCTTGCTAAGTACATTCATAACTGTTAAGCTGTTGGTGTACAACATAGTGTCTCAGCACATATTCGTGCTTTAATAGATAATCGTTTGCAAGAGGTGTCTAAGACCTTAAAATAAAAATAATAGAGTAGATTTTATGCATTGAGATTTTCATAAAAGTTTCTAAAAAGTGTAATACCTGCCAGAAATAGCTGGGATCAGCATCCTTGCTCAGACTAATGGGGTTGTAGCTGGAGAGCGATGGAGCCTCACTGATGCTAAAGCCACTACAGTACACACTGATTTCTATCATCATAATCAGGCAAACTTGGGAGTTTTTCAATTTCAAAAACCTGTGTATTGTCTTCAGGTCAATTATAAATTTGCAGGCAGGAACTTGAGGATCTTAGGATAAAAGTGACTCCGCTTCCTTTTTCCTGGGTATGAATATAATTTCATCTTCTCAAAAATTTCATAAAAAGGCCTGGATGTAACACACAATCTAGTCAAAATGAGAGTATCGTCAACACACAGTTCAGATTTTTTTCTGAATGAATGCTGGTTTAGTTGAACCTTAGTATCTTTGGATTCTTCAGAATCTTTGCACAGTATAAAAACTAAAACATCTGTGCTTACCAAAACCACCTTTGAAGATTAGTTAGTATAAGTTGCATGTTAAGTTGAAGCTACTTGCCTGTTTTTTGGAAAACTCTTCTTCTGCAGGTATCAAACTGTCTTTCTGTTGATAGTAGATCATCTGAAGGCTGTAAGCAGTATAGTTTTCTATTTTGAGTAATTTGTACCTAATAGGACAAATAATTTTCCACTTTCTTCGTCTGAATTACAACAATATTTTGTTCCAGAAAAAGGCTTCCAAAGCTAAGAAAAACCAATGTTTTATAGCAAACAAGTCAAGAGCTTCTAACTCCTGAAACTATTACATCATCACAGCCCTTACAGTTAATTTGATAATTAGTGCAACATGTAGCAGTGGCAGAAGATTTAGCAACAGTATTGTCTTCATATAAGTGTTTTGAAGTTAGGCAACAGGACTTGAGGGATCATCATCGTTCCTGCAAACACAAAATCAAAACTACTTCTGTAATTTCTAAATGCATTAAAGAGAGGACATCAGAATATATTTATGTTGTTAATGCTATTTCACAGTTCAATCAGTTGTCTTGCTGTGTAATAAAAGACCCTGAAATTAAAATGACCTCTCTTTGCAGAGTGTAACTGTAGGATTTTACTATGAGGCTGCCTTGATTTGATCATACTCTTACTGAAACGGAAAATGATATCCAACTAATGCATCTGAAGTGGGTTTTTATACCATCTAAAGCTCTCTTGTGAAATTAATGGCTTCTGCTTCTGGCCTCAATTACATCTTATGATTCTCCAATTTCATACGGTTTTTCTGTTCTTTCCTCTGTGATTTTTCAGTATCCTTTTGGTGATAGTCTAAATCAATCTGAAACACATGCTTCAGATACAGCACATATTTGCAAAACAAAACAGACCCACACAGATTTGAAAATGTTGGGAATATGATCAATGTACTGTGCTGTGTGTAGTAATTGAGGATATCTTAGTCTTTTACGGCAACTAACAGCTTGATCAAGAAAATCAGCTTAACAGCAGAACAGTGTAATGACTGCAAAATGTTAATTAAATTTTCCACTGTGAAAGAAACACATTTTCAGTCCGATCAACCTGGACAACAGTGTTATTAGCTGAAAGCTAAATATCTGCTTTCTACCTGTAAATATTCATGGTACTTCTTACTCAGTCTACATGCACTTTTTCCAGTGCAAAATGGTGTAACACAAAAAAAATTTAGAAATAAGTATTTCTTTCTAACTGCAAACCCCACTTATATTTTTTATTAAGATGTAGGTAATGTCTATTTATATAAATGTTTATTTATGTAAATTTTAATAAGGAGCTTCTTTTGGATTTTTTTTTTAAATTTATGCAAAAATGTTCTAGTTCTCCTAATGTAAAATTCATTGCTTTTAATAATGAAAAAAAAAATTGGGGGCAATATTTATAGTGTAATTTCATTCAATAAACCAACAAAAAGCCTGCAGCTGCCAATATTATATTTTTCTGATTATGTCCTTGTAACATAAAGTCATTTTATATTTAAGAATTTTCTGCAAATCTTGTGTGTGCAGTGTTCCTATTCATAGCTCCTTTCTGAGGAGGCTGAGCTCTTGTATTGGAGTTAGAGTCTTTAAGCTTTATTGTTCTGTCCGATTTCAGAATCAGATCTGAACTTTTGTGTTTAGTTGGGTGTATTTACCTCTAAAGTCTTTTGTCTCCTGTTTTCTCACAGTGGAGAGTAAAAAGAGTTAGAGATTTAAACCATTATTTAGAAGTACTGTTTATTCAGTGGCTTCCATGATCCCACGTATCTTAAGACTGATTTCATTTAGCCTTGACTGTATCAGTTGTGTTGTCACCACTAATTTATGTATGGACAACTTGTGATAAACAACCAGGAGCAAACAAGAGAAATTATGGTAAAAAATGAATAGTGAATCCAAATGATTGCTTCATAAAGATTTTTTCTTTTTACACTATGGGTTTGAGGTAGATAAAAATATTGTTTTCTTTCGTTATATAATCTGCTCGGTTTTGGTGAGAAGAAACATAACCATTTAAAAATGTTTTATTTAAATTCTGGGTTAGATGAATCTAATTCAGCTCAGTTAACAGCTTCTGTAAGAGCAAAAATGTTTCTTGTGAACAGATGCTTATCACGGATTTTTTAGAATGGTTCAACTCTGCTTCATTGCTTTATTCTTGGTTTGGACACTGGTCTGTTATAAGTTACTACATAAAGCAAAAAAAGAATCTCCCCAAGTATGCACACACAAATCCCAACTGCACTCTCCACTCAGTACTCACTTTCAAATTTGCTAATGGCCTTTGTGTCCCTAACCTTCCTTTTTTGGGAGGTTGAATGATTGCAGATTGTCAAGACAGTTGTGATTCTAGCCCACATCTTCAGATTAACTTAATCAGAGTTAAAAGTTGAGCTCTCTTTTGTCTTTGGTAGAAATGGAGTTAGCTATTTGCTTGCAATTGACTGTTTTAGTGACAACTGGTGGAAAAGATTATTAAACCCTTTGGCCCCTTCTCTGTACTCTCTCTGTCAATAGCATTTCCTCTCTATTGAATGGCAAGTCAATATTTTATTTGTCATTCTCTCACCAGTGTGTTTACAGGGTGGGTTTGTTTTTTTGTTTGTTTGTTTGTTTTTTTCATGTTAATCTTGTTCCCTTTTCTTATTTGTATTCCATAATTTGTGTTGGCTTTTTTATTTTGTCACTCTATGTTCTTTTCTACTTGTCCTACTTTATACAACCCTGAGATTAGCACAGTTGGTTAGAACACAGTGCTAATAATGCCAAGGTTGTAGGTTTTGTCCCCATAGGGGCCATTCACTTACATCATCACTTGATGATCCTTGTGGGTCCCTTCCAACTCAGAGTATTCTGTGATTCTGATACTTGTTGAAGATCTGTGAAAGATCTGATTTAGTGGATTTCCAGCCTTTCTTTCTCCCATTGGAAAAAATTAGTCTTTACCCTCCTCTTCTTATTTTTGCTGTCTTTCCACCAATCATCCAAATCTGTTTTCCTTCTTGAAGTTCACTGTTCTATTTTGCTGTTCATCTCCCTCCTTTTAAAGGAACATGAATAATCAATCTCACCCAAGTTGCCTTTCACCCACCATGGCATTCTCAACCAGCTTGTTCCTTGGGGTTAATATCCACTCTAGAGGAGTCCTTCTGTTTTCTCTTTCTAACTCTTGTTCAATTATAGATACAAACCACATGCAATACTATAGAATCTTTAAAAAACATACAGTACTTTTTAAAATAATTGATTTGTGAAAACTTTTCTGACCATTCCATTTTTTTCCTGTGTTCCTTTCCCGACATCCTTCCTGTGAATTAGGATGTGCCCTTTCCACCAAAACTTGTGCCTTGCTTGGTTTAGCTAGTTCCTGTCTGACAAAAATATTCATAAACCACACTAGTGCTAATGTTCATGTATTTTTTAAATGTTTCTTAGCATGACTTGTTCAAATTGTACCACTGTATACTGAGAGCAGGGCCATACATTTTCCTATCAAAGACTCTCTTGATTAGAGATTTACTGTCATTTGAAAGGACAGCAGCTAACAGTCTTAGTAGCAGTGGTGGTAGCAACAGCTGTCAGGTGGTGCTGGATCATGAATTCTGTTTTATGAAGTTCTGGCCAGTATAACTCATTTAACAACTGCCAGAAATGCTCTTTCAAGAATTTTGATAGTGGTGGGAAAGTTATTTCCTGTGGTACATATATTTTATAGAGGTCTTTCTAGTACCTCTCAGGAGCATATTTTAGTGTTAAGATCAGTAGACAACTTTGTGAAAATTCTCATATATGAAAATTAGCTGTTTCTCCCCTGTAATTTGATTGCCAAGGTTGTGTGTCTGTAATTGACATTGACTGACATTGATGCAGGGATATCACAACAGTGTTCTCTCTGGTGCATGGTTATATTCTGTATTCCAGTAACATGTCTCAACTCTTAGGTGCTGTGAGAAAGACAGTTTTTTTCATTGTTTTTGCCTCTACTGCCAAGGTCATTGATGTCCTTGGGTATTACTTCTTATCGGTCCATGAGGAAACAGGGAAAAGTATGTCAAGAGCTCATTTCACATGGGGCACTAGACAACCATCAGATGGCCTGGGAGAACCTACATTCCTCTTTTCAGCAGCTGTTTCATACCCTCTCAAACATTTATAAATGGTCCCTGTACTGTTACTTAGTGGTTGGTTTTCAAACAGGAAAGAAACCACTGGGTCTGCACTGTGAGTTGTTAGCAATGCTATGAGAAATGAAAGTGGTGAGTTTTATTACCAGCATCCCTCATGAGCCTTTAACCAACAACTCTGACGTCTGAGTATGCAAGCAGTGGATCATTGCATAAAAGAGCAAATCTGAGGCTGGTGCCAGGCTCTGACCTAGAAGCTGAAGATCACAGTATGCTATTATCTTTCCCTGGAGCTATATAGTCCTGCTCAAGAATTTACTTTGACATTTGTCCTGTCTCTATAGATTAAGCAGTTTGCTGTTTGCTGCAATCTCACCATGAGAGAGTAATGTGCTTTGGGGTTTTTTTTCCTTGCCTTCAACCTTTATTGCTATCTAGTAATGTAATAATAATTTATTTACAGTATATTTCCTCATGCGCTTTAGATGTCTCATAATATAAACACAATTGAAAATATACTTCAAATGATTGATGATGCAGTACAAATAGAAAAATAAAGTGGGTTTCGTCTCTAAAAGTAATGAAGTGGCTGATTTAATGCAGTGCAAGTCTTTAGTAGGATCATATGGAGTGGTAAGCCTCACAGTATCAAAGAAAACAATAAAAAGCATTATAAATATATAAAGCTCACAACTATTGTAGGTGTTCAAATGTGAAAATAAAGACACTGAAATCTGGTTTATTTCCTTGATATAGAATGTTCATATGGGTTATGCAAAATCATAACTTCAAAATAGTAGTCTTACCTGTGAATTCAGGTGTTTTAACAATACGATTAATGCTTCTGTTATAGAGTTGTAGTGCTCGAGTAGCTAGAGGCATTATTGTTTGAATATTGACATTTACTGTATCAGTGGTTTTTAAAGCCATATAGTCATTGAACATGGGCTCTGTCTCACATATCTTACTGAATTAAAAAAGAAAAATAAAAAAGATGTTGGGCTAGACTGAAATTCTTGGGTAAGATAAACTTTTTTACATAATTCCATTTGAAATGTTGAAATTTGCTAAAATATGGACACGTGAATGGCTTTCAGTTTGTAACCTCAGTTATTTCCTGATCTAAAATTGTCATATGGTATCTCTGTAACATCATACCCTACTTTTTTGTTTTTAATTTCTTCATTATCAGTTGATGAAAATAATTTGCACACAATTCTTTCCTGGTTAAACAGGTACAGAAGAAACAGTCTTCAGATCTGCAGAGTATATATAGAATGCGGAAAAAAGGGGGACAAGTGTTTTTTCATTTTGAGCAGATTGCTATTTCAGTTGAACCTGAGAATCTTCATGAAGGTCTTCATTATCTATCATAAGATTCTTTAAGTGTTGCACCTGTTCTTTCTCAGGTCAAGAGAAAAATATGTGAAAAGCTTTGATCTTCCTCCCTCTTTCCCTGCCTCAACACAAAGTTAGTTTTCACTGACTCAGACTATTGTCACTGACTTCCCATTTTAGACCATTCTTTGTCTTTCATGTTGGACATGCCTTTTACAATCTTTGTCTGCACAGCTTTTGCCATGGCAGCATGTCAAATAACAGGTGCAGTTCAAAAGTAAAGAAAAAGAAATACTTCTAATTTCAGAAAAAGAAAGCATTTTATTACTGATATACATCATTTTGCAATCTTTAAAAGGGAAAAAAAAGCTGAGGAATATTTTCTAAGAGAATGAGATGCATGTGGGAAATTTGAGATAATTATTTAATGCTATTTTCCTTTTGGAAGAACCGCTATTCAGTCAGTAGTTACAGCAATGCTTGCAGAATACTATAGCTGCATTTTGCAATGCTTTCTTTGCATGTGGATTTTATGGCTAATTATTGGTGTTGGTTTGTTTGTGTATTCTTTAGAGGATAATTATTAAGCAGATTCAAAGGTGGTGACAGCTGCAATGCCTCTCTGCTGATTGCAAGAGCAAGTTTGTGAAATTTGCAGATCAAATATGTCGTGAAAATATTGTGACAGTTTGCTTGCTGTAATATTACTTACTCCTAGTATTTGTTACTCAGAACTGTATGCAAAGTAGGGTCTGACTAGAAAGCAAGTATTATAACAGTAGAAATAACACATATATTATAACTGGCAAAGCATTTGTCTGTTTGCAAGATGTATTTCAAGAGACACATTCAGTAATTTATTATCTATTATACATTTTTTTCCCCTTTGTGTTTGTCCAATCATGAAGGAAAGCAGACTAGAGGAGATTAGAGACTGGCTGAACACAATACTTAGTCATGTATTCACTATTTCACACTAGTAGCTATTTGATACTTGTCATATCATTTGTCAAAGTTTTTAAATTCCTGGTCTTTCAAACTTTTTCACTCTAAATTTCATTAGCTATTAAAGCAGATGTCTTTAACCTATTCTATTGACTGAAGATCTCTCTGTACTTTTTCTATTTGTTGTAGGTTTGTTATTTGAACTGACACTGTTAATCTTAATGTAATCTAAATAAGCATTCTCAATGCTTTCAAAAGAGGTGATTCATTTAATTCATTTCATATTGGGACAAAAAGAGTCTTATAAAATCAGGAGCTGCATTTGAAAATCTTTTGCAATCCTAATCTCTGAAATTATTATCTTGTATTTGGGGTTTTGTCATTTGGTAATAGTGCGAGTACTTACCAATCTTTTTATCTGCCTAGACATTTAAAGTTTGAGGAAGGAAAAAAAAGCACAGATGTTCTGTTCTTTGTGGTTTCTTTTGAATTTGCTTCTTGTACTTGGTCAGTGGAAGAAGCATACCTATGACCTTAATCTTGCAGTAATAATATACCTCTCAAAGAAGTGCAAAATTGCTCTCTTTGACTGAGAGATATGGTTGGACACTTTTCTTCCACTACCTTTTTGTGTTTGAAAGTTCTGTCTCTCTGGGACAACCTGTATGAAATTTTCCTTATAAAAGTCTGAGACTCAAGTGGTCTAATTAAAACCAGGATTTATTAACAGCACAGAAGCTGTTCAAGATTAGAAGAAATATTTTGCATAGCATATCTGTCCTGACACTCTGCAAGGCTCATCGAGATAGATCTCCCTAGAGTTTAGTTACAGAATAAAAATACCTTATATTTATAGGAAATCTTTTTCTTGTCTGGCTTTTTTTAGGCAGTTTAGTTGCAGAAATCTTTCCTTTCAAGGGACTCAGCCTTTCTTTTTCTTCCTTATGTTCCGCTCCTTTACGTTTGTGACCTTTTCTGTTGTTATTCATTTTCAGATTGTTGTATCAAGTCACTATTAATGTATTTATGCCTTCCAAAGAGAGGTCATCCTATTCCTGATGACAGAATTCAGCATCCTTTACAGACTCTTGTTCACAGTAATTAAACAACAGCTATGAGCTGGCATCTGGTCGTGTCTGCAGTCTAGGTTGTCTGCCCATGTATATCTTTGACAACTGAGTGGTCTTGATCAGCAAGTGAGGGAACGATGTAGCAGAGACAACTGTTGATCAAACCATTGTTGCTTAATGATAGCATTTTTGATCACATTATTCACTATTGCCAATAGGACAAATTTTCTTTGAAAGCCAGAAGTTGCTGAAAATAACCTGTCCGTAAGAATTATTGCTATTTTATGCATTCTAGAAGTGGTTAAAGGCATCCAGATATGGTGGGATGCTACAAGACCTTTAATATTTTCTTTTTAATTTTTTTTTCCCCATTTTCCTATTTCTAAACCACAATGGCTTCAGGAAGAATATGGAGTGATGCTATTTCACTAAAAGCCATGGTACAATTACCAACTGTAATTATAATTGTAATTACAATTACCAACTGTAAATTACCAAACTGGTGAACAGGATATACACTTTTTTTCTCCAAATTCACTCACCTTGAAAATACTTTTCTTCCTGGCTTTGAGGGGAATTGTTCGTAAAACATATGCCCAAAATACTTTTTCCTGTCTCAGGGCAATTTCTTATAAGAAAGAAGTATTCTTTTTTTAAACTACAAATCTCAGGACTTACTAGACAAAACAAAAATTATAGCACAATTTATATCTTGAAAAAATGAGTCCAGTTTTAATACAATGTAAAGAAAATAGGCAAACAGAAATACCATAATGGCAGGATTAGTATTTTATTTCTCATGGAGATGAGTATCTTTGAGTCACTTGTAATATGTAAAGCAAGATTCCCTATCTTATCTCTCTCTCACATAGCATTAACTATATTTAGCATTTGCATACAGTACTTGCAGTTTAGCTCGGTAGTTCATAATTGGTGAGCTTACCTTAATGGCATGAAATAAATCCATGGAACAGTGTGGAATCCACATTTATAAATACTGCTTGATCTACCCTGTCTCTATGCACTGAACCCCTCATGCTGGGATTGACAGGAATTGGATGTTAGCAGGAACTGTCATGACAAAGCAAATAAGCGGATCCTGTTGAGGTTCAGATAATTGCCGTCTTTCTCAAGAGAATCTACAAAAACATTAGGGACCACTGACTTGTAGTCATCCAGCTGACTGAGTCCTGGGCTATAATTAATGTACTCCTAGGCAGAAGGGGAGATGCAATGTGTTCAAACTATATTCTCAATATTGTTCTTTATATGAGGATGATTGTCTGATATTAGAACAGAACTTTTCCAAAAATAGTTGAATGGAGAGTCAGTCATTCATGATATTGGAACTCCAATTGTTGTGGGAGTACTTTAAAAAAAAAAAAATCCATTGTCCTTCTTTTCCCAATAAAAACTTTATAGTGACTTTCTATCTGTGTATCTTTTGTTTCTTAGATATATGGTTGTTGTAATAACTTCACCAAGTACTGAGATGCACATAAGCCTTGTTTTACTGAACTTCTTATTTTATGTCTTAAGGTACATCTTACGTTGAAATTTCTTGGCTATTTATATGTAAATAAGTTTCCTGTAATTGCTACTAGAACAGCCTGTTTTCAGCCCTGTAATCTAATATAGGCTGCAATTTATTTTTTTTTAACATTATCCACTCATAATGGCACTTGAGGGCAAACAGTTTGATACATCTGTCAACATTACTTTCTTATATAGTAATAGAGTAGAAAAGAAACTTTGTTTGAGGATTAAATACAGCTATTTTTTAATAGCATACAGTGTTAGAAATTGCACAACAACTGAATAGGGAGCAGAAAATAATACATGGAAGGAAAAAAAAGGATTTAGGTTGTTTGCTACAAATAGGCATAGGAAGAGGAAAGAAAGATAATTGGGATTTATTTGAGATAAGAGAACAAGAACAGGATAGTGTACATCAGACAGATAAGTAACTTTGGAATGCAATATTTTTTTATTTAGTCCTTAAAGGCGTATCTTCCACCACAGAACTAATTCAGAGCTATTCAGAGCCAATGGAGAGTATTCATTCACTTTAATGGAGTTAAACCAAACCCATGTTAAGGATATCTGTTCTGCTACAAATAGGAAAGCCATATGTTGCATCCAGAGAACGCCTATATTGACTGGGAAGAAATGCCTATTTAATGCCCAACCTGAAAAAGAAGTGACACCGATCTAAATTACATTGAACCGATCTAAATTACATTGATATTTAAATCAATTTAGTTAGATCAGTGCAAGTTTCTCCATGTATGCAGTTCAATCTATTGCAACTAATCTAGACCAAATAAGTTTACAGTATGGTCAGTTGCCTATTTCATGTGATTTATCTATAGATACCACAATGCAGTAGGTGGGCTAGCAGGTAATGGAAAAGTCTATTATATTCCTCAAGGAAGAGGGTATAGAAGGCCTGAAAAATAATTTTGAGAGGGTATCTTTGAGTTGTCTTATTGGTCATGTCTGAGACCACTCTTTTAGAACTGTTACTGCATTTGGTGCTTTTCAGTGTCCTAAGAGGAGTGAGTGCTGGATTGAGAGAAGAACCCCAAGAGCAGTCTGCAAAAATCAGCAGCAAGGAAGAGACTGAGGTGAAGGGTGTCTTATGACAAGTGGCTGAGGGAACTGGGGTTATTTAGCCTGGAGAAAAGGAAGCTTTGGGCAGACCTTATTGCTCTCTACAGCTATCTTAAAGGAGATTGTAGGGAAGTAGTGGAGTCATCATCCTTGGAAGTGTTCAAAAACGTGGATAGGGTACTTGAGGACATGGTTTAATGGTGAACCTGGTGGTGGTTCTAGGTTGTTCATTGTACTTGTTGTTCTTAGAGGTCTTTTCCAGCCTTAACAATTCTATGATTCCATACAACATATAGAATATGTTATATGCTGTAACAGGATGGAAATGCCATGTAATTGCTAATAGTGGAGCCTTACTTGCATTTTGAAAAGTGGGAAAGTTGAGTTTTGTCCAGAATATACTGAGAGTATTCTTTGATGAAAAAGCATGGGAAAGAATGGGATAGTTTTGGAGAAATGATAGCCTGAATGTAGAATGCAAGGATGTTTCCTTGTGCTAGTGTACATAGATTCATGCGTGTTTTCATATTACATGTTGTCTTCACGTTAAGGCACACTACAGTTTCCTGCAGAGGGTAATTCAGAGCTTCTAAGCTAGATATTGAAGAATCTGACAGTGAGATAGAATCCCTGAAGGTCTAGATGTCACATATCAAAAAGTGATACAAAATGTCTCATTTGATGTTCATTGTCATTCATATAGTTTTCATGAACTCTTACACATTTTAGTGAATGTTCATGTAGTATGGTCAGTGGAGAAATGTGAAGTATTCATGAATATACATGCATATTTAATAACTACTCCCAAGGCTATCTTCCTTTTCTGGTGATTGGTTCTTCACATTCCTGCTCCTGTACTTGTGAAACAAATTGTGTCAGATCTGGCACTCAGAGAGACTGCACAGAAGACAGTTCTGGAGGCTTGACAGAGATGTTTGGTGTTTCCAAACACAAACATACATGCTCCACTCTGACTAGTGCACAGCCAAACTTTCACTAGACTCTTATCCATGGGAAATTTTTCTATTCTGTCATCAGCCTAGTTACTTTCTCACACAGACGCCTTCTTAGCTAGATCCTGTGGAGTAACTGTTTTGTGCCAAACACCTGTACAATCTGGCCTTAAAGCTAGTTAATCAGTCCAAAAAGACCTCTTTTAGGTCAAGAAGTGATTTTCCCATGGTATAAAGCCAACCTGTTGCCCTGAAACTGTCCCTATTTTTGATTTAATAAGAAAGTAAGTCCATGAAGAAAACTAGAAAATGCTCTTTGACATCAATTTTGACTTTGGATACTTAAATTAAAGCTGCTTTCAAGCATGGGCTGATGAATAGAATGCAAAGATAATTTTGTACATTTCAGTTTCCTCACATTGTAGCTTACCCTTTCCAGAAGAAATTAAATAAATGAGTTTGTATACAGATTATTGTGATATTGTTGTTATAAGGACCTATCAAAAGCACTTGTCTCAAAGATGCTTCACTACAGCAGCAGTTCACATGCAACAATTTGCCAAAATAAACTTGAAAACATTATTCTGACTGGGAAAATTCTGTTCATTATAGCAGCAATTGTAGCCATTTTCTATAATTGCTTCTCCTCCAATGATGTTTATCTTCCAAAGGGAGACTTGCAATGCTTGATAAGCCTTAAAGAGAAATGACAACGTGGTTTCAAATGGTACCTTGGAGAAAAAGCTGCAAGAACATGGCATCAGAACGTGGATCAGAAATATCTTCCTATTCCTTCACTGTGTTCTCTAAGATGACTAGAAAATGGACAAAAAAGCATTACAGAATTCTATTGATTGTATTAAATGTTTGAAAAATTTAAGCATTAATTTGTATTTAAAAAGATCAGAAGCAGGATTCCACATTAAACGCTTGATATTTAATGATGTTTTTTCTCTTTCAAGTCTATGCATGAGAGAGAGAGACAGAGAGAAATGAGACTAATATTTTTCATTTTGTATGATGTGCTCATTTACTAGGACATTCTCTTTTCTGTACAGAAGCACATATGGCAGAAGGAAGCAAAATAAATCTGGTTCCTCTTTGTAGAACGGAACAGGATGTGGAAAGCTTATGGTAGAGTATGAAGACTGCAGCCTTTCACATTAGGGACATATGCTTGAAGGGGATCCATCTGTACTGCTGTATAGACGTGTTATCGGGGCTTTGTGACTGCACTGGGCAGAAGCCAAAGCTGCTGCTGCTGCTGCTGTCAGGGACTCTAGCCTCCTCCCAGCGAGGGCTTGGACTGAGTGAAGCTTTTTCACTCCCATGAGGGCTCCTTTGTCAGACTGACCTTCTTCAAATCAATATTTAGTTCACTCTGTGTTTTCAGATTTATTTTTTTTTTTAAATTTGTCCTCAAATTTTTTTTTTTTTTTAAAATTTGTCCTCAAATACTTGCTCTGAAAAAATCAAAACATCAATTCTGATGTGAGATCAAATGCCTCCCCGGAATATATTTTCAGGGGTGAATTTTGAACCTCTTCATAGTAGAGCATTTTAATGCAAACTCAGAACAGAACTGTTAATTTAGTGTACAGTTGTAATGTGTTATCTGAGCTGAATAACATGCACAATGCAGACCTTTAAATTTAAGTGACAGGTAAACAGGAAAGCAGGAACGTTTCTTACTGTTGAACTTCTCTGTCCTTAAGCCTCTGTACTTAGTGTGATGTTATTAACACTTTATTTTAATGGAGAATTATTGGACTTTGGGTGAATAGAAAGGAGTGATTCAAATTCAAAAATATCAAACTGCGTAAAATAGCTGCCATTCACTTACTGTGTCTTTGGTCAAGGGTCTTTTGAAGTAGTTTGACTCAAATTCAAAGAACACAATTGTTGTTTAAATATAATCTTTTACTTACAGGGAAAATGGTGTTTATGTTTCTTGTTACTAGGTCATCTTGCTTTTATTTCATTTTCTTTTCATTTTTCTTGCCTGTGTTGTTATTGTGAGACCCAAGCAATTGCTATAGCGGAACAGTTATAACATAGGAAAAGAAATTCAATCATATTTGTATGTAAACGGCAGAATTGACAGGGTTTATTTTGACTAGCTGCTTCCGTACTGTTTTCCAGGCATTGATAACATACTTCTATGTATTATTGGAACTGCCACAGCTGAGGTCAGTATGGATTAAACTTCACTACAGTGTAGTAATAGTATGAGATTGCTCTTTCAGTGCACTAAAATAAATGTTTTCATTACTTCCTTAAAATAAATGCATTTGGTGCCTTGAAGGTAACCAAACCCATAAAACTATTTTTAGAAGCCTTCACCGTCTGTAAATATTTTCTTCTTCTTCTTCCTAGTGAAATATTTTTACCCTCTTATTTGCCACAGTTTCTGTCCTATTCCACTTTTAATGCCAATAAGCACAATTTTTCTCAGGGCCAAAATCATCTTTCAGCATTGATTTCTTGCTGAAGACTCAGCAGCTTACTATTTGCGTAGTCACAATCTGTTCTGCTTTCAATGCGCTGTGCTGCTAATTCAATCTTGTTCTTAGAGTCAAGTCATGGGGACTATCTCCAACTATGGAACATAGACACACGCCCCAGCTACATCCCCCTTCTATTTTAGTCCTAATTTCCCTGGAATGGAAACCTGGGTGCCTGGGCCAGAGACGATATCTTCATGTCGCCAGTTTTAGATGGTCAGGGAAGCAGACCTTCAGGACTATTGCAGAGGGCACATCTTCTGCCCTAGACTTGGTGGTCAGGATGTGTCAGTCTTAATCAGAATATGAGAAGACATAATGAGCTCACCAAATATGCCTGTCTCTGTGTCTGATAATAAACCAGATAATAATAAACTCTCCAAATAATGAAGAGACATAGGATACATATGGAACTACATCTGTAGTGTAGGCTGAGAAGATTGTTTCCCTGCCTGATCTTAGGAATAAAGAAAGCAGATTCATATGCTCAAAGATGCCCTCGATTCCTTCTTCCAGCATTGTCTGGAATTCTCTATTGGAGTAGGCGTAGCTACTCTCCTTGAGGCAGAAAACATTTTTTCCAGTGCTATCTTTAAATAAAAATCATTCTATCCTTTTTCTGGTACTGTGGTGCAAGCTTCAAATGTGCACACAGGTAATCAGAGAGCTAAGCCATGGACTTGCAAGCAGTAAGGGAAGTTTATTTGGGGAACATTACACAGCTGCAAGCACTCACAGCTGGGTGGCCAAACGCACACACACAGGGCTTCTTGGCCATACATATCAAATGGTCTTTAGACAGACGCAGTGCTGCCTTCTGAGGCATTCCCTTTCCATCCTTGTGAGAAAAGAATGTTTTCTTTGCACTTCCTCAGATAAGGATTTCTTATTTTGTCTAACGGGGAGACAGATCTGAGGGAAAGACAAAAGGTGGCTGTTCTCATGCATTCTCTCAACACGTTTCTTTTGCTTCTTTCTTGCTCAAGGTTTCTTGAGCAAAGAGAAGTTTCCAAGCCAGTTAAAAGAGTTTGGTTTTGCAGTATCCACAAGAAATGTGTGTGTGTGTGTGTGTGTGTGTCTGTGTTGATGGTGCTAATTATTGTTCAGTTTTCCTTTCATGGCCTTCAGTCAAATCATCCTCATTTCTTCTGAGGCTGTAAACCCTTCAAGCAGGTAAAAGCCTTTATTTTTTGTGTTGAATTGTTTATACAGTATTGTCAAATATTACAAATAAGGACTAACTGTACATTTTGCAAAACAATTGGATTGTTGGGGCAATTTAATTTAACACAAGCAATACAAGAGTGGCTAACCAGATATAAGTCTTTCAAACAGAGAAAATATATAAAGGGTTTGTCAGAGTAAAAAGTGTGAAGCAATTTTCTCTTTAGAATAATACTAAAGAAGTAAAAATGTAGAGGTATTTTAAAGATAACAGAATGATAAACCACAGAAGTGATAGAAACCAAACCTTAATAATTTATTTTCAAGCTCTTTGATGAATAAGATTTTGTCTATTTTAGTCCTATGTAGTCTTTGATATGTCTTGGGAATCCTGCAATTAAAGCTGAGCAAAACAGTCACTAACTATAATTCTCTTATTATAAATTACTACTAGGAATTTAAAACTCAACACTTATTCCTAATTATGATGACAGGGAAAATGCCCACCAGTTCTGGCCTTGTGAAATTCCAAATTAATTGTAATTTCTTGTTTGGCTCAACACTTGCATGAGCTGGCCTTCATGAATCATCAGCTTTTCAGCTGGTAGTCTGTTTGCATGTCTGCAGCAAATTCCTGATTTTTCTTTCATCTTCTTTTTTTTTTTCTTGTTTCTTTTTCTCTTTCTTTCCCTTTCCTTGTCGTGTTAGACTCTCAAAGCATCTTTAAGCTTACAGTATTATGTATTTCCTTTTACATGCAAACTATTCAGTTTACACTTAGATTTAATAGGAGCTTTGCATAAGCCTGAGCTTTTTCTTTCATATACAAGTTTGCCATCTCAGAAGGAATTTACACAGAAACTGGAAAGCACTAGTTATTATCTCTCTAAGTATATATTTATTAAATTAATGTAATGTAAGCATATACATATATGTACATGTAATGTAATGCTGAACATTTTTAGTAATAGTGGGATATATCTCTCAGCTCACCCTCTGTTTTGCACAGTGCAGCTTGAAGTTGGTGAAACTGGACAGCTCAGAACTCGCCTAGGTCAGAGACAGCTTCTAGAAAGATGAGACCAGTATCATTACTCCCTTTATCTTAGGAAAGGAATTCTGTTAAGAGCTGACCAGAGACAATCAGCATGCTTTTTTTGCTAATCTTAGAAGTCTCTGTAGGCTATAAAAGCAGATGGTTTTACCTCTTAGAGAGTTAGTTGAATCTGTCACTTCCTGAATATTTAGAGAAAACTGGAATGTGACAGACTACCATTGATTTTAGTACAGTTAGGTATAAGAAAATTTCCTGAAGGTTATCTACAAGATCTGTTTATAAACAGAGGAATCGAATACCTCAAATGCTGTCCCCACCAGAATGTGTTTTTACCTTAATACTTCAAGCTACTAAAATTATTATAGTGCTATAATGATGCAATAGGGTAACATCATGCTTTATCTGTATTTCCTAAAGCTTTGAGAAGGGTAGTTAACATGTGGATGTGTTGAGTTTTTAATGCTGTTTCTTTAAAATCTAGGAAAATTTAAATTTGGTTAAATGAGATTATTTCATCTTACATAGACATTAATGTAGAAATATATGAAGTTATCCCAAAACAAAGCATTTAGTGTTCCTCATTAGTATTGTGAATATAATTATTAGAACTAAGCAAGTGAAAAAAATTGACATTTCAATAACTGTCCAATGGACCATGGATTTACTAGTCTTTTGTTTGCAGCAATTTTGATCAAACTTGGATCTGACAAGCGTAAAAATAAATTAAGTCTATAAATGGGAAAGGTTATTATTTTATATTTGGATGCAAAGTAGTTCTTATAATAATTTCAATCACTTAGAATCATAGAAGCATTGAATATCCTGAGTTGGAAGGAACGAACAAGGATCATCAAAATCCAACTTCTGCACAGATCAGCCCCAATAATCACACCATGTGCCTGAGAGTGTTGTCTAAAAGTTTCTTGAACTCAGACAGGTTTGGTGCTGTGACCACTTCCCTGGGGAGCCTGTTCCAGTGCCCAACTACCCTCTGGGTTAAAAATCTTTTCCTGATACCCAACCTAAACCTCCTCTGACACAACTTCATGGCGTTCCCCCATATCCTGTCGCTGATCACCACAAAGAAGAGATCAGTGCCTGACCCTCCTCTTCCCCTCATGAGGAAGTTGTAACTGCAATGAGGTCTTCTCCTCCCCAGGCAGAACAAGCCAAGTGACCTCAGTCACTCTCATATGGCTTCCCCTCAAGGCTCTTCACCATTTTCGTAGCCCTCCATTGGACGCTTTCTAGTAACTTAATATCTTATGTCTTCCAAAACTCAACACAGTACTTGAGGTGAGGCCCCACCAGCGCAGAGTACAGTGGGACAGTCAACAATACTTTTATATGTTAATGTTGGCTAGACTTCCAATTTGCTTTATTAATCTAGTTGAAAGGTGCTACTTGAATTTTGCCCTTTAACTATCTATACATGCATTTTTTCATCATTTCTGTGTGTACGTAAATGTAATATTTATAAAGAAATATTGATGTCACTGGAGGCTGTATTTCTTTTTTCACAAATGCTGGATTGTGTGTGTATGTTTGCCTTGATCAGTTTGGTTCGTCCTTGAGGGTGGTTTAGTTTTTTCAAGCACTTTATTAGTTACCCTCTCTGATAGAGCAGAGATCCCAAATACTGCTTTTTCACATGAACTCATAGACGAACCATATGCATTAATACCAACTTTACTCCCTTATGCTATGAGCAGGCATCTTTCAGTCAGTAATAACTTGCTAAAGTGACCATGATAGCAGACATTGTGTTCATTGTCCATTGTCATTGTGGGATTTAAGCTTTTGTAACCCCTGTGTGACTGTGGCCGAGGAATAAAATTGCTGTCAGTCTTGCATGTCACAATCATTTGTCACAGACTGAATTAAAATGTTTGACACATTTTAGCATATGTGTGACCCCATACAACATATGCTACATTTTCCTAATCCTGGAAATAAAATGGTGCTAATCAGGATATACACCGTAGGAAAAAAAACTGGAATGTAATCAAGAGGTATCTGGAGTAAGGTTGAAGCTAGTAAAAATTAGTCACACTGGCAAGTGTGGGCATATCAATAGGTGATGTTGATTTAAATAAGCAATCTGCACTGTGAGATTTATGTCTGTATATATTAAATTTTTGTAGTTCATGTCCATTTCCTCTAGATTTAAAACTGAAATGGCAGGTGATGAAATATGGACATTTCAGCATTAACACTGAACAACAGCATCTTCAGTATCCAGTGAAATCACACTGAAGATAGTATCAGTAAAAGTAAACTGTTTACATCAAGGTCATTTTGTTTAGAATTTACCTCTGCTAGGCTCCTAAAAAACATTATTTTAAACAAAGTTACTGGTTTCCTTTAGAAGGATCATATGCTTGCTTGTCAAGAAACAAGCAGGAATCATGACTTCCCTTGGTAAACTCCCAAGGATGCTCTCACTGATTTAAAATGACTGACTGAGGGAAGAAATGTTTATTAATGAAAGTAGTGGGTTAAGAATCTGTTTTGACAATATGTATGAGTATATACTATTTTTTTTTCCCCTAAAAGTCCAAAGTTCAAAGTCAGGACCAGAAGACCACCCCTGTTGTCACACACCACATGCTTTTGTTTTTTTCTTCATTGATATTAATTAAAATAAAAAAAAAATAGGAGGCAAAAACATGAGAAGTTTGGTGAAAACGATTACAGAATTACACATTATATTGCTGTTATCTTGGTTGCTCAAAAGCACATGACAGAATAGTACTGCAATTGCAGGACTGTGTTCAGCTGTACAGTGTTTACACTACTGGTAAGTGCGCATTCTCGGCAGAGATTGATTTCACTGGGCAGACAAGTATAACTGCTCATCAATGTTGATAAAGGTTTTGCAGTTTGCCAATGTGATTAGATTACAGGAAGATACTACAGCTACCTTTGTGACTTGAAGTATGTTAGTCTACCTTATCGCAAATCAGCAGTGTCTAAAAATGTGTGGGAAGCATACAGTGGTGACTCAGGAGTGACAGTTGTATCTAGTTCATTACTTTCTGTTTGCTATATGAGATGCCAGCTGTATAAATCTTGCTTCCACTTCTTAAAATGGAGAATATTTCAGCTGATTTTCACTTATCTGAGAATCCAGCAGATGAACTACTATTTGATGAAATAACGGGATATTCTTCCTTAAATTCTCATCTGAATAGAACATTTAAGGAAGCTGAAACTATGCTCATCAAATACCATAGTATCTGCGTTTCCAAGGAAGTGATCAGAATGAATGCACTTTGGTACTATCACAAAGGGTGTTGATCAGTAACACATTCCGGGGCAATAGGACAAAGTTGTCTTGTCTCCCCATACATATGGTCAAAGGGGGCTAAAATAAATGCTTTGCTTCATAAAAATGAGTCTCTGGCTATGTCCAGGATCAAAATCATATACTTTAAAACAATTCTCAGGTTTTATCCTGTAATAGGTTAGTTGCTGTCTTTTTTTTCCCTTGTCATATTTGAGGGCTCTTCTTTGGAAATGAATACAACATTTGTCTAATCCCAGGCTAAGTATCTTTTCTGTAATTTCTTACATTTTCTATCCTCACAGTATTTAAATAGAGCAATAAGCACTTTTTTTTTTTTTTTTGCTTCAATTTCTGCCCCCGAGTGTATATAGAGAAATATCATACAGTCTTCTGTCTGGTTTGTCAGATAAACCTAATTCTGTTAGTTGTTTTTTTGTGAAATAAGTGTGACTTTCAGTCTCACAATTACCTCACCTTGTCATGTGTTCTGAATTGCCTCTGAACGGATGGCTGGATGTGTGTGTAGTATCAAAGTGGTACTTTCTGTTCTTTACTGCAATAGATTATAAGGGTGTCTTTCACAGCTGCATCATGGTGATGACTTGTAGTCACCTTGACAGACAATTATGCCACATTTTATTCTGCTGCTGTTTTGTTCTTTTGGGAAGTCTGTTCACCCAGCATAGATATGAAAGGGAGAATTTCATTTCTTTGCTGCGTTTTTTAGGATAAGACTGCAAACATGTAATTTATAAACTGCAATAAAAATGCCTGTTGGATTTTTAAGTGCAAACAAGCTAGTGGTTACTGGTGAGGTTTTAAATGCCAAAATTTTTATATCTTGTGTAATATCATTAAGGACCTCTATTTTAGCAGCATGGACTTCTAACAGTAGTATTTTTTGTACTGAAAAATCCTTAAGAGTACTCTTGTAAGACTCTTTTTTCTATTAAAAGATACTGTTGTGATTTGGTCTTGTTCTTATATTAATTGAGATATTTTATGCTGCACTGGATCTAGCCTTCATCAAAAAAATACATATAGTACTCTTTGCCATTCACATCTGTGGCAAATGTCTTGAATACTCATCTACAGAAGCTAGAGACATGACAATATGGTTAAATCTGTAACTGACCAATTAGAGGTAAATCGACAGTCAGACTGTGGCTAGGGTGGCTTAATAGAGGGTGTGATGATATAGAGATTTTATTTCTTAATTTTCTGCAAAGGTGAAAGAATATTTTTTAAAAATACGTGCTGCCTTAAGGCAGTGACACAGTGTCTTAGTTTAAAAGAAAACTAAGATGTCTTTCTGGACTAGGAAGGGGGGACTCTTTCCCAAAAACCACCACAATCTTTGAAATCATCTTAATCAGACTTTAATCAGAAAATTTCTAAAGAACGGTAATTGTTATTAATTACAAATTATATAACAAAAAAAAAGACCCAGAACAGAACAAACAGCACCACTGTAACCAAAATTTTCAAACCAATTCAGTTGCCTCTCCCCTTTTTGGTGCAATTATATTTACGGACAGCGGGGATCAAAGCCACCCCTCGGGAGGCAGCAGCCACGAAAGTCACTCCTAGGCTCTGGTGAGACTAGTTCCGAAAAACTCACGTGGAAAGTGGTGATCATAAGGAATGGGATGGAACCTTTCCCATGGGCAGTGTAGCGACTCTCTCTGAAAGCACTGGGAGGGGGGAGGGTTAGCAACTCCTCTGCCGATAGTGTCGGCTCATAGGGGGTCTGTAGCAAATGCAGGTGGTGGTGACTGCTCTCTCTTTCTCTCTGGAGAACAGCCTAGGGCATGTGGGGTTGGGGGGCCGAGCCAAGGGAGCTCCCTCCAAGTACCTGCACCATTCCAGCAAACGTGGCTGGCACCTGCACAGCTGCCGGAGCAGAGAAAGTGTGTCCAGCACCAGGAAGAAACCTCCCTCCCTTCCCCCTTCACCTCCCTCCAGCCATCAAGTTGGAATGCAGAGCTATCAACCCCTTCTATGTTATCTGTCCTGGCTCTTCAGCTCCCAAAACTTCTGTGTTGATACGGGGGGGTGGGGGTGGGGGGGGAAGATTCCCTGAAAGCTTTTGAAACTATAACACACAGCTCACAAATGTAATTCAGAATGTATTTTTAAATATCTCTTCAGTGCTTGTTGCCTTGCACACAAACTACATAATTTTCAATTTGTACTGTCCTATATATATGTAGCATAGATTTTCCTTAAGTTATTTTTGCTGTTTGCCTGACTTTGACTGAACAATGTTGTTTACCTTCAAATATTCTTGGACCATGTTAGACTCTTAGGTAACTGCAACGAGGACACCAAGATGTTGCATGTGTCCTGAAACCCATAAGGCTCATCTTGCAATGGGTTACCCTGGTGATTTCCTGCTTTTTAAACATGTAAAAAAGCCTTTTAAAATTTTCTGGTGAAGTGCAGATGCTGGAATAGTGCTCCTGGTCTATTGAAAATAGGCCTGCATTTCACTGTCACGTTGCACAGGCTTCTTAAAATAACCTGCAGCTCTAACTCCTCTCCCTCTCCCCATCAATTCCTCCACCCTTATTGCTGCCCCAGTTGAGCCCCCAGGTTTCACAAGTGACTTGCATGTAACCTCTGTATCTTTATATGTTTTCATCTGTTATTTTTTGTATCTGAGGTCTGTGTGTAAGAGCAGCTGCAGGCAGGACCCCATCCAGCACTGCAAGAGAAAGTGTCTCTTTCCTCACGTACCCAGTTGTTTTTAGGGAGGGAAAATCTTCACCTTTCAGGGAGTTCAAACTGAGTCAGTGTGCAGTGACCAGAACCACAAAACTCACCAGTTTTTCCTCTGCTGTCCAGCCATACTCCTTTAATATTACATACATGCTAAATTGAAAACATATAGTTGTTGTATCTGTTTTTCAGGACCTATAAAAACTTAGAGCCGTAGCCTGCTTGCTGCAATATAGCAGGAGTAGGATTGACATGATCTAAGCGACAAAGTAGGGGAATCATTTTTGTAGCAGCATTCTGAGTGGGTATGAGTCTAACAAGACTGCTTGCTAAGGGCAGAGAAACTGATTGTTTGCAGCAAATGAGACGTGATGCTGAATGTGCAGTTGTTGGGAGTTTTAAACGTGTAAATTTCCAGAGATAATGGAAATAAAAGAACAAAATATCGTGAAAGGAGAGGTGCTTTTGAAGAAGATACCCAAGATTTTTCCTATTTGGGGGTGAAGTAGGTAATGCAAGGGCAGTATGATCTTGTGTTGAAGCAAACAAACAGCACAACAGCATAACTGGAGAAGGAACAATGTTTTGAGATCAAGTCTGTTGAACTTTTTTTTTTTTTTTGAAGTGGTAGATCTGGAGAAAAGCTGAAGTGAGTCAGCAAGGAAATGGCAAATACCTGAGGAGGTTAGGAAGAAGATGATTCATTAACATAGAAATTGAAACTAAGAGATGAGAAGAATATATAGAAAGAAAAACTGAAAACAAAAGGGAGCAGATAGTGAACAGTTGAAGTGCGTGGCAGAGACAGAGGAAAAGAACGGAAGTCACTGCTGTGCAGCTACAGAAGAAGAGATAATGGAAACTAGAACTGATTTGAAGGAGAAAGAGCTCAACATATCTTTTTCGCTGTCTGTTCTGACAGTGCTAAGGCAAGTAAAGAAGTTATATCTCACTGAAAGGTCCAGTTCTTTGGAATGGACAAAAATTTGGAAAGAACGAAGTATGTCAAGGCTTTGGATAGCTGTCAGGTGGCACAACTGCAGCAGAGGTATTATGAAAAGGTGTTATGATATCAGGAAAACGTTTGGTGCAGAAAGGCATGTTTAGAGGACATATTATTGGAGTTTGAAGGAGAATGATAAATCTAGCTTCGTTCTGAAGGAAGATTAAGAGAATGGATCAGTATGAAGAAGATTAGAAAAAGTGGTGGAAATTGTGGATATATAAATGTATTTTAGGGAGAAATGGGGTCTGGGTAGAAAGGGGGATATAAAGGATTAGAAAGCAGAGTATAAAGTGACTTCTGCTTTTGCTGAGTGGTTCTATTTTCTGTTGTTTACCTGTAAACCTGTAGATATTTAGAAGTTTCCAGAAAACAGTGACATTTCATTACATTTTCATGCATGATTGAACATGTTTGTGTAAGGTATAAAATAATGTGTAAGAGGAGAGCTATGCATTGATTGGTTTTAATTATGTCAGTCTTGTCCACTGCCTTATGAAAACTCTTAAAATTCAATAAACACTATGTCTATTTTATGCCCTAGGAATAAGGTTTTTTTGCTAAAAATAGTAGATATTACTTCAAACTAGTTTGGGCAAGTTGATCAAGAATTCAATTCAGTTTTTCAAAACTGAAAACAAAATATAGTGTTTGCTTCATTTTAAGCAAGCCTAAGTACAGTATTCCTGGTTGCATAATTTCATTTGTACTTTTGGCCAGTATTATGTGTTTACCTTTTGCATTCATTCACAATACCTTTGCAAAATCCTGCAAGAACAAGACCTTTAACATGTTTGTGTGTCAGAATATTTATGAATGCCACCATTTTTCAATTTTAATCCCCTTAAAAATATATGTATCCTGGGAGATATGTAGCAATCAGGGTACGGTGGAAAATAAGATAGAAGACTCTTCTCTGTGTTTCTGTGGCACAAGCAAAATAATTTAATTCTGACCAGCAGAAAGGTAGGCATTTAATTAGAATGTGGGATTTCCATTGAAATGTGTAAACAAATGTGGGCTTTTTTGTGTGTTGTAGATTAGTGTAATCTAACTTCTGGCCCCTTTCTGAGAGAGATTCAAAGGGGCAATCAAGCTAGCTCCTAGTCTGGCACATGGCATAGAAAAAGTGCTTATCTGTATTCACATGAGATACCTCTTCATTCACATAAGAAGCTAGAATGAAGAGTTAGACAAGAGGATTTTAGATACTGAAATAAAATGTAATTTCTATGTAAATAAATAGACTGAAGAATTAGTAACACATGAAGCCAAACTGATCGAACCCAAATGAAATGTGACCAACTCTCTTTCTTTAATTAACCGCCAGAGAATTCAACAAAAATATATTTAAACCTGTAGTCATCTCTAAATGACAGTTATACTTAGAAAATGTTATAACCAGAAAATTGTTATAAATAGATATATTTAGTTCATTTAGACTCCTCTTATTAAGGCTGCATCCTAAACAGCACTGCTAGAATCACTTTGCAAACTGCATGATTTCCACTTCTGACTGCCCATTAATTTGACAGTTCTATCATATGAAATGTGTAGTATTAAATGATATGCCTGTATCAGAATTGAAATAGGTAAATGCTCCCTGTGAACCGATGTATTTACTTATTGGGGGGGAGCAATTCAGGTTATAAATGACGTTGTAATAAATAACATTGTAATGGCTAATATGGTATCAATGGTGAAAATTCCTAATGAATCACAGATGGAAGAAAAAATAATAAATGAGGAAAACTAGATGAAAAGACAATAATTCTCCTGTTACAAAACTATAATAATGATAAATGCTGAGTCTCAAGCCAAGTAGTTTTTTGTTAGAAGTACGCATGACAAAACAAATTTGGACATCTTAGAATATTCTGTGTTGGAAGGGACCCACAAGGATCATTAAAGTCCAACTCCTTTGTTTCCTTGAACATCACAATATCACAAGTGTGGGTTGTCTGATTTTCTAATTAAAATGTTAGTGGTTTGAAATGTCAAGTCTCATGCTTTTTGGAAATCTTTCAGTATTTATCAAGTTTCTGCTTGCAAGCATTTACTGATGTATCACTTAATGTCCCATCCACAATATCTGTATCCAGTAATGGCTTGCAAGAAGGGTAGAAAAGTTCACAACAGTGAGATTTAATCTATGTATTTACCAGATTCTGCAAGAGCCAAAGAATTTTACCTTTGTTAATTCTGACAGATTTGTTTTATCCTTATCATCTTTGTAACCCATATAATATTTTCTTTAGGTGAAGATCTGAATTCATTGTCATGTTAATTGTTTTCCACATGTTTTGTTAACCTTTTTAGATAGCTCACAACAGTTATGGAGCTGGCATGTAAGACTTAATCTGTTCCTCTTCTTTTGTAAGGGAAAGAGAAAGTGCTGAGAAAGGGAAGAATAGTATTTAGATGTAATTACTCAAGAAAATTAATTTAAATTATGTGCGAGATAATCTTTGATTCAGCACTGGCTGGTTTTGAAGATGATGTTGGTGCTGTGCATAGATGCCACCATTAGTTTTTTCACTGATTTTCACTATATTAAATAAAAGCCTTTGAAAACATCCAGAAATATTATCCACCTGTGGTAAAAGATTTGTGATTTTTCTTCTTAATTTATTACTTTTAAGTATTTATTCCCTGATCACCAGTATGACTAGTAGAGACCTTCCTTGAATTCATTATCAGAAATTGGATGAATAAACTGAAGAAGTGATATGTTTTCATCAAGCCTTCAGAAATATACACTGTTATTGAAATAATAAAAAATGAAAAAAACCAACACAATGAGCAACCCATGAACAATAGCTATAACCAGTAAAGGAATATCTGTAGACATTTTGTGTGCTAAAGATGATATTTTAAAGTTGGTGAAATGGTGAAAACACAAACACCGTTTCTTAATTATAACAGTCCTTAAATGTTTTTTTCCAGAATAGCGCTGCTTTTAAATGAACTAGAGATCTTTCAGGATAAAAATTGTTTCTGAACTCCTTGTTTAAGAAGCTTAAATATAGGTAAAATAATCAAAAAACATAATAGCATTCTCCTTCATTAGGTTGTATTTTCTAGGAGATAGCTTTAGGCCTGAATCTGAAGAATCTCATGTATGTGTTGCAAGAATCAAATGTCATACCAGTAGTGGTGATGCTATTCCACCCACCCTTTCATGTGATTTTATCTGAAATAGACAGTGTGTTTGACAGTCTTGTATTCAGGATTCTAGCCTCTGCAATGAACCCACTCAGGCATATCCAAAGAAGAAATAGGGAATAGGCTACATTTCTTGCACTTCCCTGCTTGAATGTTACTAATATTTATCCTTTTTGAGCAAAACAGGAGATATATTTAGTAAGTTTACACATGGGGACATTTCAATAATTTGATTTAAGTATAGAGTAGGCTAACAGAGTTCACTACTGTTTTCCTTGTTTGCTATTACATATATTATTCATTTAACTGAAAAAGTGTTTTGCTGAAGCCTTTTTTTGGTTTTCCTCAATTTTATGAGAGACTGTTTTTGTCCTCACTTCTTGCTGGTCACAGTGTTTTCAGTTAGGTTTTTTTTATTTTTAAAAATTAATTTGATGAATTTACATTGATTTAATTCTGAAAATTCACTCACAGCTATTAGTGGGCTTGACCTGCAAAGTATCATTCAGTAGTTGTTTGGCTTGCGTAGAACATTTTTTTATGTATTAATTGCTAATAGTGCAAAGATTATTGTCCATGAATAACAAATAAGCAATCATTTGTGGAAAACATCAAGGTTAGGTTAAAGCTCAAGTAGCAGCAAATTTCTTATAATTATCATTCATTTTATATTTCCTTTCTGATCCAATGAATATTCACCAAGGGAGTGATAATTTTAACTGATTTGTAGTTGGGTGGTAGCCAAATTAGTTTAGCTCCAGAGACTGAATGCAAGTGACATACACAGACAACACTAATATATTCACTGTGAAATTGGTAGTCTGAATAAATATAAAAAGTAGTAGCATACCTGGATGTATGCCTTAATAATAAAACTCTTGATATTGCCTTAGAATCTTGATGCTTTTGGATGAACTTTGCATATGAGCAAATGCATGAATGATCTTATTAAAGCTGCCTAATGAATCTTCTGTATATTATGAAATTCTTGCCAAGACATTTAGAAATGCAATTAACTAATAGAAAGGTGTAATGACAGAAGTTTGCAGAAAAAGAATTTATTTGTTTTATTGAAATTTATTCTTAAAGGCATGGGTGGTAACTGGTTGTCTTAAAGATGCTTTACTGTGATGTGTTGTTGGATGACAATAAAACATCTGCACATGATTTAAAATAATAGTGAAGGAATAATTCCCCTAACTAGCAAGTCTATGTTTTCAAATGCTGTAACATATTGCTGTATTCCTGTTATGTTGCCAAAATTAATCGTGTCATTTGCTTGTCTATGGATTGTTCAGGTAGATCCCCAGGAGGTCTAAAACTCTCTTCTTTGAAAAAGCAGTATTTAAAAGTATCTGTATTTCCTTTCAAAGAAGTCTGTGTCAGGACTAATGTGATTTTTTTTGGTCAAAGTTTGTTTTCTAAACCACCTTTCAGTTTCTGATTCCAAAGGTAAATCTCCTAAAAAGGCAAAAAACACCCCAACCTCTACCATAAACTTTAAAATTCATGAGTTATTTGGTCAGTTAAACTTTAAATCTTATGCTACATTTGAAGGCAAGGTTATGGGTTATAGTAAAATAATTATTAGATGTTTCCCTTTTCTAGTCATAAGGATTTCAAATGGAAATTACAGACTTGGTCTTGTCTTAGCTTCATCGGTGGAAATTTTTCTACTATTTATTTCTATGGGAGCTAAACCAAGTACAACTTATGATATATTAGCTTGGTCTGTCCTAGAAAAGAGTACCATATTGCTTTGATTTTTTGTAGAAGGAAGCAAATTGCACTTGATGTTTAGCATTAACAGTAGAAGTCTGCTTATTTGAAATGGAGGAGGCAAAGTTCACATAGGTAAGGAGCCTCTGTAATTTCATTTTGTTTGACATTTGTTTTTTGAAGAGCAATTAATTTTTCAGGAATAGATGAAAAATTCCCATTGTCATTCTTCTCAATCCCTTTATAATTAACAAAACAGAAGACTTACTTATTTTCTTTGTATAATTACTAATTAGGTTTGTCTGTGCATTCTGGTGATTTCATATGCTGTTGAAAATCTTTTCAAGTTGGAAATTCAATTTCACATATTTTCAATATTGCAGAATAATTTCTTATGTCTGCTAGTTTCTGGCATGTTATTTTGTTTCCCGTTCTACCAGAATCTCACTGTACCTGAAAATTAAAAAGAAGCTGAATTGAATGCAAGTTCTCACTAAGTAGCGTCCTTGCAGAAGGGAAAAATGTAGGCAGTTACTGGTATATGGAAAAAAAGAAAGTTATTTACTGCAGTGAAACTAAGGAAAAAAATATTGCATTGAACAAGAAAATACTTTCTTCATAAGCCTTTTAATAAACCTCAGTGAGAAAGAGAGAGACATCATTTCACCCTTGCACTGAAAACTTGGTTTGAATTCAATATTTTCACATGTTCAATCCCTTTACTAAATGCAGTGTTGACAAATTATTTGACAAGAATTTTCAAATGCGAAAAATAACATTAGTATTTTCAGTTGCAATTAATTTTTACTAAGACACTTGATATCAAACGCTAGCAAACAGCTTGGAGTCCTGAAGAGGACGATGCAGGAGGTAGCAGACAGTGACTTCTGAAAGAAATCAGAATTGTTTTTTGGGAGATAGTAGTCAAAAAATTCTGTGGGTAAATAAGTGTTTAAGTTTTTTACTATCTTTTGTCAGTAATAAAATAAGAACAAGGGAGAATAGAAACATTCCTCCACCATTTTTATTTTAGATGACAAAAAAAAAAAATCAATGTTCATATCCCAGTCTACTTGGTGAAGAGAAGATACGACTCCTGCTAACATCCTCTCTACTTTTGTCCATCTTTGGAAATGTATGCTAGTGGAGAGGAGGCCTACAGGGAGCAACTTTCACCTGAGGAGAAGCAGAACATAATGCATTTGAGCTATTTTCATTGCTCCAGAGCAGGAGTGGGTTGCTGTGCTGATACTTTATGCTTGTTTTGGGGAATTTCAGGGGAAATTCCCAGACAGACAACTGTCAGGACAGAATAATTGTTGCTCTCTTGTGTCCAAGGGAAAGGAGGCTAGGCAGATAATTTGTTCTTAAATAGGGAGGTCATTTCTCAGTCCTAAATGTCAGTGGGCCTTTTTATGTGATTGTACCTTTGCTGGAAGACAGAGTTATTAGCACTTGCTCTGTTGAATATGCTGTGAAAAGTGTACTTTGTCTATAGTATTTAGCAAGTCACTTTGACAAGTGAGCTTCTATGTAAACACTGATTAATTGCAGACATCTCTGAAATTTCCACTTCAATGAAACTTAATTTTTTTAATGATAGGATTACTTTCTTTAGGTATTTAAATGTAGCTTGATATTCACCATTTTACAAAAATTTCAAATAAGTCAATATCTTTATGTGATTTTTCAACTCAGAAAGTCCACCGTGATGTTTCTTGTGTAAAAACAATAGGTTTGCTTGCAGTAGGATATTGTATATATGTTATTTGTCAAATCTGTTTATTCCTACAGGATTTTACTTCAGCAAATATTATTCAAAGTGAGAAAATCTATTTAGAACTGTCTCATTGACTTGTGTAATCTGCTAAATCACCTGAGGCCACACTGGTCATTTATTGCTACAGTAAGTAGTGTAAAAATAACCCCTCTCACACATTTAAGAGCAGAGGGAACTCAGTCTAAATCTCTGCTCAAGGTAGGGAAAGCATGAATTTCCCTCCCTCTTAGGAAAAAATAAACTGAAATGAAAACACTTTGGAAGTATGAGAGTAAGACTACAGACTTCCTTGTATTAATTGCAGAGAAGAAAAAAGAGCATAACCTCTTCTCAACTGTGGTCTCCAATCAGAGTCCTTTAAAGGTGTAATGAAGCAGAGTACTTGAAAATAACAGGAATGTATCTGGGTGAGTGAGTGCATTGGCGATGTGAGACAGAGTGTTGTTAAGCTCTACACAAATGATGATGAACTCAGAGGCACTGATGCAGGAGGCTATCAGGACCCGTTCCTTCTCCTGCTGTTACTGTAATTATCATGTCTCATGATAGCCAAACAAGAAACTACACTTGGTAAATACCAAGCTCTGGTTTCTAGTAAAGTTGTTCCCTTTTAACTTTGCTCACCAATTAGACTAAACCAAACCTCAAAATTTGTTCAGCCAAAAACTGTGTTTGTCTGAGTGTAATCAGCAAGTTATGAGTAATTGAGTTAGAGCAACTAAAAAAGTTACTATCACTCTACAGTAGTTGCTGATCTTAGTGGTAATTAAAGACAAAACAAAACACCAAAGCTCTAAACAAAGCACCTCCCCCCCCAACATTTTTGTGCTTAGTGTTGTGAATGCTATTAGTTTTTGATTTCAAACCAAAGCTTGTAAATTCTCCCTGAAGTCTGAAGTCTCCCTGAAGTCTGGTGACTTCATTAACCACCCTGGCTGTAATTGTTTAGCCATGCCAGCAATTCCAGTTTTTGCAAGATAAAGCTATTTCTGTCCTTCAGTCTGTTTGTCATCTCACACTATAGTGAAGCTTAGTCTCCTGCTCATCGACAGGCTAGATTTTAGTTTGTGGTTGCTCATTGCCCCTTCACAGATGTCAATACCTGTGAAGCTCCTTCTTTTCTGTTCAAAGTAGCAATTTCCTTTCTTGCCCTGTGCTTCTTATCTAGTTTTCAGAATGATCTTAGGGAAACAATTGTTTTGCTCAACACATGGAAGCTTTCATTCATTTGTCATCCTCAAGGGATACTTGTTTCTATGACACAGAAGAATCAAGAACATGCATGGAAATTAACCAGGTCTTTGTTATAATGGTTTAAACTCATCTACATTTGGGAATTTGCATTTCTTTAATTAAAGTAATTAAAAATTTATTTCAGTTATGTTGAAGCCACTTTGTCATTGCTAATCAGGTTCTAGTAGTGCTTTAGTGTTATATGAATTAAGACAAAGGCACTCTGGCTTAGTGGGTGGCCTGACAGCTTAGAGTTGAAACTGTAAACCAGCAAGGTGTAATAGGAACAGGCAAGAAAAGAAGGGGCAGAGGGAGCAGGGGACAATGTGGTGGCAGGGCAGTCCCTCAGACCTAGGGGACAGGGTAAAGAGGCCTTACAGAGACATCTGGATAGCCCAGGGAGCTGGGCAGTCACCTACTGCCAGATTCACCACCTGGGACAGGGTAATCCTCATTATTCATACAAACAGGTGGATGAGATGCTGTAGAGAAAGGGAAAGGGACCTGGGGATTCTGGTCCATGGCAAGTTGAATATGAGTCAGCAGTGCCCTGGCAGCCAGGAGGGCCAGCCATGTCCTGGGGGGGCATCAGGCAAACCATCACCAGCTGGTCAAGGGAGGGGATTGACCTGACTAGGGTGGCCTCACCTTGAATATTGTGTGCAGTTTTGGGCACTGCAGTATAAGAAAGATATAAAGCTATTGGAAAGCATCCAAAGGAGGACAACAAAGATGGTCAAGGGTCTTGGAGGAGTGGCTGAGGTCACTTGGTCTGTTGAGCCTGGAGAAGAGAAGGCTGCAGTCTTCCTCAAGATGGGCAGCAGAGAGGCTGGTGATGATCTCTGCTCTCTGGTGACCAGAGATAGGACTCAAGGAAATGGATGAAGCTGTGTCAGGGGAAGTTTGGATTGGACATTAGAAAAAGGTTTTTCACCCGCAGGGTAGTTGGGCACTGGAACTGCCTCCCCAAGGAAGCAGTCACAGCACCCAAGCCTGACAGAGTTCAAGGACTATGCTTTTAGTCATATGATTTAGAAAGTCCTGTGAGAAGCAGGGAGGTGGACTCCATGATCCTTATGGGTCCCTTTCAACTTGAGATCCTGTATGATTCTATGAAAAGCAGGGGCATGGCTAGGGCTGCTTAGTGTCCATCTTGCCAAGCAGGTCTTCAGGAGTGAGGTAGGTATAAGGTCAAGCCAGGGAGTCAAATTTGTGGATCAGGACTAGCAACATCCTATAAGAAAGAAAATACTGTGTTTGTCTGTAAAGCCTTACAAGAAGGTCCTATAGCATTTTCTGAGGTCAATGGCTCTGGCTAATCAGAGGTCTAATAATTATTCTTGTCTTTGCTGTTGAATGAACAAATTCACATATCATGCCAATTCACAAATGCAAGGTTAAGTGATATAAGCACCTACAGCCTAAATATAACTCACTGTTAAGGGTCCTTCAGATAGATATCCATTGACAAGATTGATTTTTTTCTATATACCTAATGACTTTTGGACCCAGTTTAAACTAGTTAGAAAAGGGGCTCTTGACCCCTTTAAAGGAAATAACAAGACCCTCAGGTTTCTTGAGCTGGACTTCCAGTACCACTTCTCATTTTATAAAATTTCATTTGAACTGTGCTTGTACTTTCTAAATTTTGTATGATTATAAACTGATCAATTGAGTTCAGTGCATTCAGAGAGTCAATACTGCTTAATCCTAGCAAAGACACACCTGTGAAAATCTAATGGAAGAACTGTTTTCTTTTTATTATTTTTTCCTACTTCAAGCTGATAAATAGGCAGGAATTTGAGGCATTCCTGTTTTGTTTCTATATGATAGATTTCTACCACAAACATCCTTGCCTGCTGAGCGCTCCCTTGCTATCACTAGTTGTTTTGCTGCTGGTGACTCATCTTGACAACTTGAACTGATCACAACTTAAAGCAGAGAAATGTCTTATGTTCTAAGTGTGACAACCTTTTTTAATAACATTTTAATTATATTCCAGTTATTCATTTGTAAGGTTGAGTCCCATTGCATACTGTCTGCACAGAAGACTTGAATAGCATAGATGAGTGCACTGGTAGCGTTTTATCAAACACTGTAAATCGTGAATGTTAATCATATTGTCACTTAGTGCTTTGAATGTACAGAGAGTTAGGTAAGTAGTAAGCCTTAGTATTGCTATTTCATAGTTAAAAAACCCTTAACCTAATCCTACTGTTTCTGAACTACATAATGCTTTAAACAAGTCTCGTAGACATCTTTTTCACTTTCAGAGAAGTAAAGGTTATTCTTTTACCAACATGGCTTTGACAGCTTTACTACTATAGCACTTTCTAAATATATTGCCATCTTGAATTTTAAGGAACTGTGTTAGTAACCATTTCTGTAGTGGTGCGTCATTTGAAACATATATGCAAAAGCTATCTTTAGATTTTGAGCCAGAAATATACAGCTGGTATTGCAAAACACTAGACCATACAGCTTAAATACATTCCAGTATATATTTTATGAACTTTGACTGCAACAAATACCAATCAGGAATGGGTGGTAGAATATAATTTAGAGAACCAAAATGGAAACATTAGATTGTTCTAATCATTAAATTTGTGATGCAGTAGGCATCACTGTTGCAAAGACCTGTATGATTTCCCACAAGTTTTACTCTTGATATTTGACTGTTCATAACCCAAGTAATTTGAGGTGTTTTTCTAGCTTTCTTACAGTCAGGGTGTGAAAGGGCTTTAAAACAGATGCATTAGTGACTGTATTTCAAACTTGTTTTGAATATACCATATATATATGGCTTAAGTTTAGAGTGGCAAAGGCAATAATGCCAAACTTTATTTAGCTGAATGTGCTGGTTTAAAGGTAAACCAGTGGGAGAAATGAACCTGACCTAAGAGAAATTACAAGCCAGAGTTACAATTATCTAGAAAGATTACAATAAATACAATGATACAGAGAAGAAATTGGTTTTGACCCCCAGAAACAGATATATAACCCAGCACCCTGGGGCACAAACAGAATGGAGCTCACCAGCCCCTGTGCTGAGTGCCACGTGGTCCCCGAGTACAAAGTAAAAGGAAAGGAAAATCTGTTGGTGAGGATGATGGTCACAGTCTTATTGAGAGTGGCGGTCACAGTCCTGTTATGTTTCTGGTCCTTTTCTGGATCAGATGAGTGCTACCAGAAATCCTCAAACCCCAAGATTATATATGTTCAGGTTCAGATGGGAATGCTCTTGCAGGGCAGGGAGTTTCACAGTGGGTGATTGAAATCTGTGAGTAATGGGGTATTTTTGAAATCTTTGATGATCCATTAACAGATGTAACCCCTCAGGTTGGGTGTGAAGGTGTTAATGCCTCCCTATCTCTCAGTTTTCTTTAACACCCAACTTGTAGCCTGAGGTGTCAGGTGTGTCCTAGGCAGCTGCTTCAAATGATCCCAGTTCATCAGAAATGACATAGAGAGTGTAGAATACAGTTTTGAGTACACCCACACAGTGATAGACTGGTCCTGGCCACTGTAACGAGGACACTGAATTAATCTTTTTGTGCTTCTAATTGGTATTTTGAGTCAACAGGGCCCAGTAAATATAGTGATTGTTAGCAGATTGAAGAAATTGTCAATGCTGTCTGAAATATACAGAATGCGTAAACAACATATATAAAATATTCAATGGTAAAACCAGCAGAATTTCTGAAAAGTTTTCTTAATCTCACACGATATCTTGCATTTCTTCCTCCCACATTTTCATGCTGCTAATACTGCCAAAATTTCCAGTCACTAAAAAGTAAAGAATTGCTTTCTTCCAGACTAGTTTCTGACACAAGCTCATATCATCAGTCCTTCTTGCTTTCATTTTATTTTGCTATCTTTTTGACTATTTTCTGTGAGAGACTTTCTCCTTTTATTTGTTCTAGAAGACTTTCTGAAATAGAGGTTTCTGTAAAAAAAAAAGCAATGGATCAATGGGTTAAAAGAAAGTTAAGACTGGCACAAAAATTTTGAGTTTTATTAAAACTAGAATTCACCTTGTTCTTCATGGATCCACTCTGAGAAAAAAAAAAAAAGATGCAAAAATTATAAATAACTTGTTTGATCTTTCCCCATGGATAAAGTGCGAAGAGTGAGGAATTAGTCCTCAGAATGTATAAAAATTGTAAAGTTTAGTTCATTCTTTTCCCCTCCCTTCTTGTCTCTTCTGCCAGTCTCTCCCTTTTCTAACAATATTCTGAGCAGCATATCACTTGGAGAATAAGGTGACAGGGACCTTCTGTGGGAACTTGTCACACAGGATTGGGTTTGACAGGCTGGATAGGGCTAGGAC
The DNA here is from genome assembly GCA_013396755.1 of Sclerurus mexicanus. Taxonomy (NCBI): domain Eukaryota; kingdom Metazoa; phylum Chordata; class Aves; order Passeriformes; family Furnariidae; genus Sclerurus; species Sclerurus mexicanus. The sequence continues at coordinate 1,442,238 of VWZF01002827.1, forward strand.
AGGTTTGCTACTGCCTGATACTGGAGAATTCGTTTGGGGTGGAATAACCGGAGATGACTGTAGCGTGGGAAGAGCTGGGAAGTGAGTGTGCAGACCAAACCCTGAGGTTGTGTGTACAATTGGGGAAGAGATGAGAGCAGATTGACCTTCACTGAGAAGGGGAAGACTTGTAAACTGCTTTGTACGAAGGGAAAAAATACCATCTGTAAGTACAGATATTTTACTCATTTATGCTGTTCACTGTTGGTGGCACTTATTTATTTAATCTTTCCTTCTTAACATTTTAAATAAATTTATTTCCCATCATACAAGAGAAGAAATGTCTTACTGTTTGGAATACTAAGAAACTCATGGTAAAAAACCAACATGGGACATGGTTTTATTCTTGACAAACTCCTCAATGCTCTTTATGCCTGCTCAAGTGATAATGGTCTCTCAGAGCAATATCCTCAGTTATTGTGGATGGGCCCTTCTGCTTTCTGTGAAAGCACAGAAGTAGAGGATGATGCAGTTAGTACCAAATGGAGCACAATGCCTGATGATCTGCTGAGATTGAAGATCAGGTTTTGACATAGAATATCATGGGGAAAAATACTCTGTATTAAATTTCCCATTGCTGCTCTTTGCCAAATCCTCATAAGCAGGTCATAGTTTCTATTAGTTCAAGGATATATATCACAGCAGCCAATCTATAGTTAATTCAGCCTGACATCATCTGCAGGGTGGACACCTGTAGATAATTGTGGACATTTTTCTCCAAATCCTATCTAAGCTAAAAGCAGAAGTTGTGAAGAAAACAAAGCCCAGCCTTCAGGTTGGTTTTTTTATTGTGGAAGGTTTTAATTGTGCCCAATTGTCTTATTAGTGTTCCTTTTTGTAGGCCTATCTTAAAAAAATTGCAAATAGCATTTCCTAACTGTGGCTTTGTTTTGCAAATGTCAGTTCTCACCTTTTTCCTGCATGCTTTTGCAAAAAACATTAAGTTTTAAACTCTGTAAATAAGTTATCTTTAGCAGCACTCTCTATTTCTGAGATGTTATTTTATGATATAAAGCTGTATACAAGTTCCTGGGAATTTAATGTTGCAGAATCTGGAAGTAACATATGTCTTTTTGTGCTTATTGAGCATATAGAGATCTTTAGTATTATATCCTATGAAAAGTTTTTTTTTTTTTTAAATTACCATAAATAGAGTTGCAAAATTGTTTCTTAGTTAAGCCTCTGACTTTACCTCTTATTACTTGGTAGAGAATTTATTTTTATTTTCTATGTCATAAATAAAGAAAAAGTATATTACATGCAGCCCTACTTAAAAAAAAAAATATTATTCCAAGTATTTCCCAAGCCAAAACTTCTATCTGCCCTTGTAGAGAACTTTTAAATTGTTTGTCTGTTTTGTTCTATGAATTTATGTTCCCATGACTCTATTCTTAAATATTTTTTTTACTAAGAAAGTATGTTACAACTATTTAAAAAGTATACATTATGTTGTTATTAGTCTTTACCTCACCATTAGTACTTGCTTTCCTGTGTTAGTTGAAAAAAATCTGCTACAGATACTTATAAGGTAGATGAAACAATATTTCTGAGAGCAGTTTGCCTTTAATCATTTATTGTTAAGGTGGCTAGACTAAGTTGATGTCTGACTTCTTTTGTAGTCATTGAGGGGAGACATACTCCTCCAAAGGCTGATTCATCCCACTTTAATTGTTACTTTCTGTGCACTGACTGTAAGAGACTTAATTCACCTGGAAGGCTTAGTGTCTTGACTTTAGTTGAGGTTAAACTTGAGAAAATATCAATCTACTTAGAATTATTAAGAAAGGGATTTTCTCAATAAGTGCTTGAAACAGCATTAGAAAACTTTAAAAAGCAACAGGCTGATGAAGTTTTGGTGATTTTGAAGACAGACAAACAGTTTGGCTTCTTCAAAGTCATAGGTTTTTTTTACTAAATATTGTGTTAATCCCATCTGACATGCTAAATTTGGTCTCCAGAAGCAACAAGGTGAGAACCAATCTTCTTAATGTTTCAATTTCTTTTGAGGTAATACTTTGTGTCCTAAGTCACTGGTATTTTTAACACCTAGAAATGCATCCAATACTTTTTTTAACAGTTGTGGTGGTGGTGTATAACTAGAAAAGTTTTCTGGAAGCCCATCAAGGGGAAAAGGAATAGTCATTGAAAATTGCTGCACTATGTGTGGTGTGTAGATACAGTTGTCATCTTTAGGTTAGCAACAGATTATTTAATTTTGTATGCTTAGAAGAGTTGCCACTGAATGCAGGTCTAATCCCAGAATCAAAGAAGGTATAGAAATGTAACTTGAAGCATGTAAGATTCTTTAAAAATAAGCATAATTTTAAGAATCATACTGATAGATAATGTATAGATTAAAAAGGTTATTTCTATCTAATATCCCATATGGCACCCTGAGAATGATTTGATTACATTTTGCATTTTTCTGTGCCTTTCCCTCTGTTGTCTGTTGAAACAGAAGTAAGTCATATTTTATTTCTGTTACAAAATAGAATATTTGGGCAGCTATAGTAAAGATGAAATATGGTTTCTATGCTACAGCATAGTGTTTAATGAAACAGTGCATATATTACTGTTGTTGACTTAAGCATAGAAGCCCAGATAGTCTCATTCCTAGATCATGCTAACTTCCTATTCAGTAGATAAATATTTCTATGTACGCTTCCAAAGTCAAAGGTTGAGTTAGAGTTTTTCAACCCTTTTGAAAAAGGTGAAGATAAGGTGAAATGGCCAGTTAAAACAGCAAGTAATTAATTGAGTCTCTCTGTTAACAGGAAGAAGGTCAAGTGCACATAACTATTGTGATTACACAGTCTGCATTATAAGCAGCTGAGTCATTTAACCTGAAACTGCTTAGATTTGAAGACTGAAAATCAATTAAATGAGATTTTACTTCAAAGTACTAGCTATACTTCCAAGTTACTGTACTGTTTTTAGGCTTTTTTTCAGAGTGACTTGTCATGTTGTTTTGCAGTACCAGTTAGTTTTATTGATATGAAACATTTTTAAGGTTTTCAATTGTTGTCTTTTAATTTTTAAGACTTTTTTTCTTTAGCTAACTGGCTGAAATTTTAAAATCATAATTTTCATTTTTTTTTTACTTTGTCTTGCATATAATTCTGAAAGTTTGTCAGGTACACAGTTTTGATTGTCGGATCCAAAATATAGAAAGGCTTGCTTAATTTTGTCATGTAGGAATTATACATCTAGTATATGCTGGGAAGAGTCCATAATAATCTGCTGGTAGAGATCAAATTATTTGCAATAACCTTTCAACATCTATGAAAATCTGATACTACTGATGTCTCATCTAACAATGAGGTTACAACTGTATAGCATGTTGTAGGTATACCAGGGACAATTGAGTTGCTTTGAAAGTATGCAGATTTTTATTAATTTCCTTCCAACTCCATTTTAGTGTAGGAGATCTCTGCAAAATAGTGTCTGGTACCAGGAGATATATTATGGATGTTTATTTACCATGGAAACTACTTTTTTGCTTTCGGGATGTTCTTCTTGCACTGTTTGAAAACTGAGGACTAAGGATGTAGAGAAAGGGTAAGGAATGAAAGCCCATTAGAAAGAAAAAGGAGGAACAAACATGGATATGCAAGAATCATAGAGTGATTGAGTCCAACCTTTGACTGAACACCACCTTGCCAACTAAACCATAGCACTAAGTGCACATCCAGTTTTTTCTTGAACACTTCTAAGAATTGCAGAGATTTGAGAGAATTGTTCTCTTGTTCTAATTATTGCGTGGCTGTACAGCAAAGTTTATGACTCCTTTTCTGGGGCTTTATGCAGATGTTATATTCAGATTGTTACTTCTGTTTAGAGATTGCTCAGAATTCACCATGAAGTGATGGTGAATATTCAGAATATTTCACTCAATCACTAGTTTTTTAGGACTGGGGCCTGCTTCCTCAAATTTAGTCCAAAATAAATTCAGGTGCAATTGTGGAGTGGTTTTTAATGCTCTTGTTATTTGTTAAAATTGTCAAAATTACATATGATTTCTGCATAATATTTCTGTTTGAAAAAATTGCTTATCTAATCTATTTCACTTCCTTTAAAGTTATAACGAAGTTTAAGGTCAAATCTGGTTCAAAAATTAACCCTAACAGGAAAACATGGACTCAAACAGTTTTTGTAGTGTGAAATATCATTTGGAAAATGCCTTCCCAGCACTTAAAGAGGATGAAAGACAAAGGAGAAAATGCAAATGATTTCAAGACTTGGAATTAATTCCCAATACTTAAAGAGAAGGGCCTTAGAAATGTCTTATCTGAGTAAAATCCTCATATGACTTATTTCTCTTTCTATTAGTAGAAGCTAAAATACACTGAAGGTCAATCAATTCAGAAATAGGTTTTGTCAAGCAAACCTGATATGCTATGTCAGTAAAATTACAAAACAACTAGATAAATATAATTTTGATACAGACTATAATATAGATATTTGCTTTCTTCAAGAATTCTTTTTACTACCACATAATATCTGGATTGAGAAACTTGTCTTTTATGGAATTAAGATGGGACAATAGACAGATTATGAACAGGCTCTGTTCCACTCTGAAGGTTTACATGTGGTTTGAGACACATCTGTAAATGGTAATATTTCTAGCAGATTGCTATATCATCCAAAACTAGGTACTGGTTTTGTCAATTTTCTTCATAATCATTGGCTAAGTGTGCAAGCAATGTGGAGATAGACAAGATACCATGTCATTAGAGAATGACCTGAATCATATGGTTAGTGTTCACAAAAATACTTTAGAGAATGTGAAGTGAAAGTAGTAATCAAAACTTCATAGTTTAGTTGCTTTAGCAAGCAGTTTACTCAGAGAAGGTTTAATTGTCACTTTTTGTATGCTTTCAACACCAGCTCCTAGAATGAAAAGGGTGAGCTTTTTGCCTGACTATACAAAAATAAGTGGAATATTATGAAATTGGAGAGAAATTTTGGATTAAGCCAATAAATAAAGCCAGGTTACTCCACTTTATTATTAAGTATAGTAATAATCCAAGCTGAATAATACTAGGTTCCCATGTGTGCCAAGAAGAAAATGGAAATGTTGATGGAATTTTAAATAAGGTAAAAAAAGTGGTCCCAGAATTGGAAAACTGTGTGCAAAGAAGTTTAAGATATTCTAGCTGATGAATCCAAGAGAAATTTAAGAAGAACTGTTGTGCCTGAATCTTTCTGCATGAAAATATATATTTTTGAGGGTTTCTCTGCCTTGAAAAAGAAGGCATAAAATTGAAACACAGAAAAGAAAGAAATCTGCAGGCTACAGCAGTTAATTAAGGTGATCAGTATGGTCTCCTCTAGCATCAGAGTTTGCATCCCAGACAAAATATTTTGTATTTGACAGTATTAATATCCTGATTTCTCATAGATTTGAATAAGACTAGAGGTTGTAGAAGTGAAAAAGAATTTATGTGGTAAGACATCTCTGGTATTTATCGAGTCCTACCAACCACTCAAGGCAGGTTAAACTCTAAAGGTGGGTCAGGCTGTCCAGAGCTGTGTCCAGTTGAGCTCTGAGTACCTCTATAATTCCTAGCCTCTTAAGACAACCTGCACCACTTGTTAACCACATGGAGTGTGAAAATTGTTTTGGTATCCATCTGGAATTTCCCTTACTTCAACCCATGTTTTTTGCTAATCTCCTCCTGCTATGTAGTTTTTCAAAAATTCTGAATTCCTAATCAGCAATTAGACAGTTTACAATACCATTTGAACCCTTTGTCCTGTCTCTGGTTTGCACAAACTAAATTTCCTTAGCCACTTCTATTACATTACTCTTCTTTTACTATTAGTTGGTGGTCTGTAACTTTTTCCAGTTGTGAATACATATCCTGTACTGGTGATCCAAACTGAACACAAATACTAAACTTGTTTACATGTTACTGGATATATTTAATGCAGCAAATCTGTATAAAAGAAATTGACAACAGGAATGACAGCAAAAAAAAGAGAATAAAATAAGTATGAATATTTTTTCCCCCTCCACTATTATATTACATGTTATTTTCCACAGTATATGAATTGTCTCAGAATCTGTGATGTTTAGATAGATATTATGTTTATTATGAGATTCATTATCTGCATAAAGAAGTATGAAATTTAGATAAAGTTATGGACAGGGAAAAAAGTTAGACAAGCAGATTAAATATGTTTCAGTTTAGAAAATATGTACAAACATATTAAGTGAATTTCCATTCTTATACAACATTTAGAGTCAGCTATGTTGGATCTGGTTTATCATAACTATGGTACTGGGAGGAATGAAAGAATGGATATTGCTACATAGTTCCTATTGTGCAGATTTGAGTATGGCAACAGGAAGCAAGGATGAGTAACAGAAAATAAGGGTGAGATAGCTCTATTGTCTCTCTTGCCTCTTCCTCCAAGCATGCTTTTTAAGTAAAGCCTCCAAGAAGACAAAGAGTTAGAGTGAATGGGGTAACATCAGGCTGACTGGTAACTGCAGGCCTCCATCCTTGGCTCGGTTCCCTTCAACGTCTTCATTAGCAACTTGGACACAGAACTTGAAGGGATATTAAGTAAGTTTACGAACAACAATAAACTGGGAGAAGCTTTGACTCCCTCGAGGGCAGAGAGACCTCAACGAATTAGAGAGCCATCACCAAGTCTATGAAGTTTAACAAGGGAAAGTGCCAGATTCCATACCTGGGATGAGGCATCTCTGGCTGTGTGTATATATTAGGGAATGAGAGGCTGGAGAGCGGCACTGTGGAAAGGGACCTGGAAGGCCTTGAATATGAGTCAGCAGTGTCCTGGCAGCCAGGAGGGCCAACTTTGCCCTGGGGGGCATCAGGCAAAGCATCGCCAGCCGGGCTAGGGAGGGGATTGTCCAGCTCTGCTCTGCACTGGGGCGGCCTCACCTTGGATATTGTGTACAGTTTTGGGTGCCACAATAGAAGAAAGACATTAAGCTATTGGAGAGCATCCAAAAGAGTGCAATGAAGATGGTGAAGGGTCTGAAGGGAAAGCCATATGAGTGGCTGAAGTCACTTGGTCTGTTCAGCCTGGAGAAAAGGAGACTGAGGGGAGACCTCACTGTGGCCAGCATCCTCATGGGGGGAAGGAAAGGGGCAAGTACCAATCTCTTCACTCTCATGACTAGTGACAGAACTTCTGGAAAGAGCATGAAGCTGAGTCAGGAAAGATTTAGGTTAGATATCAGAAAATATTTTTAACCTAGTGGGTGATTGGGCACTGGAACTGGCTCCTCAGGGAATTGGCCTGGCAGAGTTCAAGAAGCATTTGTACAACACTTTTGGGCACATGATATGATTCTGGGAGTGTGCTGTGCAAGGCCAAGGGTTGAACTCATTGATCCTGATGGGTCCCTTCCAGCTCAGGATATTCTATGAGTCTATGATTCAAAGCCAACAAATTTTTCATTCTGTAGGAATCCTGGAAATTTCCAGAAGAGTAAACTGTAGCTAGGCTGGAATATTTAATGAGAGAGGAATTAGTTTTGGGAAATGAAGAGGTCACTGAGTGAATGGCTTTGGATCACAATGTGAGCCTGACATCTCAAAAGCTCCCCCTTATCCTGTTTTATGGAGTTAAATCCGTCTCACTATCCATCAATAACAACATAAATAGAAGAGCAGAAATGTTTTTGAAGAAAGCGGTCTTCCAGTCTGTTTACACTCGAACAACAGTGTTCATTTCTTTAGTTGTCTCTATGTAAATTATGATCGAATCACATAAATCTCAATCTGAACTAAACTGAGAATAATCTGAACACAAACTTCCAGCTGGAGCCTAGGCATCTTGCTTGTATCTCATAAAAAGTGAAGTCATTTTCTAACAGAAATATTTGTTAGGAAGATACTTATGCATATACATAGATAAATATGAACAGTGAAAACTTCAGTGACTTCTCTCTGCAACTTTTTAATAAATGCCTGTTATTTGACCTATTCTAGAAAATGCTCAGTTAGTATCAATATTCCAATAATTTTCAAAAGTGAGCACAAAACCATGCAGGTTGTCTGGGATAATGGATGAGTAACATTAAACGTATGTAGATCATCAAAGTATCTAATTGAAGCTATCTGTTTGAAATATATTAGCTGATTTTTCATCATGAATTCACAGTATCAGATTTCTTTCCAATGTATGTACAAAGAAGATCTGTGTTATTCAAGGAAAAAAAAAATCACAGAATCACAGAATATTCTGACTTGGAAGGAACCCACAAGGATCATCAAGTCCAACTGTTGAGTGAATGGTCTGTGTAGGTACTGAATCTGTGACCTTGGCATCATCATTAACACCATGCTCTAATCAACTAAGCTAATCAGTTGGACTGTACTTCACTTATTTTCTGAAAGCATTCTCTCTAGAAAAGCCTGTAGAAAGTGAAGTTAACCGTGATTTGCTGTGGACACTCTCAGAAGAATGTACTTAGAAAACTCAAAAAATGGAAGCAGAGTCAAATGACATATACAGAAACTAGAACCTTTATGAAAATTTAATATTTGATCAAATATTAGCTTATGGAGAAATTATTGAAAATTGTCCTAAGTTTTATCTACTAGAGTAAATAAATCATTCAAGTGGTGGAAAGGGAAAAACATAAATAAATGATTCATTGTTGTTGAAGACAACATGTTATTATTGAGGTAATAAGTAAGAAAGGTTGTCAGTGCTCTCCTGAAACAGAAAAAAGTGTCACTTTTTAACAGAGATTGAGTTGTTTTTCTATCCTTCCTAGGGAAAATACCTCTTCTTATGAAATTATTAGTTTATTTCAGACTGTGGTTTTGGCTATACCTTAATGGTAACATTGTATCTTTAAGTATTCTCTGAGGGTGAATAAGGAATTGGAATCTGCCCTAGTCACTGGGATGATCTACCTTCACCTCTACTTAACCTTTCTATCTCAGTTCTTTTCAAATAAGTGACCAAATGTGAGAGGCTTCGATGTCAAGTTAATGATGTCCTTATGATACAGACTTTTTTTTTTTTAATTATTCATTAGTTTTAAATGAAGGGTGGGTGTGTATGAGGATTATACAGCTGAGAGTCAATACAGAATAAGACAAATGTGCAGGTTTTTGTGGCAGGTTGCTTATGGCAAGTTGCTAAAACTGCATTCGGGAAACTACAAACAAATACATACCAAATGTCTATTTTTTTCCCTTGGTAAATTGTTTATCTTAAAACTGTGAATCTGGATTTTGATGTCAAAATTCATGTCTTTGTGCATGAGGCTGAAATTTCTGCATTGCACTGTGCATAAACTGAAAGGCTGGAACAAATCAGAAGTTGTTGCTAGGGCAGAGTGAATTGTTACATTGTCAGAAGGTATTTCAGATGAAAAAGATGTGGCTCTTTGTTCTGTTATTTGCAGCTAGCCATCAGGTGATCTGTACTTGAAGTTTAAAAGATTGTTTTGACAGGTAAAATCAAAAATATTTATCAGTCTTGGATGCCATTGCTTTCTTTTTATATTTTCCAGTGGGCATTCTCCTGAGGTGCTTGATCAGAGTTGTTTAAAGAGAAATTGGTAATGCTGAGTTATCATCAAACTTGGTGGCTTAAGGGGCAGACTGATAGACTTGTTTGTTTTCCACTTTTCTTCATGGAAAAAGAAAAACTGACTATAAGGGGAGTAGAACTCAATCTACATTTAAGAAGTGCATTTACTTTCTGGAGCTGTTTTCCCTAGTGCATTCCTGATGTGCTGCTAATGGCTACTTGTGCATTAATATTTGCAATGTGCTTGAGGTTTTTCATAGTAATGACAACTGCTTGTATTTGTGCTGCTGTCCCTAATTCATGCCTGGTCAAAAATGGTTATATGCACGAGAAACTGTTTTTACTGAGAAAAATCTAAGCTTAAGTGTTTGAGAAGCTGATTTAGAAAATGGTCAATGGTGACTGCCCTGTGAAACATCAGATATGAATCTGACTTGTAAATGTATGGATGGTTGCTTTAATTCATATAGAATCATATTAATTATGTACATATCTTCTCAATGCCATCAGTTGGAGACAGGATATAGTTGTTTTGTGTAAGGTTCTCATATCCTCCCACACAATATCACTTGAAAGGAACATGACTGAATATGATCTTTTATATAAGAACAATGAAAAAATGCAGTGTAATATTTTCTTTGTCCTTCTGTTTTGAATGACTCCTGTTTTCAGATTATTGCTTGTTACCACATCCAGATATCACTGACAGAGAAGTACTAAACAATTACTGGTTACAATATTTGGGCCTTTTCCCCCCTCTTTCCTTGTTTAATTTGTTCAATGAATTTCCAGTGTTATGCTATACACTGTTCAGGAGGGCATGAATATCCATTGCTTCAGAACCAGTGTCTCTTACCTCCTGTTCACACACTGGCACTTGAATAAAACATTCTTCTCACCTCTTGGCAATCCTGCAGCCACCCTTAGAATAACTACACATACCTCAAATTTAGACTGATGTTTACTCAAGGTCATTAGAAGTTTTTGCACAAGAAAGTAAAGGGAGATGTTGGTAATTGCATTACTATATATATACACACATTAATCAAGTGGAAATGCTTATGTGGGAAGTTTCAAAGAACCTTTGAAAGTAATGTGTTAAATCAGAACCTAATTCTGAAAGACCAAACATAATGTTTGTTTTCATTCAACCTTTAAGAAATGTACAGTTCATCACATACATTAATGATATAATTTCAATTGCTTAAATTTTACCTGAAAATATTACAACTTGAGCTTAAATGAATTCAAAATTAAATCAATTAACACTAAAGTCACTATTTCAAAAATTTTTAATTTATAACAGCTTGTAATAAGGTGTGGTGTCTTTTTCTAGACTGTACTCTGGTTGAGAATAAGATGTGGTCAATGCTTGAATAAGTGCTCATTGAATCCAGCTAGGGAGCAGCATCAGAAAGTGCTGTTGATACTTCATATATTTAAATCGTATGAGCGTCCAAAACTTGACTAATTCCTCCCAAGACCAACATGTAAAATATTAGAAAAATGTGTATTCTCAGCCTGGGAAAGAACATGAAAGGCAAGACTGAACTGCAATACACAATTGTTCAGGTAATATTAGTGTTAAGTAAAATATTACTGTGAATTATGTAATGATTTGAAAATTCCAGTGATGACTAGGGAATCAAAGTATGGTCTTTATTAATGTTCTTTGCTCTCCACTGCTTGGTGAAAATAAGTTTTCCAGGCTTTGTAAACTGTAAAGAGAAACTTTGAAAGTCAAAATTAGGCTTTTTGAATTTTATTTCATTACATTGAAAGATACATTTATTTCACATGTATTGGTATGCAGACACACAAGAAAACCCAAGAAACCCAAGCTAAATTTAAAATGTTTGGAGGACATTTTTGGCCGGATATTAAAAAAAAACCCCAAACCAAACAAAAAACTAAGTCTGAAACCATTTCTCTTTTTAACTTTTGGAATTGGAAGTGAACCTCAAATGCCTTTAGTCATGCAGCAGCATGGGCAAGCTTTTCATCCAGACACATCTCAGATTTCCTTTATAAAGAAATGTAATCTTAGTGTGCTACCAGTTGACCAGAGACGAGCTCAAAGACACTGATCTGTTGTGAGGATGGCATGGCCAATGGTTTTAGCCGTGAAAACTGTAATATAAATCTGTCAACTGCATGTGTAGCAGGCTGTACTTGGAGTCTAATAGGCAGAACCCAAGCATTAGCAGAAAATCGAAACAGTTTGTTCCTTCACTGACTTTTCTATGCACAAGCAGGAAATAAAAAGATTTTTTTAAAGAACATGAAAACACTCCACTAAGTTTGCATAGTTGAACAATTAAAAGTGAAAAATGAAAAAAGGTAAAGTATAGAGAAAAGAAAGAAGAATTGTGGTGCACATCACATATATCTACTTAAACCTGTCAAAACTACAGTAGAATAACACTTTTAATAGTCCTCTCTATCAATATACCTCCAGGAAGTTGGAGTATTCAGGCTGGACATGCAAATTCAGCTCTGCTTTCTCATAATATTATGTAATATATGATCAGAATCAACTCAATAAAAGATGCTTATGGGAAAATAAGTGAAAATATGCTAATGCATTTAGAAGCTTTGGACAAAGCTGAAAATTTCAGGAAGTTTTACAACTTTTTTTTTTTTTTCAAATTTCCACAATTGCCTAGGTAAGGTTCACTTAAAATAGTGATAGGTATTAATATAACGTTGAGATTTTTTTTTCCCCCAAATGAGTGAATGACATAAATGTTTAAACACAATATGATGGAGAATTCAGGGTTTAATACATTAATTTGTTTACAAAGGTACCCACCTCATTGATAGTGGGATGTTCTACTTTTAATGTGATGGAGTGTATTTTTCCTGATGAAAGGTAAGTTGATTATTGTGGTGTTTGTAAGCAGGTAATTTTTCAGCATCTGCCTTTCAGTGATGGTTTGCAATGACAATAATTACAGTAGCTTCACTTCAGCATGGAACATAATGATTGATGCTATATCAAGGAGAACATAGAATCTCCTAATGACTTTCATAGTGTCTATTTCTTTGTGGAATTTCTTTTCATTGTCTTAAAACAATGGGAACATTACTGATTGTGTAACTTTATCCCTTGTGTCAGGTCTCCTAGAAATCCTGAACAGAAGATCATTAAACGAGTGATTGCACTTGAAGGAGACATTATCAAGTAAGTATTTTAAGCCTTAGTCTCTGAGTCTTTATAGGAAGACTGCAGCTTTCAGTGTATTTTAAATCAGTATCCTAGACAATGAGAACTTTCTAGCATTTTCTTTCTATCTATTCTTAACAAGGATGTCAACATTGTACCTGTCTCCCTTTTAATGAGAGGAGAAATGCTACAGAAAACTACTCTCTCTCATGAAAGGTACATGGGCACAAATAATGGTGGTTTCTGAGGATAACTCTGTCAAAAATCAAGGCATGTGATTGTACAGCATTTTTAAATAAGATTTAAAAATTTTATGTGATTTTTAATTTCCAAACTCCAACTGCTGTTTCATACTGAGATGGACAAATAAAATAGAGTGGTTTTTAGGCTTTTCTTTCTTTATTTGTTTGTTCCAGGTTTTTGTTGTTTGGTTGGATTGACATTTTATATTTTAATTTTTGCTTTATTATTATTATTTTTGAGACAAAGAACCCTCATAGGTGACTGTCTTTGCACAGTGTGTAGGAATCTATAGGGAATATGTGGAACTGATTTTGTGTAACTTACTCTATCACAAAAAAAACCACAAAACAGATCATTGTAGCAAGAGTAGACTCTAGAGTACTTCAAGTCTTGTTTTACTCTGACAGATAGACCTTCGTACTGGGGCTGGGTGGAAATAAATTACTAGTAGATGTAAATAAAAAGTTTTTGTGAGAACAGTATTATTTCGAAGAAAATGCTCGCTTGAAAAAGTTTCTTTTTCCCAAGCACAGAATAGAATTGGCATAGAGCTGGGAGGATAAATCCCTAGTTTCCCGTACTAAGATGTGAATGACTCTGGGAGATCTCAGACAATATGGCAGACTGTGACTCAATTCATTTAGATAATGGTTCTTGCTCTGGTGTAGTGAATACTTAAGATGTACTTGACAACTGCAGTTCAAATCAAGGATTTGAGTGTGGTCCCAGTGAGCCCCAGTTAATAACATAGGCACTGTGGAATATGTCTATGTTTGTTGTTTTTTTTCTTTTTGCTCTTGCAGTCAATGTAATTTTTAATTTCCTGAAAAATTCAGAATCATCTCAGTTTGAGAAAACAAAATAGTTACCTCTCTGTTGAAGCAAAATGTCTTATATAGCAGGCACCTAAGAAAATGTCCAAAAACTATAGACATCTACAGCTAAAATTATCACTTTAAAGAACTAAAACATAGGAGTAACGTGTGTGCTACTGTGTGGTGTCTTTTACTAACCTATGTCCTTAAGAAGGTACCTATTCCATGGTGCAATTTATATTAGAGCTGTAATTCATGTAAGTGATAAGAACGGTATTCCTGATTCAGTATTGCTCATTCATTGCTGTAGCACACTCAGAAAGAGATAACAATATAAGGCAACTTCAAGTGTTACTTTACACAGTTTTATATTAACATATTTACCTTCATTTTTGAAACTGAATATAGATTTTAATATTAAAAGGACATTTAATAACAACTAAATAAATTGCAGCTCTAGGAAATTAACTATGCTGTACATCCAAACTCCTTAAGACTATGAATTTTCATTAACTTTCGTGGGTATTCTTGGCCAAATGGCCAAAGGTATGGTGCATAATGGCTGTGAGAGTGCATGCAGAATACTCATAACCTGTAGGTTAGTGAGTCACTCATGCAGAAGACTGTACAATGATCCTTGTTTGTCTGTGGTAAAACACGTTAGATGAATTTACTGACAGAAATACTAATCTCAGTAATTAAGAGGTGTATTTTTTAATTTGAACACGTGAAAATTGTCCCAGAGCTTTTTGCTGTAACTGCATATCTTGCATTTTATTCCTCTCTCTCTCTCCTTTTAATGATGATGATGATAATAATAATGATAATTTTGTTAATTGTTGTTGTTACTGGTATTATATTTTATTTTGTTTCCATTATTCCACTATTCTTTCTCAACCCAAGAGTTTTACCTTTTCTTTCCAATTTTCCCCCTCACTGGAGGCGGGAGTGGGCTGGGCTAAGCAAGTGGTTACATGGCATTTAGTTGCCAGATATGGTTAAATCACGATAAACAGTCTGGGCATGGGTTGAGATAAGAACAGTGTAGGCAATATGGTCTGTGATTCTGTAGTTGTACTTTCGTAAGTGAATGAACTATCTTTGATCTAGTTGGAGCATGACTAGGGATAATATATCACAAGAAGGTGTTTTTCCATGTTATCAGTTAAGGTTAGTTAGAATTTTAGTGTTTGTTTATTACTGGAAGTAATGAAAGATAAATAGTCAGAGTCATTAATGCCACAGGAAAGGTTCCTTATATTTTGACTTGAGTTCATGTGTTATGTCTCCATGGCAGAAAAATCCCGTTTTTCAAATCTGCATTTCTAAAAGCATTTAATAAGATAAAAATAGTGACATTTTAAAAACAATAATGACTGACATAGTTTTTATAAAGGAGTGCCAGTGAAAGATCTATATTAGGCCTATTTTGGCCTCTCGTTTTTTATTTTTAAGGTAGTCAGACATTATGGACTACATAATACTTTACCTTTTGAAATATGCTTTGAAGCATTGAAAAATGCTACAAACCCACTGAAATAAAAATTTTCTATTCTTGTTTCCAGCCTAGTTGCTAGTGCAGGTGAAGTGAGTTTGGTAGTGTCTCATAAATCCCCAAGCATAGTACATGTCACAAACCTATAACAGATAATTTGGATAAGCTATTAGAACTTCCTCATCAGAAGAATTTAAAGAATGGTTAGAAAATGACCATTTAGCCCTTGACAATGAATCTATAGGTCAGCTCATATATAGACAATATTGCAAAGTGTAACTCCCATAGATCAGGATTTGTTTTGACTTCTGTGGCTTCACAGGAGAAATAACTTTAAGTAAGAAAACATTACAATGGTTCCTGAAGACTGTTTAAAAGAGAACTCCTCCAAAGAATGCCTTATTTTAAAAGTCAGTTTAATCTAATTTGTTAAAAATTCATGTTGGTATTATAAAACACTTGTAATAACCTGAAATTAAATTTATTAAAACTCATTTATCTTGTATGCTTTGGTGGAAATTCAAAAATCTATAGTTATCTATGACAGGTGAGTTATGGTATGCTTTCAGTAACACAAATAAATGAAGGTTTATGTGAAGGAAATCAAAATTGGGATTAAGCTAGTAACATTTGAAATTAAGTCTGTTCAATACCTTGCTGAACTAATTTGTTTTCCTCCTGTCTGTCACAGTTGCACAGGTTTGCAGGAGCTTGATGTGTCAGTTGTTTCTTTCATCTAATTGCTTCCTAATAACTGTACCTGGGTTAAGAATGATTTGTGAGCCTCTAGGAAGAGTAACTTTTTAAAAACTTTGGTCCAGGGATATTGTTAGACTATTTAGGAGTTAGTGTTCTGAACTGAATGGTTCAGCAAAATGCCATTGTGTTTAAATGTTGCATCTTGCAAAATTGCTCTGAAGATGTGAATAAGGAAATACTCTCTGTTTCTCAAAGTGTGACAATGCGTAGATCATTATGTTATTAGGCTCTAGGTCCAAATCGACTTTTCAACAGTAACTTTTCAACTTTTACTACAAGATTTATCATTAAGGTGTAGAAACTATTGCCACAGAAAGTTAGGAAGGGAAGAGATATAAAGGGGTTTCAAAAAGATAGAGAATGAATAGGGATAAAGTCCACCAGTATCTATTGAATGCAGCAATCACAGTATAACTTCAGTTGTCAAATTCATGCAGGCAATTTCTTCCAGTCAAAGATCCCATGCTTTCTTAAAATATAAGCAAAGTCTGGTCATTCTGCCCACTTGTTGGAGAATCCTTTTAGATTCAAACTCAGAGAGTCATTAGCATGCAGTTTCCCTTCAGTATGAAAAAGATAATGAACAAGGAGTTTGTGGGTTTTGTGGTGGGTTTTTTGGTTGGTTTTGTTTGTTGGTTTGGTTTTTTTTAAACACTGAACATATTCAATTTCATGACTGTTGTGGCAGCCAGTTTTTTTTCATCAAGGTCCAGGAATAGTTGTCTGACAAAACATATGTCTTCATGCAGAGATTTTACTACTTAATAGCAACTTGTGTTAGATTATACCAAAAAACTAGTGCCTGCTTCTAGGAAGCAGAACAGCCTTCAAAAAAAACCCACAGACCTTGCCAGTGTTGTAACACAAGAATATTCCTATACATAACATCTTCAAGGTAATCACCTGTCAGGAATTGCATGCAGACCTTTGCAATTTAATCACACAGAAACAAATTTTTGTTCACTATTGCTGTAGTATGAGTGTTTTTGTTCTTTTTTTTCCCACTGCACATAGACCTCTAGTAAGTATTCTGAGGTATGGGTGATATGATAAGGTACTGCTGGCAATGGCTCAAAGTTAGAATAGGAAATATAGAATAGAAATATGAAAATGGATTACCAGCAAAACACATTAAAAGAGAAGGAATCACAGTTAGCGATGATACACAGGGTGCATTTATAGTTGTGTCTCATTCTCTTTTTCAGCAAAGTTCACTGTCTCTATCTTTGAGTTATGAAAAAAATAAAAAAACTAAAATAAAAATCTGTGAGTGGTCAGATCAACATTGACAGGAGTGATAGTGAAATCAACAGAAATGAGAACAGATTGTATTCTACAGAGACACAACACTATCTGTAGAGATTAAAAATTTTGGAACATTTTTCATTTTAACTAACTAATTGTATTCTTCATATTGTTCTGTCTCTGCACTTTATGTATCTAAAGGACACAGTTACAGTCAAATTGCCCTCCATGAAAAACTCTTTGAAATCCAAAATATTCTTATTTTGTGTCCATGTGCACAGAATACTCATAGGTATTATGCAGTTTATTTTGCACTACTTACTGTTAGGTACCGATGAGATTTTTTTAGGTTCCAGCTATACTGCTTTGTCATGACTCTTTAGCATTGATTCTATCCTTGAAAGTCTCCTAAATAGCATTTGCATTGATTTTGATTCCACTTCCATATGCAGAGTCATTGCCTGACTGGACTCCATTTCTGTAAATTCAAATGATGGGTATGTGTATTGGTGTAGCATCTTTAACCTAGATAAACAATTTGACAAATGCAGGATGAAGATTTTCTGTATCCATAATGAATTTCTAAGGTTCTGTAGATCTTTAGGCCCAGTAATGAAGGTCTGAAAATCTGGATTTCTGAAATTTGGCATTCTTCATACTCATAAAATACAGAGGTGTTTTTTGTTTGTTTTGGGTTTTTTGTTTTGTTTTGGTTTTTTTGCTTTGCATTAGAGTGGTTGCCTAATATTTGAGGAAAGTGCATGAAGAGATGGAAAGAGTAGGAATAGAAAGTTGAATTTCAGGAAAAAAATGCAGGGTTTTTTCCCCAGAAAGGCAAATATATGGAGTGTAAAAAAACCCCATAGTCTTCCAGACTAATTCCTTACCTTTTTTCCCCCTCCATTAGAACATGTGAGTGTTAATATTATAGCCATATTTACTTCTTTACATCTTCATTCCTTTAATATCCATAACACTTTATTGACATATTTTCTTCTTAACAGTATAGATAGCAATAGTGTGATTGTTAACAGATTGTGTATTCCCAGTATAATTTTTCTGATATTTCAGTTGGTTTTCTTTGTCAAAATTCACTGAAAGCAATGGAGTTACAGTGTAGACTCCATGTGACCTCTGGAAATCTTAATATTAAAGGAAAAAAAGACAATAATATGATTCTCTGAGATTGTACTGAATTTGCAGTGTTAGCTTGTAGAAAAAAGAAGCTACATATCCTATTACCTCTGAAGTAAGGTGGTTTGATTTGGGCAACACTAAGAGACAATAAAAGAGAGACCATCAATAACACTAGTTTTCACAGAGTTACTGTTCAAACTAAGCCCAAAAGTACTAAAAATTGAGTATGCAATTGCAGTTTGCAGTATGTACTAGGCTACTCTCTATTAGTTTGCATCTGAGCCAAGACACAAATGACAGCTGCATCTACAAGAGGCATAAAGGTTTTTTTTTATTTTTTTTGTTTTAATTTAATTAGAGAAGCAACACTTTAAAAATGCAAAAAGCAGCATCTCTTTCAAGATAGCATATGTGTGAACACTGTGCATAACGAGTCTCAGTAGTGTTCAAAAACTGTTTTAATCTGCCAGAGTAATAAACAGTGGGGAAGTTTTTTAAATGCTCTATAGGCACCTTGGAGTAACATCTCTCATGGCTTTCAATAAATCCCTGTAGTTATGCAGCCCCTGGTTATTGTGAAGTATAATCTAGTATATTCTGCAGACACTTATTGCCAGCATTAGCTGTAGCTGTGTAAAGTACCATTCTATCTTATGCTAATATATATTATAGAATTAAGAGAAAAGAGGCCAGCCAGCACTTTATTGAAAACTGCAAGGATGGAAAACAGAAATCTGGGAGAGGAGTGGGGAAAAGTACTGTTGAAGTACCATGGCCTGTCCAGGCTGTGCTTACACCAGTACCTGGAACATAAAACTTTTGCTGGTTTATCCCTGTTGGGGATATGACTGTTGGTCATTGTTTTGGTTTTCTGCAGTGCAAATATCCAGCAGAGCTCTGGTCATCAGTTTACTTCTGCTGACTGGTTTCCATGTGCTGGACACTGAGTAGAGACCAATGTAAGAATGGATAATATTACTGTTAGGTAGGTCTTTATTTTCTACAAAATTATTTTCTAGGATGTTGAAGCCTTTTGATAGGTTTTAAACACAAACATTATGAACAGGGCTGTGATACACACAAATGACCTAGCAGAAAGCCTCCCCATATTTATCTTGGCCTAGTGGTGCAATGGGCATAGAGGTTCAGACCAGATAAAAGAAACTTTTGTCTATGAGGAAGGTCAGGCAATGGGGCTGTTGCCAAAGAAGTTGTGGTCTCCATCCTTGGATGTGTGCAAGACCCAATTGGATAAAGCTCTCAGTAACTGATCTGGTAGCTAACGTTGGTTTGGGTGGGAGTTTACACTAGAGACCTCCTGAGGACCCGTGCAACTTGAACTATTCTATGATTCTGTGATATCAAATACTAATTTTCAAACATGTTACTTTGGTAGAAGTTTAAACAAATGCAGTGTATTTATCTCATTTCATTCAAGAGAGCATGTCTTTTGCAAACATTTTTCTTTAAAGAAGCACATTTGATTTGTTTCACTGAAAGTTGATTTTCTGCCAAGACATCAGATGGTTAGAAAAGACATGCATTCAAGTATAATCAACCCAATGGGTTGTCTTTACAAAAATTTTTTAAAAAGTGAGCAGCAAGCAAATAAAATATATTAACATTTTAAAAAACATTGGTTAATAAAATGCCTTCATGTATTTTAATTTTCAAAAATTATTTTCTTTTTGCTTTCTAACCTATAGATACAAATGTCATTGGTGGTCTGAAATTTGGCACTGAAATCCATACTTAAGCATCAGAATAAAGGGTGCGTTTAGCAAAAATGCTCTTTGTCCTGAACAATTTAGAACTTCATCTTCCTAGCATTTAGATGTCTGCTTAAGTAGTTCCTGGAGCTGAGCTCCATTTCAACTCTGGTGCTCATTTAGTTATATTTCATTAAAAGCTCACTGTGACAAGAACAACGATGGGGGTAGGGAGAAGGAAATAGTATTAAAGCCATTTTATAGATAGGGAAGTCAGGATGAAAGATGTTGTTGTAGGCTTATGCTTGTATAAGAAACTTGTGGAACAGATATTAACTGAGCTCCCTGGGCTCCTCAGCTCAGAAAATGAACAATAAGTTCATGTATTTGTCAGCACAGATTTTTCTAGGTGTACTGGAAGGCAAAAAAATTTCAAAACCTAGAAATTCATGCACTTTCCTCCTGTAAATTGAAACTACATTTTTTATTAGCTTGAGCTGTATTAGGATCAGGGATATTTTTATGTTTGCGAATTGAAGGAAAACATGCTGAAGCAGAAGAGTCTACTCTGAATAATGTAAATAAATCTTGCTGGTTATTTCATTTTACAACAGTGGTGCAAAATTCCCCTTTCTATCATACTTGAATATATTTATATTATATTAACTCAGCCAGTTATACAGTGAAAGAGTTGTATCCACCTACCAATGAGTAGAAAACTATCTTGCAAAATAGTCTCAGTATGGGGTTGCTTCATTATCTGCATCATCATTCTATCTTCAGAATCCCAAATTATGACTTTTTTGGAGGCAGAGTTTTTTGGTTTTTTTTTTTGTTTTGGTTTTTGTTTTTGTTTTTGTTTTTTTTTTGTCTGAAGGTCACTGCCTTTTCTCCTTAGAAGAAAGATTTAAGCAGACTTTCTGTTCGTTTCATATCAAGCAATGGTCAGGTGACTGCAAATGATTGAGGTGGTGGTTTTTAAAAGGTATTGCTTTTCTTTGGTCCCCTTCCACTTCTACACACACACCCACCCACAAACTCTCATTTCCCTTCTGCCTTCCATCCCTCACAGTTGGAGATACTGCTCCCTCATGTGATTCATTTAAGCTGATCATGTGCATGCTACCACTCCAGTCTAATGATAAGATTAATTTCCACCTTCATACATGGGTAGGGAAACAACAAGTAGCTGCATCACTTTTAGTGCTGTACATAAAAAACCCAAAAACATAGCTTGCCTCCAGTGTTCTTCCTAAATGCTCATCTTTCCAATGCTTTCACCTGGGCTCCCTTTTGGAACTGCTGATGACAGCTTAAGTGAACACCATGTACTTGTCATTGCAATGAGCTGACAGGGGCCACATGTCTGCTTACCAACTCCAGCAGAAGCACAGTAACTTCTTAAAATGCACTGACACTGCCATTTGTGTTCATCTGAACATACTCTCATAGGATCAGAGCCTCAGCTGGTATGAAGTC
Source organism: Sclerurus mexicanus (assembly GCA_013396755.1). Classification (NCBI taxonomy): domain Eukaryota; kingdom Metazoa; phylum Chordata; class Aves; order Passeriformes; family Furnariidae; genus Sclerurus; species Sclerurus mexicanus. Next base: position 1,463,853 of record VWZF01002827.1, read on the forward strand.
TCTTAGCTCTGTTAAAGACAAACAGGCCAATTTAGTCTAAATGAAAATCTGGTTAAAATATTTTTGGGAGATATATAAAAAATCTCTTTGGGATAAGAATTTATGTAAAGAATACAAAAAAGGTCACCTCTTCAAAATTGATTTTATGCATTTCACATTTTTGCTTTGAGTGGAGTAATGAATACACAATTCTACGCCGAACAAACTGATGATGCTTTATTGCTCTTTCTTTTTTTTAACTTAGAAAAATAATGTGAAGTTTCCCATTTGTTTACTTCCTTTCTTCATTAGATTTACAGCCTGACAGTTTTTTAGTGCCACTGTTTATTTTATAGCACAGTATGTCAGCTATATACAATAATTGGCCATGTTTTAAATGAAAATTTTGACATTATTGTGTTTGTTATTATGTAAAAATTACAAATAGATGTTGACAGGAATATTAATTGTAAATTGTCCATTTAAAAAGATTGCCTCTATAGTTTTGTACTGCAAACCTTGAAATGAGGTCCACTGATCTCGAAATGAGGTTCTGAATAGTTTACAACAGCAGAACTAATAAGGTTTTGAAATTGATCACCACAGTGGTTATGAGATTCAAATGAAAATTGGAGGGAAAATTACTATTATCTTTTTTCATTATTGTGGAACTGACTATTGTTGACATTCTGCTTCTCTGGAGTAAATTGTGTGATGAAACTGCAGTGTATTTTGGGTATAATGGGTAACAAGTCATTATGTGGGATCTCCAGCATCTGTGCATAGGTAGGCCAAAAATATTTTCTGCTTTACTGTAGTCTGTTGGCAGTGATTGCACAAATAATTTCTGCTCCCTGACCATTATGCCACAAAGTTTTTAATATGAAGCCAAACGAAAGGTTATGATAAACTGTATGTCATGCATTTCTAGAATTTTGGGTGTATCTCAGATAGCATTTCTAATGACTACATTTCTATTTTGTATATATAGCAAAATTAAATTAGTATTTAATAATTTATTATAGCATGAATGGGAGGAAATGATAAATGCTGAAAAAGATTGTGATAGGATTTGCTATAATTGAAAACCAAAGTATAGCCACCTACTAGTAGAGGTGGGAGTCTAATAAGTGATGGATCTCTAAAAGAGATAGAATAGAATAATGGATGAGGAAATCAATGAACAGATTAGAAATGTACCAAAAAAAAAAAAGGTGACCTTTAATGAATTTCAGGGAAGTGACTTGCTGATTGGCTAAATTAATCACAGTCCGACTGCCTATGAAATGTTCTGTGCAAAACCACCAAAATTGCCTACATGCAACACAGTGGAAATAGATGGTACATATAATTATAAGTAGCAGTATTGTGTGTGTATTCAGCAGTATTATGGAGCATCTTGTCATATTTCTGATATAGTATATGTAGGTATGATCATATTTAAAAGAAGGATTTAGGTTTATAGTAATAAAAGTCATTCTACTGTTTCTAAAACTTATGCAGTAGTTAAAACTTTAATTAAACAGGTTTTCAAGAATGGGGAATAGAGACTGAGTTCATAAACCAGACAGATATGCTTTGTAAATGAAGAAGAAAGCTAATTAAGCCAAGCATAGCAGCATAATATTAATTTTTAAAAACACTTCAAGCATATTTGTAGTAAATCTTGCCACAGCTATTGCATATTTCCTAATGAATTATTCTACAGTTTAGATTCAGTGCCTATGCTGCTAACACTCCATAGCCAGGTAAAAAATTGTATCCTTAGGCATTATGCTACTGTTTATTTCAGCACAATTAACTCTTTGAGCCAAATTTATAGAAAGGGCAAAGGTGACATAAGGAATTTTTAGGTACCAGAATATTTTTCATTTCTGTAAGTTTTATTCTACTGAGGTTAATTCTAGTTTCTTTGCTGAGGAGACAGAGGTTAATATGAAGTTCTTGCTGGTCTCTATCAAAAGCTCTGTCACATGGGATAGAAAAGGGCTCAGTTTTGTTGTATGTATGGAAGGCAATTAAAGAAGTTAGTGAACTGCTACATTTCATTCCATGTGAAGAAAAAATTCACCTATGTGTTTTTATATTTTCAGATTTAGATAGTTAGATCAGCACTTGCTGATGTTTGGCTGCAGTATTTGTGCTTCTATGTTTTCTCAAACTATTTATCTAAAAAATGTTGAACATCTTGAATTATTGGAAAGATGTGATAAACCTTTTAGGATGTTAATTCTGTTTGAGTTTCTGTATTTCTTTAAAGGAAGATGTAGTTTCCAGCTAGATTGCTGAGAGATTCCTAATTTTTGTCTTCTTCTGATGGGAAATATTGATGATGTTTGAAGAGGTTCAGTTAGATTAGCTTTAGATATGTTCTTTTGGGAACTCTACTACATAGAATATGAAAATGTGCATCAACTTTTGAAGTAGTAACAAATGCCTGAGGATTTTTAAACCAAACTGTTTCCCTCTGTCAATTCAAATACTCATTTTTTTCCATGAGAATTATAGAAGTGTAGTTAATACTGATTTTTTTATACTTTTTTTCTTTCTGGGCTACATAGACTTTAACTCCTTCACTGTTATAACTAGTAGTATCCTTAATCTTTTCCCTACTATTCATGCTTGAAATTACCAAAACATGGGCAAAAATAGCAGATATACCAAAAATGCTACATACATGTCTACTGAGTTTTGTAGAAGGTTTCTTAAAATCTGGAGTATTCTTTATGTTGCTCAAAGGCTGAGCAAACAGACTTACCTGTGAGCTTGCTAACTAGTGGTACCATTTTCTAAAAAGAAACAAACTTTATTTGAAAATAAAATTTAAGGAATTATTTAAAAAAAAAAAGAAAAAAAAAGAGTGTGAGACACATAAAGAGAAGAGGAAAACTATACCCATGGCCAGCTGGAAAGGAAGAGACCAGAATATCACCAGGCAAGATTCTCCTTCTGATCATTTTCTCTAGCACCTCAGATATTCCCTCTGAACATTTCCCACCATGATTATGAAGGATCATCTTGGTATCCCAGCTGGTTTCACTTACACATTACTGATTGCTGATGTTGCTGACTGCATCACAATGATCAGGTACAGATGTTGCACTTGTTTAACTGTTCTGTGCATGTGTATTTCTGGAAGTCTTTTTGGGGGGGATATTTAAATAGTAATTGTCTACTTATTTTATCTACTAAGCTCTACATATTCCTGATCATAAAGTTATAAACGAAAAGCTAGAAAGTGAGAGGTGAAAGAAGAGTGGGAGGAGAAAGGGTGACTTAAAAATCAGTCATAATTTATTCTCATGAGAAACCCAGCACAAGAGACGTATCAGAGTCTTGCAGTTTGATGACACAAGGCCATGAGGATGAGACCATTTAGGAGTACAAGGTAAAAGTATTGCCACAGCTGCCTTGAGGTATGTCAGTGAAAGACCACAAAGTCTGAAGCAGACTTCAGTGCTACAAGTGAAATGTTACAGGCCTGTAAAGGGAAAGCTTCTAATATTACAAACCTTAAAGCACAGGACTACATCTGCACCTTTCATTTCTCTGTGGATTATGTTTGGATTTTTTATGATGATTAGGAACAAGAAAAGTCAGACCATAGGTAATTTGAGTCTTCTAATTTGATGTAAAGACTTTAAAATTCTGCCTGGACAGAACTAACTATTTACAGTAGAAATATCCACATCAACAGTTAATTGGCTAATATAGTGCAGTGTAGTGTAACTCATCCTATAACCCTCTTTTTTACTTTTAATTTTTAGGGAATGTGATAGGAAATTATGTTTCTATTATCCCTGCCCTGTCCTATACTGAATGCTCAGTATCCCCTCTATATCTTTGTATCAGTGCTAAAGTCAGTCTGTAAGACCACCTGCATACTTAATTGTGTTCTGTTCCTATGTTTCCTTTGATGCACTTAACAGATTTTGTAGAGTCTTTTAGAAATTTTTGCAGATCTCTTTACAGTACCTCTTCATACAAATGTGAAAATCATTTTGAACATGCCAAGGTATGTTGGGCATCTACTTTTTGGTCCAGAGTTATCTGTTAACATAGTTTAAGATTTTTCTGACAAGTTTCACCTTTTAGGTGCTCAATTCTATTCTGCTGTGCTTACATTTTGAATGCTGGCTTGCTGCCAGAAAAAGGGCAAGAGATTAGCATATGTTGATAAAGGATATTTTTCCTTCTTCTCTTAGTGGTTATTTCTTTAGGTGTCTTTTCCGCTATAAGCACTTTCCATGTTGTATATATATTCAATGCTTAAAGAAGATAATGTAATTCATATTTTACATTGTTACATCAAAGGTCTTTAACTGTTGAAAACTGAGTGATGAATTAAAAAAGTCTTTCTATTCAACCATTAATTTCCAAAGAAAATCGCTAAGTTTCACAAGCTTAATAGGTGGGATTCAGTCGCTTTAAACATACCTGCCCAGTGGCATTTTAGATGTCCTAGTTATCATGTCTGGTTTTATAAGCTCCAGTTTCAGAAAGGCGCAATTCTCTTGAACATTGTGTTATAGCTGCCCTTGTCATGAGGATGTCTCAGTAGACTACCTAAAATAGCACCAGTCACTTATGTGTAGGCACACAAGTCACTCTTCATAACAAATTAGATGGTTCATGAAAAGCAATTAAAAATATCATGCTGAAGTTTTGGCAAACATCCAGCAAACTTTTGGGCTTAAATCTTTGACTCATTTACTGTATGAAAATTCTTCTTTGTCATACACTTACATGTATGTGAAGTTACCTTAGGGATGGTGTGCATCTTTGAGCATAAATGATACACCTTTAACAGCAATGAATGCAAACTGTTTGTATTCTTTGCCTCTGAAGTGTCATCATTGGTTGGTATTTGAAGGATGGTCAATAATAGAAGAGTATCCCTGATGTTCAGGTGTGTGACAAGCTTCCAGTGTAATTGCCTCATAATCATAATTTAGCATGTGATTGCTGGGACAGCTGCTTTATTCTGGAGAAGAAATTTGTATGGTATTATATTACTGTGACAGCCTGGAGTAATTTATAAACCTAAATTTATAAGCTATTCTAATTATTTGATACTTATGTACTCGGATTTTCAATTTGAATATAAAGTGCATATATATACATATATCTACTCATATAAATATATTTTATAAATATGTATATGTGATGTATACATGAATAAGAAAAGGTCTGACAAATTTGTTAGGAATCAAGAGGTATAAGAGAGGTCTGCTGAGAAGAGAATGGAAAAATAGAGTGAAATGAATCATGATTTAGCTTTTCAAACCTCGTTTCTGTGTTGTCACTTCACAGGCAACTGAAAATTTCAGTCTAAATATAAACTGTATAACGTGTGCTTAAACACACTGTCTTTAATTACGAGAAATTCAAAACATCCGTTACTCACTGGAGACAAATTCTGCTTAGATTAAATAGAAGCAGATTGGAGGAATAAAATTCATGTCTCTTAAAACAAGGAAAGATTGCTAAGCTGGTGTTCTCAAGTACCTGAAACTCTCCATCTGACAGTGACAGCAGCTGGCAATAAATGCAAATCTGAAAACAAATTAAGTTGCTTTCCCTCTTGTTGGGCTTTGTTTGCTAAAGTATGTCATGACCAGGACATCTCTGAAAACAGGATTTGCACCCCTGTAGATCTGCAAAGAGAATTAAATGTTTCATTTATTCTGAAAATGAGAAATTTGCCAGAAATTGCCCCTTAAATTCAGTTTAAATTGAATGTAGTTATTTTATTTTCAACTTCTACCTCAGTTTTAAAGTACTGCACAGATACAAGTGTGATTTGCTACAATAGTTATTTCTAATGTCAGACATGTAAACATCATCAATTGTGATCACCCTGCAAGGTTCTGTGCAGAGACATTGCTGGATAGGTGAGCAGATGAGAGCAAATCAGAATCATTAGTCATGTTTATTCCCTGTCAGCTTTTCAGATACTGTAATTAAGTTAGGGCTAAAGATCTTATTACCAAATGGAGTTTGTAGTCCCCAGTGGAAGATGCAATACAGCATGAATCTCAAATTTCACACTAAAACCTGTGATACAAATTGGAGCTTCACAAAAGAAATCTTGTTTGCAAAACAGAATAGAGTTCCAGTTTCATACAGATGTGTCACCTCTCTATCTCAGCCATGTTCTGCTTATACTCATCTTGGGATATTTAAAATAAAATGAGTCTCAATTTCTGACCAAATCACCATCAGTTACTTTTAATGCTGTTTTAAAAGTTTCTGTGGATCTTGACTACATGAGTCTGCAAGCCATATTTACATCAGCATAATATCCAAATCCCATTAGCATCACATTATTTGCGACAGCAGATCAAGGCCCTGGGTAAATTTAAAACTAGGTGATTTCAGACACAGAAAATCCAGTTACGAACTGCTTTGTCATGAAAGTCTGTCTGGCTGTGCTGCAACCCAGACATTTTATACTGTCAAAAGGAAGAAGGGAAGCCATCCACAAAAATTACAGAAGACCAAATGTATGTACTAGGAAATACATTGCAATACTTAATGTGCATTAAAGCTAATGGGAATTCCTGAGAACACTGGATGGTAGGAGGTTAATAACTTTCTGTTTCATAATTTTCTCGAAGCTTCTTTGATAGTTCACAGTCACAGTGATTTTTAATAAACACATGACCCTGAGATTAGCTCAGTTTTGGTTAAAACTTGGTGCTAATAAAGCCAAAGTCCCAGGTTTAGTCCCTTGTATGAGCCATTCACTTGAGAGTTGGACTCGATGATCCTTGTAGGTCCCCCCCAACTCAGAATATTCTGTGATTTTTAAAATTTATTTATTTATTTACCAATTTAATTTAAAGTCTTCAGTGGATCACTTGATCACGATTGGCTGTAACAAGTATTCTGACCTACAAAGTTATTGAAAGCAAATAAACTGTCTAGTTTTGCAGGAGACAGTTTTTCCCCATTTCAGCAAAGAAATAATTAATTCTTCCTTTACTACATCCAGTCACTAAAAAAACTATGCTGTTGTTGTCTAAGTCCTGTTGCAACCACCATTTCATCTCCGCTCTCAGGAACAGTACTTGTCATTTTGTCCTTGTGAAAATGGAAAAGCTCAACAATGATGACAGTATGAGGACCTGAAAACCTGACACATTTCCACAACTCACTAAAAATGATAGGTGAAGATGTCATTTTGGTTTTGCACATCTCTAGAAGAGGCTCTGGAGATCTGTCACAGTATGGAACATCTCCACAACAACTGTGTAACAACTTTTAGGCAATGCCTGTAGCAGAAGCAATAGCAAATTTTCTCTTGAGTCTTTACAACACACTTTGATTTATACAGGCATTAAGAAGCAGTAGTTTCAGCAATTTTATATGTTACTGAATAAACGATTGTATGATATACAATTAATATAGCTGTAAGTAAATCACAGCTGGTCTGTTAATCCCTTCCATTTTCTGTGGCTGTTGCTTTAAAAAAATATGGAATAGTAATCTTGAAAAAAGAAAATCTGAAAAAATTGCAAATCTGCAAATACATCAGTGACTCTTCCCTGATAGAATATTTGAGTTAAGTAATTTGTTTGTGACTTGTCTATTTTGTTACACTAAAACTGCACAAAAATAAATGAAACTTGAGAGTTCTAGAGTTTCTAGCCTGAGGAAAGAATATGTTAAGTAGTTAATTTCTCTTTGTTTCACTTCATTTAGAGATATTCTCTGAATGAAATATCCAGATGGAAGATTTTGCACCATAAACATTAAGTAGATTTGATCTCCAAACTAGGGGACTTATTGTCAGTAAGATGATGAATAGATTGCACTGTATCAGAATAAGGTAGAGCTTTTTTTCACTTGCAGTCCCATATCTGTTATCATGAATCTTCTTGGAATTGGAGATGCTATATTCAATATAATCCCAATGTGTTGGTGTTCAAAACAAAGTAAAGTATAATAGTATCTGCCAATACAAAAAGTAGGAATATATGTATTTTTTCCCCAGTCTGTAGCACGGAATAGGGTACATTTTTTTTCCAAGGAACTTTGATAAAAAATACCCAGTCAAAAAATCAGCTTCTCTTAAAACAAACAAATAAAAATTCATAGTAGACCATGTCTTTCCTGTACTGATGCATCAATATAGGCAGCCTGACAGATGTGATAAGGTAGTTTGTCATGTGCTTTTTACTTCACAAAGAGGCATCATTCTTGTCATCACATTTGTCATGAGAATTGCAAGCTATGAGTTAATTGGCTAGGAGTTGTTATAAGCAAGACTATAATGGGGTGAATTTGTGCAGCATAAAGTGAATAGCAAGCAGGAAGATGCTAGTTTTGCAGAAACTAAATGTAGTTACTTAACAGAAACATTGTTTTAGGACATAGTAGATAATGACTCTATTCAGTATGGAAATGGGGAAGCCTTAGAAGCAACAGCAGATTGATTTTAAAGTACACCTCAAAGATGCATATGGAGTGGATAGATGAGGGAATGCTGAAGGAAAAGGAACAGTTAGAAAATATGAGATTGACAGAGGAAACCTGGTAACAAATTTCAGTATGTAAAACTTTCCTACATGATTGATATGATTAACTACTGCCCATAGGTTTAGAAAACATATGAAATTAGAATGACTGATCAGATTAAACTGTTAAGATCTATGCATTAAATATTATGAATAATTTGGGAATGAAAGAATTGCTGTGTACTATGTATTTTTTTTATGCAGGAAATTTTTAGTATTTCTACGAGTAGAAGATTTTAATACCAGCTTAAACTAAGAGAGAGAAGAGATGGTTCGATTTCCTTAGACTTTTGTTTGTTAGATTAAGTGTGAATGTCCATAGCATAGATGCTCAGTGTGGAGTAATTGATCCCATCCTGTGTCCTTTTGTGGTGAGAAAACAGAGGTGTATGTCTTACTTGTGACTGTATTTTCAAGATTACTTGACCTAAAATTTCTTCACTAGAAGGAAACTCATGGCTCCATTCAAATCGTCAGAGCTCTGGAAATATGTATAGAGTTAGAAAAGTAATGGTGTCTAAGCTACATAGCATGTACATACCATAATACACCCCTTGTCTTTTCTCCTGTGTAGCTCGTGCTCTGTCTCCTTTCTAGCCTCTGCTGTTCCTTCCCAAGGGGAGAAAGGTAAAATAAGATGTGCCTGTGGGCCTTGTACCAGCATAGGACTAGGATGGATCAGGGGTGCCAGGAAGTAGCCCTGAGACCTAGAGTTATGCAATAGACTGAATGTCTGAATTTTAGTAGACTAAAGGGCTAGTTAGAAGCCCAGAACTTAAAATACTGTGTACCATGGAGGAAATTGAAAGTTGGAGATACAGAGCTGCATTAGTTACAAGCTCCCATCATAAGGTAATAAAATGAAAATAGAAGGCTCAAGTATAAAATAATTTCTTTCCACAATCACAGCCTTTCAAAATGTCATGGTTTTAAAGAAATTTTCATCAGTTTTAAGTGATTTCAACTAGCAATACAGAGAGAGCCATTTGAAAAAGGTCTAGATATAAACTTAGCAAGCATGTTACAAATTTAAAAACCAGTTTTACCTATTATTTTGTCCTTAAAACATATGGAGATTTTGTTATATAAAAGAGTATGTATATACAGAGGCATATATATTCAGTGTAGGTATTAAATATATAATATGTAGTATTAATAGATGTACTTTTATCTGTATGCAATTACTTATATGTAGCTATATATATTTTTTTTTTCTATACGTAAAATTGTGTTCACTGTTAACTGGTGGTACCCATGGCTGGAAGACCAGGGTTCTCTACTGCTGTTTTAAGGAGAATTCAAAAAGAGTCCAGCCTCACTGGAGACAAAGATGCAGCAACTACTGCAGTCACAATGATGAGAAAGAAGGAAATTTAAGTCTGCTGCAGACATTAAATTTTATTTTGTCTTACTAACTTGGATGAGGGAGCACAGCTATTTAGAAAACTTTCAGTACTTTTACATGCACATATGAAAAGCACTTCTCCAGGGATGAGAGAGAAGAGAAAAAATTAAGCCATTTGAACATTTCCTGAACATGCTTCTCTCTTGCTTTCCCTCTGTTTCCCTAGAAATTTTACATGCCAGTTGCTTCTTTGGGCACTGCCTTTTTCTTCCTTCTTCCTAGTTGCTGTTAGAGGAGGAAAAATTCCTTTTGGACAGTAGTCATTGTAATAAGTAATACTGTTAATGGAAAAGGACACATTGTACATTGAGCAGAAGGCCTGATTGAGCATGCATTTGTCTTGTGTTTCTCTGTCTGGTAGCATCCTTTCTTTGGTGCTGTTAGTACCGTCTAGCAGTTCTACACTCCCCTCAAACCCAACACCACTTTGAAGGAGACAATGATAAACCAACAGAAGACAATTGCGTTTCCGGATTTTTCTATCGTTAAAGAATTCATCAAATAAATTATAAACATTTCCAAAATTTTATATATATACATGATTCTTCTCTCAACTCTATTAGTTATGCAAATACAGTGATTTCCATTGGATAAAGGTGATTTCCTCTTCTTCTAGATCTTTCCTTCTTCCACTAGTCACAGATACATCAGATTTTATCAACTTTATTTTTCTGTCCTCTGTGCTCTTTCATGAATTTCATCCTCTTTTATTTAGTCTTTTGAATTTTTAATCCTTCCTTCATCTGTCACCTACAGGTTATTTTTTTCCTTGCTTTCAAAGCTTATGTCTAGTATAAAATCCAAAGGTATTCTGATTTTAATTTTGGTTGTTTTTTTCTCTCCATCACTGAATCAGGTTTAAGTTGTGACTCTATACTCCACATAAATTATTTTCTCGAACTTATGTCTAGGGCTATGGCTGTATATTGTGCTGTCACTGTAATTAAGTTTACCTTAGGTGAAGTTATTAGCATAACTGCAAGACAGAATTAACTCTACTCCATCTCTGCTTCCAACTGTCCAAAGTAAAAGCTTGCACTGTCTCGCTGACCCTTTCTTGTGGATCTGCAGTGAGTAATTCCCATACAATGTCTATTCTAGGACTCTTATTTCCCCTCCACCCAGTCTGGTCTTGCTGATTCTTTCCTCACTGTGTATCATGCTGTTTCTGGTTGTGTTTCAGCTCACTTGGGGCACCATACTGAAATCCACTGTGTGATTTTTGTCAGTCCTCACATGGGGCTGCAGTTATGCCCTTTCAGCTCTCATCATAACGAATATTTCATACCTCTAAAATCCGCATGTGGATTCTTGTGTCTCTTCAGAAGTAAACCCCTAGTAAAGGCTGAGTATCTTTAGACTTAAGTATTGTAACTCTTGACTTCTCCAGTCTTTACAAATGCAAATATGTTATTGTGGTTGGGGGTGGTTATTAGGGGACCTTGGGACTCTGCTTCCTCATAGATTTATCTTTATCTTACCTTCTGTTTTTTTGGGTTCACCCATAAATCATCTTGTTGCAAATCATAATTCTCAAGACTCAGCTCTTTGTTTGTCTTCCACTCTTTATAATTTTCTGCGTTGTCTTGAAGTACACTGAACTTGACTTCCTCCTTTTCTCAGCCTGAGGAGGAGCTACGTCTGACCACTAATTTAGTAATTCACGTAAATACCATCTGATTTATTTGGTGTTTCCCACTAAAAAAAAAAAAGGCAAAAGAAAAAAAAAAGCAAAGCTCTGTAAATCTAACAACTGTTTGTGATAATCTTTATAATATTTGCAACTTTACAGAAAATGCTTCTGTGCTGCTTCTTTTTTTTTTTTTTTTTAATGATGATTTCCTTGTTTCTTTGTATGCCTGCATGCTGATTTGAATCCAGTGCAACTTTTTTGCCTCCTAGGACATAATAATAGAAAAGCTGCTGTATTTATTCCTGATCTGCATGGTACAAATTAGAAATACCAATAAATAAAGGCTTTATTTGGTTACAATTCCCCAATTGCATGAAGTTTACAATGGAAATCTGACCTATATAATTGATGCTCTGTTTATATAGAAAACCTAAATAGTCTTTTAACACATAGCTGTTACAATGCAGATATAATGAGGATGTATATTGAAATAGATAAAATAGTTTCAGAAAAAGAAAGAAATGTGTTTCTGAAATTCTAAATAGCACTAATGGTATCTTACCCCATAGTTCTTTTTTTTATGTAATGCCCTTTTTAATTTTATGTGTTTGTCGGTTTTGAAAATCAAATCTATCCTCTGGTAATGTGTCGAAGGAAGGAAATGAAGAATAAAGTACTACAAATGAAATGCTTTTAAACAAACTAATTAGTTACATGTACAAGTACATTGACTAAGCTTTTGGTTGCAATTAGGTAACTAATTATGTTGAAAGTGGCATAGCGTATTTAAATAGATACCAGTGCCTTTGGCTCACACAATTCTCTCCAGGCTGTTATTTAAGTACACAGCTATTCTTTTGCCTGTTATAATTTAAAAGCATTGTTGCATGCCTAATTAGACATAAAATAATAATTTTTACATACGAAAAATATAAAATCTTTGTATTCATTTAAGGTGCATTCTTCTACTTCACAGAAAAGCTGTCCATCAAATGCTGTACAAAAGATCTGTTTATTATTGCAACATTTTTTAAAAAAACACCCAACGTTCCTTACTATAAAGTACAGAATTCAAACTGCATTTGCTTGTATAATTTCTACCAGCTATCTAGTAATTTCTTTGCAGTTACTCTTTCAGTTACCTGTTTAAATCTGGTTCCAACCTCACACAATCTTTCAAGGTAGTTGTTTATAGGAAAAAGTTTAACTTTTCCATAATAAGAATACTTTGAGATTTTTTAAGAAAGAGCATAGACAATTATCTCTCAGAAATAACGTAGATCCAATTTAATTGGTAAAGGTAGAATGAGATGAATCATGTCACCAGTTTTTTAGACCTTTTTCAAATAACTAGATACATTTTACTTGAGGTGATAACAATACTATTCTTTTTTTAATTGTTGACTTATAAGACATGAGGACCATATTTCTGGTAAAGAATATCAGAGTTGTCAGAACAATCAGAATTAAAAGTAGCTTCAAGGATTTTTTTTAAGCAGAATTTTTCTATACTAATGGCCAAACAAATTGGAATATAAATAACAAATATCTTCTTTCATAGCCATTTATTTGATCAGTTTTTCAAAAGAAAGTACAAATTGCTTATGTGCACACTAACAGGAGATACTTGTGTTCAAGTTAAGTAAACAATTTATGATACTGAATATGCACATGTGAGGATTATTTCTATTAAAATACACAATATTGATACCTTGTACAGTAGGTGGTATTTTCATTGTTTTAAAATTTCACACTGTCTTTATTTTAGCATTACATTTAGGGGAGAGGCTGAGGAAAATATTTGCATTTAAAAGTTGTTCTGTAATGATGTAAGAACACCTTCCATACAAAATTCATACAAATGTTTTAAGAGCTATCATTATTTTAACAATTCACAGACAGTGCTGGAAGAGTAGGTGCAGATTCCCATCTGTAAAACCCAGCCTGTTTCATGAAATCACTGTCTCAGTTAACACGTTTTGTGAAAACTCTTTGCTTTCACATTTATCAGTCTGGGAAATCATCAAAAACTAGTGAAGATAATGTTGGGCAGAACACACACACTTCAGTAGGAGTGAATAATTACATCATACTAGTTAAAATAATATGCAATGAAAATTAACCAACATTTTATACAGTTTTGTTGTTAAATGTGGCCTTGGAGTTTTAAAATTGGGCTCGTTCTGTGTACACTTCCCCCCTGCCCAGAGATTAGTTCCAGAGCAGTTATTTTGTTTGTTGGTGAACAGCACAAATGTTCATAAATCATACTGACTGAAAACATCAGCCCTAGTTGCCGCTTAATGAGGCTTTAATCCATTTTGAACAGTGGATCCTTTTTTTTTTTTGCTTTTTTTTAATATAATTTCCTTTTTCTAAAATTCCTAGGGGAGCATATGGTTAGAAAAATAGCATGTCTTCTGTCTAGTCTTTAAGGGAAGCAGAGATTGGGGCTTTTTTTTCCAAAATGATTTTTCAAAATATTTTTCAAATATAGATTTATTTTTAATAAAAATTTATTTTTAATAAATCTCCTCTATGCCCATTCATGATCTCATAGAACTGGATTATCACAGAATCACAATTATAGACAAAGTTGGAAGTGACCTGCACCCTATCTGAAAACAGTTATCCAAGGATAAACAGGGTGCTGTAACATCATGGCATCACGCTTCACCAGTTGCTCCTGCTAGCAGCAGTCACCAGGGGAAGTCAGATCTATATCTTCCTCCCACCCCATACAGAGAAGATGAGAAGTGAGATGAAGTGAGATGAGGAGGGTAAAGGTAAGTAAAGAGGAATTCAGTTAATGGACAAAACTTATGATAACCGGATGACCTGAGGAAGTTGTTGAAAGTGTGGGTATTGCCACTCTGAAAAGAAAGCAATCCTTTTTCTGGAGGGACCTCATATTGCCTCCTGTTTTAAAGCTTTATTCTAAAAAAAGCATGGAAGATTTTAAACTTAGCAACTTTAGGAATAAAACTGGTGTTTTTTTCCTCTCATTAAAAGTTCAGGTTTGGTTAATTCCAAAAAATTCTTTCTTATTTAATGTTTTGGTGTTTTTGAGTTCTTTTCAACTGAAAAGCAGTGCTTGAGTAGCCCTGGAGTCTGAAGTATGCTATATTTATCCACAAAACTGACTTTGTACAAGATTATATTGGAGTTTCTCCCTTTATTCAAGAGATGACCTTCTGCTAAAATTCATCCAGTGAGGCTCATGTTTAATTTTCCATCACTCAGGAATATCTGATAGATTTTAAATGATAAAAAATGCCAGAACATTTTTATTATAAAACCTTAAGTTCTAGTCATCATATTGTTTGAACGAATGAAGCAACAGATGTGTTGTCTCAAACCTTTGCTTCATTAATTTAATTAACTTTGTAATTTTTTTAAGGGTGCATCTTTAATTTTTCATCTATTCTGATGGAAATAGTAGTCATAAAATAGAAATGAAGCTGAAAGAACGGTCTAATCAGTTTTCTGGCAAAGAAGAAAGATCAACTATATTCTAACAAATGTTTGCCTGTCTTAATCTTCTAAACCTTATTGAAATCTATCCCACAACCTCCCCAGAAAGACTATTTGATATTTTATAATAATTCATAATAGTAAATTATGTTAGTGAAAATTAAGCTATTATTTTCTTTTGCTTCTAAAGTTATTGAAAAAATTTATCATTGTTCCTTCTAAACAATTTCATACAACACTGAAGTTTATATGTACTGCTTCTTGCACTTAGTCTCATTTTTTCAGACAAAAAAATGTAAGGACCTTCTCTTTTTCCTGATAGATCTTATTTATCCCAGAATTACCCTACTGCATCAGAGGGGAATCTGAAGAGAAGGCAGGTGCATAGGAACACTTCTCCAGAATATCATCCTAGCTTTGAACAATGTCCTAACTTGAGGCTGGTGATGTCTTTGAAAAAACTTTTCACTCAACTCTTCCTTCATGGGTTTGATCGCTTTCCAAACTCTTTGAAACTTGTATCATCCAAAATAGCCAGTGCACTCTTTGACATCTTTGTCAGTGACATGGACAGTGGCATCAAGCACACCCTCAGCAAGGTTGCTGACACCAATTTGTGGAGTGTGGTTGAGACGTAGAGGGAAGGGATGCCATCCAGAGGAACCTGGACAGGCTTGAGGGGTGGGCCTGTGCAAACCTCATGAAGTTCAACAAGGCCAGGTGCAAGGTCCTGCACCTGGGTTGAGGCAATCCCAAGGCAGACAGTATTCAAGATGAGCTATATCACAGTTTTATGTATTAATGAAATGACTGTTTCTGTTTTTTCCCCACCATTATTTACTATGAATGACAATGGATTTGACTGCTAATAGACATTTAGCAGGTCTTTGTTCAAACTAGCAACAATTTTCCCAAGTATTCCTTTGTTGTGTGGTAACAATTAGATCAGAGCTCATCCCTGTGTGCATAAAATTAGGACATGGCTTTTTTTTATCTTTTCCCAGAGGCATCATTTTACCTGCACTGAGATCTACATCTATTTTAGAAACCTCCTATCAGTTGTTTGCTCTGTCCTGGATTGTCTATAGTAGATTTCACGTTTTCTTAAGTTAGATGTCATACTCTAGCTGGGACATCAGCTACTGATAGAAGGGCGAATGAACTGTCCATTTCCTTCATGTTTTATGTGCAACACATCTCTTAATACATCTTTGTATTACATCTCTCTAGTATAGTTGTCTTTCTTTTCCATCAACATTATCTCATATTTTGCTTTTGATTAGCTATAGTGACTTAAATCTTTAGTGCAAAATGACTGCAGAAAGGTTATTCAGTTACTCACTATTGTTTAATGTCCTGTTGATTAGTCTTCAGATAATCACTTTTATTTCACTGACTTGTCTAAGGGAACTTCATTCTACTTTACCTTCTTGCATACATTCAGAGTCTGTATCATATATAACGCTTTCCTTCTTTATTCTGGTTTATGATCCTAGCCCCTCATTAAAATTCTTTTCATTAACTGTTTGATCATGAATTATTTTTTGGGAAGGCTGAGGCTAATAAAATACTGAGTCTGCCAGCCTTCTCTCTGCCCTGTGACAAAAAATCATAGTTTATTGTCCTGTGTAAATTTAATGGCTATTAAGTAACTGAAGTACACTTTCCTTTGCTTTCTTTTCCCATTTTTTTTAACTGAACTGTTCGGTTTAATTTTTTAGCTCCTTTTGTCTTTCTGCTGATACCATTCTTCATCCTTGCTTATTTGAAGCCTACAAATTTGTGCTATTCCTTTGTAGTTATTCTTTTTTCCCTACACTTTTGTTTCCACATTCTGTAAAAAAATTGATGTATTCTCCTGATCTTTAAAGCAAGGTGTGCTGGTTTTTTGATTGCTTTCATAAAGTCACATTTATTTTCAATTTTACCATGAGTTGTTCCTTACAAGGCAGAATTAAATGAACAGTGTTGTGCCCCTTTCCTAATTTCTTCTGCGCAACAAAAAATATATTCTGAGACTTCAGTAGAATCTGTGTGAGATACTGTGTTACTGTCCCAACCATTGCTTGAGGAATTCAAATTTGCTGTTCCAATTACTTGTCCTATTGAGTTTGTTTTAAAAATCACAAGTCTACTTCCTGCTTTTGATATGTTAAATTATATTGCATAAAACAGGTTGCTAAGATAGATGCAATGAATGAGAATTTATCTGAATGTGTCTCCTTTGATAGTAATGATTTTAAAATAAGTTTGTAACTTTTAAATTTAGCTAAGTGAAATCCCAATTAATGTATTTATAATGTATCTAACAATGGGACTCAAATTTGATGGCTGTTTTTAACATCTTCGAGAACAAGAATCAGAGTGGAATCTAATTATTGTGAAAGTGATGACTCTTTCTGTTAGATGTTACCTAATAATATTTGCACTAATAATAGGCATTTTTTTAAAATTAGAATATTTGCATAAGTTTTTCTTTATTTGAAATTTAAACATTTATTATAAGGCTATAATCTTTATAAAATACATAGCAATAGAAAAGATACTGTTAGGGTTTGGTCTACTGGCTAGCAGTTGATGATTCTGCAAATACAAGGAACAAGATGAAGGAAATAATAAAAATTACTGAGCAAATTTTAAAAGAATATTGATTAGGGACTTTGATTAAATAAAATGCATGTCAAGCACCATTGTGTGATGAAAAGTAAATCTGTTTTGTATATTTTGTATATGCTGAATATATACTTTTCATCTTTTAGTCACTTATTACAAAAATATGAAGTGTGATAATGTCTGAGAAAGAGTCAGGGCTATGCTGCAAAAATTAGAGATATCAGTACAATGTGACAAGACAAAATGTCCAGCACACAGCTGGATAAACAAATCTTGTGGTGACTGAGCAATTGGCTCATCGCTCGGGCATAGATGGTAATAGTAAATGGGATGACATCAAACTGGCGACCTGTCACTAGTGGAGCACCACAGGGCTCCATCCTGGGCCCTGTGTTCTTCAACATCATCATAAATGACTTGGATGCTGGGCTGGAAGAGACACTCAGCAAGTTTGCAGATGACACAAAACTCAGAGGAACTGTTGATTCCCTTGAATGCAGGGAGGCCCCACAGAGAGACCTTGATAAATTAGAGGGCTGGACAATCATGGACTGTATGAAGTTTTAACAAGGGCAAGTGCCAGATTCTGCACCTGGGATGGGGCATGTCTGGTTGTGTGTCCAGAATAGGGAACAAGAATCTGGAGAGCAGCACTGTGGAAAGGGACCTGGGGACCCTGGTCTGTGGCACACTGAATATGAGTCAGCAGTGCCTTGGCAGGCAGGAGGGCCAACCATGTCCTGGGGGGCATCAGGCAAAGCATCGTCAGCCGGTCAAGGGAGGGGATTGTCCAGCTCTGCTCTGCACTGGGGTGGCCTCACCTTGGACATTGCGGGCAGTTTTGGGCAATGCAATATCAGATATTAAGCCATTAGAGAGTGTCCAGAGGAGGGCAACAAAGATGCTGAAGGGCCTTGAGGGGAAGCTGTGTGAGGAGTGGCTGAGGAAACTTGGTCTGTTCATCTTGGAGCAAAGGAGAATGAGGGGAGACCTCACAGCAATATACAACTTTCTTGTGAAGGGAAGAGGAGGCATAGACACTGAGGAAATGGCCCAAAATCATGTCAGGAGAGGTTTAGGTTGGATATTAGAAAAAAGGTTCTTCACCCAGCGAGTGGCAGCACCAAACCTTCCTGAGTTCAAAAAGCATTTGGACAATACTCTACGGCACATGGTGTAACTCTTGGGGATGGTCCTGTGCATGGCTAAGGGTTGGACTCAGCAATCCTTGTGAGTCACTTTCAACTCAGCATATTCTGTGAGGATGAGTTGGACTGTAATAGATTAAATTGCATCAGCAGAGACATACATCTGCAGTCAGCCTACACCACTTATCTCTCAGTTTTCCAAGAATAAATATAAATTCAGAGGAGACTATTAATTTGAAAAACCTTGAATGTAGACAGGTATCACCAGTGCACTTTGTTACAGCAAGCAGCAGGATATAGTAGTCTGGATAAGTACAAAATTTGTAAGGATTGGATAAATAAAATAGTGTTGAATATTTAAACATTGACTTTCTAATTGAGAAAATTTTCTAATTCAGACACAAATTATGAGCAAATATATTTTTACTGAAAGCTGTACTATGGACCTCAACCTAGTGACTCATAAACTGGGTTCAAGAACACAGTTCTCCCTGCTGTAGAATCCAGCCTTTCTTCTGGTAAAGGAAGACAAGACCAGATTATCTTAGACAGGGAATTGGAGACAGAATATGATCTGGGTTGCTGAAGTGACTCAAGATGTACTATAAATAAGTTTTTATGAGAAGAAAGATTGCGTTACCATATACCAGGAGTAAATGTTTAAGTAACTAACCAAAAAAAAAACCAAATAAAAGTAAATTAAAATACTTTATTTTAATTTTTAAAAGTATATTTTAAAGAATCAACTGGAACTGTGCTAAAAGCTGAGTTTGACCCATTTATTGAGTGTACAATAGAAAACTACAGACATTGGGATTTTAAAATATCAGTAAGAATGACATACTAAATAAGGTAGTCTTGTCAGCTTTTTGAACCTCTGATGTGTTTCTCTGCTCTTTTCAAGCAGTTTAAATGTTAGTGAGTTATGTAGAAAAGGAGTGGATATATCAAGGCTGATAGATTTTTATTATTTTCAGGAGCAACAAAGTTAAAAAAGAGTTATCTTTCATTATAAATTCTACAACAGGGTTAATTTTTAACTTTTCAATATTCCTAATCTACATTTTGTTTTCTAAAATCTTTATGCATTATAAGCATTATGGAAGAGTAAAATCAATTTCATTTATAGTTATTTCTTTGAAACCACTCTGGTTTACTTTTATTCTTGTACTGTGTGCATTTCACTGATTGTTCCAAGAATATAAAAAATATTTCTTTTGCAAGATGCTGCTTAATTATTTGTTGAAGAGTTTACCAAAGAGTTTAACACCTAAGGTAACCTAAAGTCTTTTACTGTGTGTTCTGCAGGCACACCGGTCTTCTAGGAGGGTATTTACTGAAAGGCTATTTCTTATGTATGTCAGATAAGGCTGAGAGAGTAGGACTTTTATCATTCTCATTTATCCATGACTTTGACCCCATCACTCATCTTCCTCCTCTTAAAAGATATATAAATACCAAATAAATGAAAAAGAAGCCTGACATTTGGAGATTGACGTAGTCTTCAGTTTTCAAAGGTGATGAATATCTAGAGCTCCCATTGACTGTGAAACGTGCAGAGTCAAGTTTTCTGAGAGTCACTCACAGGAGTTTACAATATACTAAATATTCTTCTTCATTCATGTTATAAATCTAATTTAAAAAATAAAAAGAAAGAAAAAATCATACCAAATTCTGAAGCCTCTTTACTTATTTTTAGTTGGAGAATGGCATAGCCAAGGAATACATAGTTCCTCTGCATCACACAGAAGTGCATATATAGAAGTATAAGTGTACATACATGTGCACACACACACATTTGCAGGGCTAGATAATTTCTGTCAGAGCTGAGCAGGCCTTCATGAAGCTTAAGTGCATCTCCACTTGTATAGCACTAACAGGCAAAAGTAAATGGCAAAGTAAAGCAGACAGGCTCTTAAATTTTGATGTCAAAATGTTTGCCATTAATGCTCTCTCTTTGCACACTATTTCCTCTAGATATGCCCAGCTCTCACAGCACATCTGAACTCATATTAGAGCTTTAATATATGTCTGACTTATTTTTCAAAAAGAACAGACAAAGGTTCATTGACAGAAACCACACCAGTTAGTTCTTGAGATGTAAGAACTGTCCTGATTATATTACATTCGGATTTATATTGTTAAGCTGAATGATGGGAAAATCACCCAAGAAATTATACAATCACCCAATAAAGTATACAAATCTGACATGAAACAGAAGACTTGCTTGGTTTCTTGATTTCTTCCTTTGTGACTTTCTCTTGCTTTCTTGCTTTGTCTTGGCTTCCAGCATTCATGCTTTTTCTGTTTCTTTCTCTCTCCTCTTTTCTGTTATGCATAACTAGGACTAGAATCAGAGCTTTAGGGCATATTGCTAAGAAATTGTATTTGGTCCAGAGGGCTGGGCTGAAGTGATTTCCCCCCCCCCGCCCCAAAGCTGAAAGTAGAACTTCCCTTAGCATCAAAAGGGCAAAAAATCACCCAGGAGAGCAATCTGCCGCTTCTAAGAAAGTAGTCCGTAGAAGACTGGTGGGGAAAGAGAAAATTTATTACAAAATATTACATGAATCAAGCAATGTATCTGAGCATATGTGTGCATAAATCACAAATTTTAATATTATAGTTCCCATAGCAACAATAACTGTGTCACACTGCACACTTCTAAGAAGGTGCCATTTCTTCAAAAGCATGTAGTATAATAAAAAAGTATTTGATATGTAATGTATGTGAATATGGAGCTATATGGTCTATAAATTTGAATTTCTTTATGTTGGTGTATTTAAATCCTTACGTATTTTTTAAACAGGTTGAGTAATCTCTATCTTGGTTACTTTTTATATCCCTTATCCCATGACCATTAGTACCCTGAAGATAAGATAGGAATCTGAGCAATGTTTTAGACTTTGTGCTTGTTCACATTTTGGTAGCTGATAAGACTTGCATCTCATGGCAGTAGCTTTTTGGGGGAGAAAAAAATATCCACAAATATTTTCTAACCAATAATAGGAGAGATTTAAATTTTAGAAGTCATGAGAAATTTGAACCCCTGACCCCTTGGTAGGGGAATTGGAACTAAATGATCTTTGAGGTATCTTCCAACCCATTCTATGATTTAGAAATTATAAAATTCTGTATTCTGAGCTATCTAGCTTTGCAAGGAAAGTATCTTATTGTACAAGATTTAAGCCCTTTGTGGTAAAGATATTGTCATTGTATTTATACATTGCTGAGCATTTACTGGCAATACTGAACATAAATATAATATCTAGTTAAGAAGGGTCTTGTTTATATTCTTGATATTTCTTCAGTTTACCTTTTTACCTTTTTCTGTCCTTTATCTCTTATAATCCTCTGATTAATAACATGCATCAAACAAGCATAAAAAAATAAATCTGGTACAAGAGGTAGGTAATGAAATATGAAACTCAGGCTTTTCTTGAAATTTTCTCCCTGAAGACATATTAGCTATTAATAATCAGACCACTGAAATTTGTCTGATAGTTTTTCAGTGAAGTGTTATCTGTGCAGAAAACACACAAGGACTAATGAGAAAATCTTTAGCTCCGCCAGTCCTGCTTCTAGCAGGTTAGTAGGTCCAGCCAAGTCCTGCAGAAGCCTTTTCTGGTCTTCCAGAAAACACTGCTATTTCCCACACATTTGATAAGCAAGAAAAACTTCTCACTGAATTCAGTATCCTTGAATTCCAAACTTGTTCATAAAGGAATGCAAGAGTTGGGCCTCCTACCTGTGGAAACAGTCTATCAGAACGTAGTTCGCTTGTTTGCTTGCTGGCTTATAAGTAGTAAGAGTAAATAGTTCCCAAGTACTTTCTGGTTGTTATAGAGCAAATTATTTTCCTGTTCTTTTAGTTCCATATTTTTTGCAAAACTAAAGTAATCCATAGTATTCATTTCATATGTTGTATTTTCTGAATAGGACTGAAGACTTTTATGTGATCCACCTTCAAAATGTACAGCAGTCAAGACTGAGCATTGAGTTTCATAACTGCCATAAATGCTTTAAATTCAAATATGAGACTTAAGTGATTCGTTTTATTAAGAATACTTGAAGTCATTGGAATCTACAGAAAACTAAGAATTATAATTGTACCTTGTGTATCATCTAAATATCATCTGAATACAAATTGTCTGTACTTCAGAACATTATGTACTTGTCCATTCCTGTTACTGACCAGTCTATAAAATATCCTGTCTTTTAAAATTAATCTGAAGCTAGAAAAGTTCACTCTAAAGTATTTAGTTTTCTTTGCTGCTGTCTGTCTTCCTCAGGTTTTGTACTTTCTCTTTTTGTGTGTGTGACACAGTAGTGGTAATAAATGCTAACACTTATGTTATGGACCTAGGAAATGTTCCTTTACTGGTAGCTTATTCTGTAAATGACCCATTCCAGACTTTTAAGAGTTTTCATGGGAGGTTTTTTTTTCACTGTATTCAAACACTACCATCCATTTCTTTGCACTTTAGGTCTGTTTATGGAAGGTACATCATGAACATGTATGTTTTTCTAATAATCTCTAGCTCCAGAAGTATCATGCAAATCTGGAGTTGTAGCTTCCTGCCTGAAAAAAATTAATAATTAATTTTCCTAATATCTTCAGCCTGAAAAATCCAATGCTTTCATAAATTTGACATCTTATCACCTACCTTTTCAGTGTTTGTGCCTCTACTAATATGCTCTCAGAGTCACTGTATTTTTTATCAGAAAGGTTGTCATTTTAGAGAAGGAGGTATGTACAGCAGCAGAGGGCTGTGTTGACAGAGGAATTTGCAGATAAAGAACATGCTTTATTGTTCTTTTCACAAAGCTAAACTTTGCAACCCAGTGTATGAGATGACTGCATCTCTGAGGTATGGAGGAATCTTTTGCTGGCTGTTTTGAGTGAATGAGGTTCTGTGAAGAGAGCAGAGACGACATGGAGCTTAAGAGTATGGCTCTACAAAAGGGCTGTATCACAGTGACACAATGACACACCACGATGTTTTGTGGTGTGTTCAGTCTGACTGGGCACTAAGAATTTATTGGACAGACCCCACTCAACCCTTACTAGGTACATGTGTCACTGTAAGTACTTAGGGTTGTTGAGAAGCCTTAAAGCTGTGGAATAGGTCTAACATTTGATAACCCTTCCCCTTGAGGAAACATAAAGGAAAGGAGGATGTGTATAAAAGGCGGTATAAAGGCCTGTAGGAATATAAGAATAAAAAGAACAACAACAAAAAAAGAAATAACTAAAGCTACAGTAGTCTGAAATAGAAATGACTGCTTTGACTGCTGTGAATTTAATCTGTTTTGTTTCTGGGTTTCCCAATGGCTGTTTTTATGTTGTTACTGGTATAACTGGAAAGTTGCTTAGCACTAGCAGTGTGAAAGACTGGGTTAGAAATCCAGCTTCCTACTTCCTCCTTGGTAACTCTACTGTTAGATAGTTTTGATATTGCTGATGCTTTGCTTTTTCTTAGTACAGCAAGTGCTGTAGTATTTCCACAGCAATATAGCACGTAGATTTTTAGATATGAGGATTATTTCAGACTTAACAGCTGTGTTGCTGGTTATTGCTTTCTAGTGACTTTCCATGGTGAGGTACTTGTTGTAACTCATCAGGTGAGAAGCTGAAGAATGAACTGAATGAACTGAGTATGCACTACAGGAGAAAAGGGCATAACGTGCTTTTATGTCTTAGGAATTTTACCAGTAGGAGATTGTCCCTCTTCTAAAATAAATATTAACTAATTCACTGAATAGGAGGAAGAGCTGGAAATTACCTAGTGATTACTGTTTTGCTTTGCTATGTAACACTTCCCTACCTGCTTTATTTCAAAGGCCATTGCAATATAAAAGAGCTCTAAAGTTGTCCTCTCAAGAAATTAATGTGTGCATTTTTTTTTGCTTTGAATCAAATGTTTGCAGGGTTTTTTTGAGCTGTCACATGTCTGTCAGATTATTTCTATTTCTGTTGTAAAGATTCTCTGCTATGACAGACAGAATGACTTGCTGGGGATTATACAGTGCCACTTCCTTGCATAGCTGGGCATGAGGAATTAATTACAGACTTAATGCTCAGGTGAAGTGACAGGTTATGACTGAGGGGGAGTTGTGCTGGAGCAGCTCATCTGAAAGAAAAGCAGGGAACATTGGCTGCTTTTGCCCCCCCCTTACATTGCTGGGAACTGTGTGCATTTTAAAGCATGGCAACTGGGATAGGAGTCTTTCCATCCCAGCGCTACACTCCAGTAAAATATGCAGACCCTTGATTACTCCTCTGGTATATGCCAATACTTTGTCCTTCACACGGACACATTCCCAGTGGTCATGATGCATCCCTGTCTGGCCACTGAAGAGGTGAGCAAGGTCCAACATCTCAGATAGAAGCTCTTGCTACTGATAGTTGTGACTGACTTGGTGTGTGGCACCAAAACTGTGCTATTTTTCTCCTATCTCCTGTTCTTTTGTGATTTACCTTCATTCCTTTGGGAAAAACCCCTGAAAATCCACTCATCTATGGCCTTGAAGCTAGAAGCCTGTGGAAACATTAATATCAGTATTCCTGTTTTTCTCTTGTGGCCCATTGCTCCCGGTTCAGATAAAACTGTTGTTTCGGGGTTTTTTTCAAGTGTTTAAGAACAAATGTGAGAAGATGAGTATTGTACACTTAAACTATTAGAACAGTGTATACAAATTATTTTCTCTCAGTGTATTGTAGTACCAACAATTACTGATGGGAAAAATCAAGAGAATAATTACAGCTACAGCCAATAAAATAAATTAATAAACCCATATGAGTGATCAAATAAGGAAGATAGGGTCTTGTCTGACAGTTACGAAATCTGAGTTTTGTTGAACAGCCTCACACAAACCTATCAATCTTTGTTACAGATCAGTCTACTAAATGTGAATAATAATGCTCATTCTTCCCTACCTTTTGCCAGCTTCTCTATGTGGATAGTAAAGTCTTCTATGTGGAAGTTATGTTACAACTATATTATATTCTTTCCAGAACAAAATGACAAGCATATGAGGAACCTCTTTTTGGCCAGGATCACATTGCAAAGTGAGCAAGTGTTGTCATTCTTAACATACATGGAACAAAATGAATGGGTAATCAAGTGATTTTCCATGTGTGAAAAGATCAAGGCCCTTTCAATTGCTTCCCAAGAACAGTGCCAGGGGAAATACATACCATTGTATAATGGGCAGCTGAGCCTTACTGAACTCACTGTTTTATCAGAACTAGTTTTAGTCTTCTCCATTCTTGTCCATCACCTTTACCTGTCAGGTGTTTGTGGTTGATGTACATTTTCTCTGAACACAAGAACTGATCCAGGCCATCTAAGTCCTTTTTGTAATGTCACTTTTTTTCTGCTCAGTTGTGGTTGACAGGCACAGTGCTAGCCCAGAATAAGGAGTTCAAAGTCTCTTTCTCTCTGGAATGCTCCCACAATCCTATCGGGGAAAATATTTTTTTTCCCCAGACAAATTTTTTATTCAACAAAAGATCCATTTGAAGTGCAGACTATTCAGATTGAATGGGTGTCCAGTTTTTTCCCCTTTGAAATCCCTGGTGTATTCAGGTTTGTTTTCTTTTTTTTTTTGGGGGGGTATTTTTTGTTTTGCTTTTTTTGTTTTGGTTTTTGGTTTTTTTTTGGGGGGTTGTTTTTTTTGTTTGTTTTGGTTTGATTTTTTTTGATCTGCATCAGAAAATGCAGAGTTTCTACATGAAATGATGCTAAAAATATATGTTGTGTTTGGTTGAATTTTGATTATGGATGTTATTCATGACTAACTTTCCTTTCATCCTTAAGAAAATGGGAAGACAGTTTTCAAAAGAAATATCAGACTTTCTGTGGAAACATAAAAATGTTTTCTACTGATTTGAGTGACCAACCTATGGAACCTAATGTTAATAATTTGAAACTGGAATTCATATTTAAGTAGATTAATTCTACATTAGACTGAAGTCTTGATCATTTCGCTTTTCATGATACCTATAAAATTTCAATTTTAAAATATATCCTAAAAAAGATGATGACAATTTTCAGAGTAATGCTCAACTAGTGATACATTCCCTGTTGATTCTTTTTTCTTCAGCTTGTGGCTGATAACTGACCCTTACATTTTGCTAAGGCAGACAGAGTCTGACAGTTATAATTTCAAAATATGTGTAGCAACATATACTTTGTTTTGTTTTGATCCCAAATTATAAATTTCATCTGTCCATTGTTAGTAGAAACCACTTTGATTTTTTCTTCTACTTTTCATTGGTTTGCAAATATGAATTTGGAGTTTTGTGTCTGTCTCAGACTATTATGATTAGAAGTTTTTTCTTTGGATTCCTACCACTGTACTCTCACTTATTTAGAACCATCTGATCATGCTGATAACACTTTTCTTTCCAGAAATACCAGCATGCTGGGATTTTCTGTTGCTATACAAAAAGATCTATTTTTTTCCACTCTCATAATGTGAGATTATGTAAAGCAAAGTCAGAAATACTTCCTTTGTAGCACATAGTATCTCAAAAAAAGAAATACAAAAATTCCCCTACTTGCCAAGTATTTCTTAACAATACAAGACTCTATAGACTTTTCAGCATGCTTGTGTTCCTGCCAGCACCCGAGGGAATGACAAAGAAGATGCTGTTACGGCCAGACACAGAATTAGGTTCCCTGTCGATATTTAAAATGGTCAAAGAAGAGTTATGAGGCCTTTTTCAAGAATTAATATTAAATGACCATTTTCTAGGTTTAGGAACATTAAATAGGAAAACATACTTGAGATGGAAAATGGGAGAAATACACCAGTTCAGTGATATGTCAATTGACTCAGTGCTGTGAGGTTACTTAATGCTATGGAAGTACTAATGAGAGCAGTGCCCTTCCTTTTTGCAGGTGATTCAGATTATTTCTTCAAGGATCTTTGATTTGATATTTTTTAATTCTTTGCAGAGTTTTCCTTTTTAAAGAGCAATATGAAATTCCAGTACTGAGAAAAAATTAAGCTATTATTAATGTTGACTCCTAAGAACAAAGATCAGCTTTCTAAATCTTTTTAGGCTCCATGAAACACTTCTTTACTATTGCCCAATGCTGGACTGCATGTAATTGAGCTCTTCCAGACAAAATGTTTATAGATGAACTCATGGCAAATAGTAGGCTCTGAAAAGTGTTAGACTTTTCCTAAATAAAGCATTTCTGTTCATTAGATTTTTACTGGTCTAAATCATAATTCCAAAGCTGAAAAGCCAAGAAAATACTCCAAATATATATCTGCCTTAACGTGTAAGAGTATAAAACCCTTAAATGATGCTGTCAGTTCTTGCTTCTTGACATATAATTTTAAAGAGAGGCTAAAGAGAAAAACAAAACCAATATTGGTGGACCATTTGCCTGACAATGACAAATGAAAACAGAAGAATTCATCAATGTGCAGAGGTTGAAGGGAGAAATACCTAAAATTTACAAAATTATGAAGGCAGTGAATGAGCTGAACTGTTCACCAAATCCCACAACACAGAAACTGAGTCACTTGATGAGACTCCTGGGAGATTGGCCTATAACAGGCAAGAGAAAGTACTTTGTGCAGCAAATAGTGCTCTGGAATTTGTTGCCCTAGGATACTTTGGAGGCAGACAGTATAAGCAAACATTAAAATGGTTTAGACAAATTCATGGATAACATGGATCCAGTAAGTGCAAACTAAAAGAAATAGTGATGCACAATCAAACATCCCTGATAGATTAAATCTCGAGGCTCATGGAGAGTAGTCAGGCTAACATGCTTTGTCTGGGCACTGTCTGCTTTTTCAATTGTTTGGAGATAGACCATTGGGCTACATGGACTGCTGCTCAGATGCAGAAATAAGGCATTTCTTATACTCTTGTAAGAGAGTAATGGTGAGTAAAGCTTTTTGGATACCATAATCCTAAACACCAAGAAAAAACAGTGTCTTTCTTTAGATATGAATCTAATAAGAAAAGAGTTTGCGTGATGCTTACTTCAAATTGTAATTGTTTATTTCAGTAATAGTAATCATTTGTAGAAACCTCCTAGAAAACCTTTGAAGAATAAAAATACTTCGATTCTTGTTTATCGCTTTTTTCCTTTTAAAGTAATAATACAGTTTCAGAAAGAGACAAAAATCACTAGTCACTCTGGATGATTACTCATTTGGTGAGTGCTTCACAGGGTTGTAGTGCAAGACAAGACTTTTCCTCAGTGGAAGGAGTTTTAAAAAAAATTTCTGGTACAGAGATTTCTCAAGGTGGCTGTGCTAGCTCTGTGAATAAACATGTATATGTTCAGATGCTCATGCTCACACCTGTATTTAACTTATAATATCTTGAAATATGAAAACCAGACTTTTTTCTCTCTCATTTTTTGATTTCAGCTAAGATTAAAAATAGGAGGAAGAACCTGAATCCTGCATTAATGTTTAGACAGTTGGCTAGAAATGAAAAGCAGCTGTTGTGTGCTATGATCTCTACATTCTTTGCTTCTACTGTCAGGCATGAAGGCACCAACATCATTTATTTAATGAGTTTAATTAGAATTGTGAAGAAGTCATGGAATTACACACCTGTGACTTTAGTTATTAAAAAGTGCTTAGAGAGAACTCTTTTTAAAATTAAAAGCCTAAAGTTACTTGTATTATTTCAGTCTTTCCATTCAGTAATGTCTAGTACTTGAAATTATTTCAAGGGTCTCTTTGGAGCAGTATCAGATACAAATAAATTGAAACTATCATTTCAAACAAACCGTCTCTTTTATCCACTTTGCTTTACTTGAACTTTTGAACAAAACTTCTTGAATAGACACACTTTGAATTCAACTTGTAAAAGTTTTGAATACATGAATCCTTCAACGCTTCAGCAGGTGGAAGATCATAGGTCTTTATTCTAGACCAAAAGTACCTGGGGTGTGACACTGCAGTGGTGTTTGGGGACAACAGGGAAATAAAATCTGATGCATCCCTGCTCCCCAGGTGAACCCAGGTACACATGTGCATGCACTGTGAGCAAGGTGGGCACACTAGGACCCAGATAATTGTTATTATCCAACATTGGCTTATTGACATGTGGGATCCTTTGTGAAAGATTTGGAGGATCCTTACAGAAGGGCAGATAAGATGTCCAGGCCATCAAAATGAGTCTGCCATGTACTCTCTGGGCATTTTCAGTGAGAACCTGAGCCACTGCCAAGTGTCAGCAGGGACATGGGGATCCGTGTCAGAAAACTTGTTGAGCTGAAGACAGAATGGATGAAAAGTAAGCACACTGCTTTATAATATTTAGTCCAGCAACACTTACGCATTTTCAGGTGATGTGGACAGGCGGTAACTCACTCCTGGTAACTAAAATTTTCTTGTAACATGCAGTCCAGGATTTTTTTCTAAAAACCCCAAACAGTTTATGTAGCTGTGATGGAGAAGACACTAAACACTTAATATTTTTTGAAAGTAAACTGTAATGTTCACAGGATGTTTCCCAATAACAGTAAGAATGAAACTTGTCTCAAATCACATTATTTTATATGTTTAGGCAGGGAAAAAACCCACAAACCTGTAATATTTTATAAACTAAAATGCAATTTTTGGAAAGGGTTCCATGATAAAGACTCCTGAAAGTGACCAATTTTTTTTTTTTTAAAGTTTGTTTTGGTTTTTTATTTACATATTATTGATTGGCACTATTTTCATCATATTTCAAGGCATTTAAGTCATAGTCATTTGTATTATGCTACACACTGATACTGCCTAAAAAAAAATAATGCCTCAAAATTTCTTTTAAAAATATTCATTGTCAATTGCAGATTGTATTAATGGTAATTTTATCTTTCCATAAGTATAAATATCCTTTACGATAAGGTTGCTATCTAAACCAAAGTTTAATTTCATTTTATCTGTACAAGGGATGGGAAATCCCAAAGGCTGAATAGCCTTGCAAAGCTGCAATTTGAAAGTTCAGTCTGAAAGAACATTACCAGTTCAAAAGTAGGTGTCTTCTGCAGTCTGATCTACATATATGTGCTTATATCTTTTAACAGAAGCCATATGAAATCTATTGGTTTTTAGATTTTTCAAAACAAGTTTTTCAGGTTAAAATTAGGCAAGTTTAAATCCAAACCAAGCTTTTATGGCAACTGCAATTGTTGCAAGAGGTAGAGTTTAAAGAGAAAAAAATAAACATTAACCCACTTCTTTATTGTGTTTAGTTTTTTTTCTAAAAACAATAATTAAGAAAGTTTGTGATTATGTGAAATTTCATATTGTTCTTAGTTTCCCAAATTATGACCAGTGTTCCATTAGATGTACAAAGCCTGTGTTGTATAAGTCTTTTTCATTAATTTTACATTTGTTATCTCACATTTTTTTTCTCAGCAGAAAGTATCATTATTTCTAATACATCTTCATTACTATTAAATCTGTTTTCTTACATATTTGAAATAAAACAATTGAAACATTTGGAAGTTGTATAACTTATACCATAACTTGTAACATAAAAATAATTTCTTTAGCAATAGGGTTAATATTTTTTATTACTTACTTGTAAGCCTCTCAATTATCTTTTTGATAGTAGTGTCCTTTGCAAAAGAAAATAGGCTTTTAAAGAAAATGTGATAAAAGGCATATTTTAGTATTTTCCCCTAACCAACATTAATAGGAGATGAAAAGTTTCATGTTTCCATTGTACAGAAAATAACAACCCTCCCCCTTTCATAAATTAAAAAAACTCCAACCAAACCAACAAAACATCTTGAAAACATTTTCTACATTGAGAGTTCCAAATTTTGCATATGCTGCCTAAAGCAGATTAGGAAATTTTAATAGCTTTGGTTAGTCCTAAGCAATAAGGAAAGTATAGTAATTAGTTTCTGTGTGAGAGGTGAGTGGGGAATTATTTCTTACAGTTGAAGCTAGGCAGAGGTATTGCCTGACTCAGTCACAGGTAGCAGTCACAGATCCACAGGTATCTGCTTTTAACTGAAACACAGCTATTCACAACACTGATCTTTTTATGAGATTCAAAAAAAAAAAAAAAAGATGGGGTGATGGGATATTGTTCTTTGTGATGTGTTGAAACTTCTTTTAATGGTTGCAAATACCATTCTGACATAAGAAACTCTTCAGAATCTATCTTTGCTATTTAGTAAATAAACTCTACAGAGTCATGGATCTTACTTTTTCTCAGTCCTAAGTAAGTTGTTCTAGAGTACTTACTGAGTAGATAACTAAAAAAAAATAAAATATATAGCTAAAATAAAATATTTCAAAAGGCCCTTTTGGCTGGCATAGGCATTACTGAGAGGAAAATTTCTACATATGTTACGGAAAGAGCTAAAATGCTCCCAGTGGATTCAATATTAATAAAAAGAGGATGTGAAGTACAGGATTATTTTTTGGGGGGTGGGGGGTTATTTATCCTCCCATTCCTACAGGTATCAAATTTCCAATTTGACAATGATGTCAGGATTAGGTAATATCACTTAGATGATCTAGAATAGCTAGCAAGTTTTTACCTTGATAAAATAATGAAGCTAATGATAATGAATCCAGCAAATGGTTCCCATCTAATATATGATATGATATTGTTAATAGCTGTTAATGATATTAGCAAAAACCTGTCATTAATTATCAATATTATCTAGTAGAGAAATGTGAGAAGGCAGTGAAATGATACACTCATTTGGTTAATGGGACTTTCAGCAAAAGAACAAAAGTGAGTAATTTTCATAATTTAAAAGGGCATGATGTTGGCAGTTGGGATCAGACAGATTCACAAGGGAAGGACTAGCAGAGAAAAATGAAATATTATGTGTTTTCTTTCTCCTGAATCAATAAGCTGTTTAGCTTAGTGAAGGTAATGCAACAGATTAAGTGTTCTGTTTTTCAACACAAAATTCCTCTTTTGTATTTGTTGCAATATATCCTGAAAATAAGCACGATTCTTCTGATTAAAAGAATGTGGTGAGCAAAACAATGAAGTAATTTCACTATCTAAAATGGGTGTGACACGTTTGGGTAAAGGTGTGTCATGGCTAGGTTGGGAAGGGCTTTACCCACACTTACTGCAAGCGCGCTGATGGCTAAAAGGGCCAATGCGACATAGGCAAGTCCGATTGCAAAAGGCACAGCGGAAAGTCTCCATAGGCGGTATTGATGAGGAACCACCTGCATGCAGGTTTGGGGCTGTGGCTCCCAGTGCACCTTATCACCTGCCATTTCATCCCTTGCCTGTCGCTGCAGGGCTTTGCAAATGTAGGTGAACCCTTAAAGCCTGCACAGTGGATTTTTTAGGTGAGACGCAGCGTGCGCAGAACTGGCCCCACCCTTTACTCCTAAGGTTCATCTGCCAGGGCCAAGCGAGCTTGAACAGTGACAACGAAGTCCTCAGGACGTAGGTTTGGTTTGAGTATCCTTCTTTTAGATGGATGGCCTTACAGGGCTAAGTGAACTCCATCTGCCCAGGTTTGAAGTTAGAGTTGTCCTTCTCCTAGAATGGTTGCCGGGGGCTAGCGAGCCCATCCTGCCCATGGACGCACTTTGTCTGACCCTTCAGCTGAGACCTGACTAGCATGGGAGACCCTACTGGAGGCATGTACCACCACCAGCACAGCTCGCAACCTCATAGGGCACACAAGCTTCTCTCCCATGCAAAGGGGTGTCTGTGGAGAAGGTAAAGGTGTGTGGTAATATTTATACTCACATACATATAGTATATGCAATTATCTTTAGATAGTATACAAAGTTTAATAAATCCAAAATCCATATTGATTTTAAATATAGAATTTTCTAATACTCATTTTAAATAGTAATACTCTCAAGTACAGTTGAGAATAGTAGTACAGTAGAGGCAGTAATGTAAGTTATATATGGACTTTGAAAGGAATATAGTCCTTGAACCAGTATCTTCTTAACAGTATTTTGCTATAGGTTTAATTAATCATGTGTGTGTGGGGGGGAAATGACCTGATTCTGAACTTACCTGTGTTATTTCAAAAAAAACCCGCCAAAAAACAGGTTAGCAGATGTCATCTGTAGTTTCATTAAAAAAATCACAGAAATTGTATTTTCATGAATAGGTTGAAGAGAGTTGCAGTGGAAAGGATCATAAGATGAGAATGCTACTAGTGCTAGAACAGATGAAACAGATGCAGGGCAGGAAAAGTTGTACACAACATGAAGGGAATAGGTTAGAAGGCCCAAGAACAAAAGTACTCACAGATATTACACAAAAAAGGGATAAAGTCATCTGTGAGAAGGAAGCTACTGTTGGTCTTTCTTAGCAGTGGGAGCAGAATTAGTTCTGTTTTGCAGGGACAAGCAATATTAAATCCTTCATGTAGCCACATGCCTCCTGACTATGCAAGCAGCACTCTCAGGAACAGAGGGAAATTCCTGTGCTGCTATTATGTGCATGGCAATCTGTAGTGGTTGTTCACGTAGTTTCTGAAGGACAGTGGGATGAGTCAAAAAATACAGAAACACATTGTAAGGCTCAAAATAAATATCATAAAAAGTGACTGCAAATGAATACAAAGAAATTTCACCCAAAGAGAAATTATTTCCTTAAAATCCAGATCCCCTGTCATTGCTCGTTAGTACTTCTGCTACAACTCTGCAGTTCACAAGATCCAGAAAAGAACTTCTGGCAGCTGAAGCTTTTTTGAATCAATTCACAGGATGCTTACCAGCATCAGTGTAACAGGCCTTTGATATGCAAGTACATATTGGTAAAAGGATCAAGAGGGGCAAACCCTAGGTCATAGATATACACTATCTATAATAAGCACAGAGTGTAGTATGTAAGGAAAATAAAATAAATTCTAGAAATGCTATGAACTCATTATCATCCAAGATTAAATTAAATTATAGCTTTGGGAAACATTCTTGGTGAATCGTGGAAACCATGCAAAACTTCTCCAGAATGATATATAAAGACAAAGGTCACTGGGATAAAGGTTATATTGTATCATATATATTGATCACACAGAACAGTACCTCCCTAACTGCTGCCTCATTAGAAGTCTTAAGGAGTTTTCTGAAGATATTTTGAAAATTCAGGAAAGAAAGGAAGAAATAATAAAAAAATGAACTGCACTGAAATATGCCTTGAACATGAACATGAGCAGTTATCTGGGAAATTATGTGACATTAAGGAAATAAGAGACAATAATTACCTCTTTTTGCATTCTAAGTCTTTGGTCTGTTTTGGTCAAATATATCTGGATTTGGATGTATTATTAGCATCCTTTGCTAGGAAATTGATTTGTCAAGGATACATTTGCTCATAAATTCTCTGATTCTCACAAGCAATGATCTCACATCTTTTCTCTCTTATTATTTCTCGTCTCTGATGAAATGGGGTGTTATCAAGTGAACTTTATATCTCTGGTGGATGAACTGGCTTATTCTTTGTCCTTTCAATCATATTATCATTGTATATAAATATGCACAAATCCAGTAATTTTTCTGGAATACTGTGATTAACTGCTATTTAGAAGTGATTAGCTGCTATTTCAAAGATTCTGGTGAAGCAAGTAATGGCTAAATCACTATTTTGTTTAGAATTACATGCTTTGTGAGAAAGTATCTAATTAATGAAACAGAGCTGCAAAGACCTCCTGTACTTCCCATAACAGATTTCTATTTATTCTTAGCACTGCTGAGTCACAGGAACCTGCACTGGTGCACTTTGGTAGGAATGCTTTAGCATTTGCAGTTCAGCAAGCATCTTGCTTTAATGCTTTGCTTATTTATTCAAAAAGGAGGTGGTTTTGTAATCATAATTCAGTTCCAAATGAGGAAACTAGTAAATTAGTATTCATTTTTTCTTGAGACTTCTAAATCTTTCATTGCAAAATGTAGATCAGGATTTATATAATCAAAAATTTCCCTAAATATAGGTAGAGGAATATAGGTAGAGAATCACTGCCTCCATAACGGCTACTCCTGATCTCACTGATTGGAAGTCTCTTGCTTCAGATTTTCTCATTTTTGTTATTCTGGTGTGTCTTCTTTTGGGAGTTCCCTTCTCAATATACCAGATCTGGCAATACTTACAGAGCAATATACCAAACATGAGGGCTCCTCCAGCACTTTTCAAGAACTTGGATGCCCTTTTTAAAGTCAGGCCTCTCAAAAACTGTGAGGCAAAAGTTAATAGCTGCATACAATGGGAGACTATTCCCTAACTTATTAACTTACTCTCAGGTCTGTACTGGCCTTCAGAAAAAAATATTTGATTGTTTCATACAATCATTCATAGCCCTGCATTCATGTCTCTGTGTCTTTATTATGTGAAAGGGAAGAGTTAAAATAGAAAGACACAGATGGCCATATGTGTGTGTTGAAAGTAAAAAAGGAGATTTCTTAGGAGCTGGAAGGTGTTTAGTGTCATGTGGAAGATTCCCTGCAGTGATACTAATAAAACATACATGTTATATTACAATACGGTTCATGTTTTGGGATCTGGGTGTCACTTGAAATTGAGTATCTTACTATTTTTTTCATTCCATGAATTCAATGAAGAGGAATGTATGTGGAAAAATTCCACATTGTGGTGGGTTGAGTGCCAAGTGCCGCTCTATCACTGTCCTCCTCAGCTGCACAGGAGAGAGAAAATAGAAGGAAAGGCTCATGGATCAGGATAAGGACAGGAAGAGATCACTCAGCAGTTACTGTCACAGACTCCACTTGAGAAAATTAGTATATTTTATTACCAATCAAAATAGGTAGGATCAGTGTAGGATGATAAAAAATAAAATGAAATCTTTAAAACACGTTCCCCCCACCCCTGCATTATTTCTTGTCTTGACTTTCTATTTTCTCTCCCTCCTCCCCCTCAGAGACACAGGAGGATGTGGAGTGGGGGCTGTGGTCAGTTCATCACATGTTTGTGCTGCTCCTTCATCTGCAGGGAGAGGACTCCTCACACTCTTCTCCTGCTTCATCTGATGGGAGACATTCGCTTCTTCAGTGTGAGTCCTTTCCACACTCTGCAGTTTTTTGTGAACTGCTCCAGTGTAAGTCCCTTCCAGGGAGTACAGTCCTTCAGGAAAAGACTACTCCATGGTCTGTCCCCTGTGGGGTCACAAGTCCTGCCAGAAAACCTGCTCCTCTCTTCATGTGGCTATAGGTCCTGCCAGGAGGCTGTTCCAGGGGGTCACATCCTCCTTCAAGCATCTATCTGCTCCAGCATAGGGCTCCTCCATGAATTGCAGGTGGATCTCTGCACCCCCATGGTACCCCATGGGCTTCAGGGGCTCAGCTACCTCACCATGGTCTGCACCACAGGCTGCAGGGAAGCCTCAGCTCTGGTACCTGGAGCACTTCCTGCCCCTCCTTCTGCACTGACCTGGTGTCTTCAGAGCTGCTACATATATGTAGCAACCTTTTTGCTTGAAATTGCTGTTGTACAGCAACTTTCCCCCTTCTTAAATCTGTTATCCCAGAGATCTTATCACTGTTGCTGATGGGCTTGGGTTTAGCCTTGGCCAATGGTGGGTCCAACCTGGACCTAGCAGGCATTGGCTGCATTGGACATGGGGGAAGCTTCTAGGAGCTTCTCAGAAAGTACCCCTTTAACCCCACTGCTACCAAAACTTGGCCATGCAAAATCAATAAACATGTACAGCAATTCATGTTACTTGGAGCAAGTTGTTCTTAAGTATGATTGGAACTAACTATTTTTGTTTGGGTTTCTTTATCTGCTGTGCAAACAGGACATTAGGTACAGTGTCTGTTCCCCCATGACACCCAAAGGTATGCAGATTGCTGAGACCTTCTGATTTCTCAGGGTCAAATCAAACTGCAGTCAATCGCTCCTCATCCAACTTAGCTGAGCCAAGTTGTTTGCTTTGGCACTGATGCCGCATTCTAAAAAAGCAGACATTTTTCTTGCTTGTGGGCAGGTGGTTAGAATACCATATACAGCTCATTTTTGACTGTCGAGACCGAAATTATTTCTCAGCCAAGGATAGCTATAAGTACATCTGTTAACTATTAAATTGTGGTGCAAAAAAAACTTTGCAAAGGTTCAAAATGTACCTCAGATGTAAGAAAAAAGTAAATTAGAACTTCAACCAACTTATGTAAAAATGTCTATAAAGATAAATGCAATTTCTTTTATGTTCTGAACTTGAAAATTACTGCACCTCTGGTAGACCAATGACGGTTCAACTGCAGTTTAAGCAACAGTAGCATAAGTGATTACTAATGTGTCAAAGACTTCAGTAAAATCTGAAATTGTTTTTTTTGGTCATACCAGTATGGTTTTTAACAGATACTTGAATACCATATATCAAAATCTGTGTAAGTTGATGGCTTTGCCAGTGATATTTCTAAAGCAAACCTTTTAAATGGGAAGAATGGGAGGTGTTAAAATGTCTTTATTTGTATTTTCTTCAAACACAATAAATTTAAGAAAGAAAACTCTTTAATTAGTAGAGGCTTTAAGAAGTTTAAGCGATTGAACAGTAATTACAACTCATGCTAATGAACTAGATATGAAATTAACAAATACTAAGTTAACTATTACTTACAGCAATTGTTCTCCTAAGAATTCATTCAAACATCTTCTAAATTTAATTAAAAACTTCATGTACGAGAGCTAACAGGTCATGAACTAACAGTCAGTCAAACAAATGAGTCTAAGAAATAGACTCATATAAAATAGAGGTTTACAATACTTTCCAATTATATGTTATGTTATTGACTGCATTTCCTTTCTAGCGAAGACCTCTCACAAGGAGTTGATGTAAAATTCCAGATGAGCTAATTGTGCTTTAAATTGATATTTGACTTGAGGATTTTAGGTTTTGCAGTCATTGTTACAGAGTGCTAGAAGCATTTCAAAGTATTTTTCACTTTATATTGTATTAATTTTTCACAGATAATTACACTTAAAACTGTTATTTATTTACATAGTGCTAAATCTCTAAAGTGGATGGCAACACTTCAGAAATGATGTTGATCAATTTGTGTTAGTAATTTGAACTTGTAAGATTGCACAAAAAGATGGTAAATAGTTTTGTTTAAGCATGTCTAGTTAAAATGGTTAGCTAGTGAAATGAATGGATGGTACTTTGTACTTTAGATCAAGAGTCATATTGCAAATTTAGCACAGACATTGGTCTCTTCCTTGCAATTTAGGCCATAGATTAATTTCTGCAAGATTTGTGAGAGAGGGGCAGTGTTACTAACTGATTAATTTTGATTAAGAAACAATTTTTGCTCTTTGCGTAGGAAAGAAAACCGCAACTTTGTGGTTTTTTGTTAAAAAAAAAAAGTCAACAGTCTTTGCAAGAGTAATTAAAAATAAACTGTTGTCATGGACCAAATATGGCTTTCTAAAGCATGTAGCCTGGCTTGCTTGCACGAATAGTTTATTGATCTGTTGTGGAGTAATTCAACAATGAAATTATCTTGAAAATTAAAAGCAATATCAAGTAACATGTGATCCAGTTTACTGTAGCATGAGCTTATTGCTGCATTTTATTATTAATTCATGAAGTGAAAGTCTCAAGTGAAAATTTGTTTTCAAATTTCATGGTGTTCCACAAGACAGTGTTTGCAGGACTGTTGCTAAAGAGGAAGCAAAATCCCTAGATACCCACCCTAAGCAAATACTATAGTAACATGTTGAAGGAATTGTTTTAGAAAAATAGATTTTCTTGCCTCTCTTTTGTTCACAGGTATGCAGGTACTTATTTTTTACGATACATCTTGATTGTTTTTTCTATTGAACCTACATGTGGGAAAAATCTGATGATTTATATAACCCATACAGGAAATGACAGGAGAATTTATGTTTAACTGCTGAGTTTACAGAAGGATTTATCCATGCAGAATCGTTCCTGTCTACTAAAGTAGACAATTAGACCTGCTTTCTGGGTTTTTTTTCCCATTTCTTTTTTCTCCCCTATTCTCTTAATACACTTAACTTTGTCAATTTTAATTCTATTTCCTCTAAGTAAAAAGTAGTTGTGTGCAATAATCTGCTTTTTTTTTTTTCCAATATGAGAATTTGTACACAATTCCTCTTGATTTTTGCATAATTGTAGCAATTTTTTTTCTGGTTTATGGTGGTTATTTCAAGAGTAGAAAAGAAATATATATCTACTATGTTGTAGAAATAATAAAAAGAACCAATTACTGCACTCTGTAATCTATTTCTTTTTGCCTTAGGCCTTAAAGAATACACCATACATCTATGTTAAGCCTTTCTATTTTCCCAAGGTCTCTGAAAACCTCTGCAAGACCTATCCATGCAGATGAATTTGTTTGTTGTTGTTTGTTTTTTTTCAATTTTCTTTCTAAATACTTATTGCAAAAACATTATTTTTCCTTCCTGTTAGTGATTTCTTAATCATAGTACAGGATGAGATTATTTGTGGTTAGGAGATTGTGTCTGATGTGAGATTGAACCACCGACTGGCATTTGCTATATCATTTTCCTGATATTTATGAGGTAATTATGTCAGTAGAATTACCTTTCAAATCCTTTCACCTTTTTGGGTGAAATTCAGTCTTGTGCATGAATTCTGTAAGGGTACAAAACTTTATCTTATGTATTCAAGTGGATGAATAGAGGAGAAGATGAAATATTTTATGAGTTATTTGCCTTTATCACTGATGGAAGATATCTGTTTAATAATTTTCAGAAGTGTCTAATCAAACAGAATAGAGTTAATGGACAATTCTTAACCTATATCTTAAAACATTTTTTCTAGTAAAATATATGATACTTTATAAAAGAAACTATCAATGAGACAAAGCTTGGAATCTCAAAATATAATTTTACTATCCAAACTCTATGCCATATTAAAAAAAAAAAAGAGGAAAGATTTGCATAGTAATAAATTGGTTTCTAATATAATTAAATTATTATAACATTACTGTTTCTGTTTAAGGAGTAAGATATTTACCAACTCAGGACAGTTTTGCACTTTTATTTTGAATGGTTTAGGAATTTAGTCTTGAATAATATTTAATATGAAACTCTTCTGGAAAAAAAAATGAAGAGCAGTCTTTTTTTTCTGCAAAGCAGCTATTATTTTTTCAACTTCCAATGAAAGTACAGGTAGACATTCCCTTAGAATGTAGTAGTGGTCTTCCCCTTCCTTTTAGCTGCCAGAAAAAAAAAGCTGTTTGAAAAAGCACTGGTCAGATTTTGTGACTTGCAAAGTAAGTAATCGTAATTTTAACTTGACTAATATAGTCAAATAAAGTTAATAAAATTCACTTTTGAGGAGTCCTTATTCATCCAATATTTCATGGCCTCCAGGTTATTAATTAGCTTCTCCTTATAACATAATCACCCTCCTCCCCAAGCAAAACAGACCTCACAGAACCAATTTTTTTCATTTTGCCTTGTGAACATTCCTGATCAGTGCTGTTGCACAGCTCAGCTGAATCTCCTGGTAAAGGTGATTTTCTCTCTCCAGCAGATTTTTCTTTAGAGCGTGCTCCTTCTGCCTCCTGCTCTGAGGGCATATCTTCCAGAGAGTGAGAAGTGATGAGCTGCTGGAGGCAACAAGCTAGATCAAAACTCTCTTTCTGTCTATGGACAGACTTGTTTACTCAAAACAAAATGAGAGGTATCACTATTCGCAGTCCCATCTGTAAATGTTTCATCATGGTCATAATTCAGTATGCGTGACAATTGCCGGCTGTGGTTAAACTAGAACAACTTCTTTGCATCAATGATTGCAGAATAACAGGTCCCATCTGAAAGAAAGCAAAAGTGTGCGGTAGAAGGCAGACTGGCATTATGAAAGTGACAGCTACTTGGGGAACTAAATACAGGAATTTTGCATACTCTGCACCCCAGCTTTAGGACTCATCTGTAGTTTGTCATTTGTAATGTTGGGACATGCTGAGGTAGTATCATTTTCTGTGGAGAATGGCTCGAAACATCAATGTAATTTTTTTTTTTCATCACTTGGCCTTCCTTTAGGTTTATTCTGTTTAGCTTGTTACAGCTGAAGAAATTCTACCCCCAGGACATAGTCATTGTAGGAATCTAAGCACTGAATCTGACGCCAGTTCAGATACACCAGACTATTTTTGATGAGTACCTAACGCTATCACAGAGGAAAAGCATTCTCAATATCTTTATGTAACTGCAACATATGTTCATTGGAATTTACCTGCGATAAAATCTGATGGTTCAACATTTTGCTACTACAGAGATGGAAGTAATAATCCCTTAATTATATCTAACTGAAAAGTGTCTGCTTCCTCTGTTGGAATATGATTTCTGACAAAACAACATAGTAAACATGCC
Source organism: Sclerurus mexicanus (assembly GCA_013396755.1). NCBI lineage: Eukaryota > Metazoa > Chordata > Aves > Passeriformes > Furnariidae > Sclerurus > Sclerurus mexicanus. The sequence continues at coordinate 1,505,929 of VWZF01002827.1, forward strand.
CTGATAATGCAACTAGCTCATAAAAAATTGTATTTTGAGTTGAGTAACACTTGAAATCTAAAGGATTTCGTCATGGGTTATGTTAAGCAGGTGTTGAGTGGTATGTAAAGTCAAATTCCAAACCCATAAATATGGGAATTTTACTAACAAAACATTGTATTTTTTTAATTTTTAACTAACCATTTTTTTTTCAATTCTTTTTAGAACCATTGGATACAAAAAGAAGTATGTGAAAGTTCCACATGGTCATATTTGGGTGGAAGGGGATCACCATGGACACAGCTTTGACAGCAATGCTTTTGGCCCTGTAAGTCAATTCTCTGTATGTCACACTTTGCAACTAAAAAGCTGTGTATGTCTCTTGGGTCATTTGTGAAACACAGCAATTATGAACTGTGATTGCAGTTTTACTACTTTTATGAGAATTATTAGATTTTATAAAATATCTGATCAGCGGATATTTAGTTTGCTCTTATCTATTATAAAAAGAATAAAGGCTTCTTTTAACTCCCCCCATGGAAGGAGAAGTGCTAGAGATTTTATATTTGGATGGATGTACTGGAACAGTATCCAGAGGGCGAGCCAGCTCCCTGTAGCTGACAGATGCTCCCTGAGGACATGTTGCCAGCTGATGTAATTTGGAATGGTTCCCTCCTGGGAGCTTGGTCTTGCTTTAGCGACAGTGCTGAGATAAAGAATTAGGAAACCATAACTGTGCTTACCAAGTGTTAACTGGTAAATTGGTCTGTGGAGAATAGTACAGACATTTCAAAACTTTCCCAATAATAAATATTGAAATTTTCTTTGCATGGGATTATTTTCATATTAAATGAAAAGAAAATGTAACCTGCAAAATCTGTTTCTTCACTGGTAAAGTGTGCATCTATTCATCGGGAAGACAGTAAATGCTTTCTCTGCACTTTTGTTCTGGTTTTTGTTTTGTTACACTTTGTGTAGATTCTTGTACTTAATCTAGCAATCAGGAAATAGTTGCATAAGCTGTGTATCCTGCTGTGGAAATGCAAATCCTTTTAGCCCTATTCCAAATATAGGTTTTTGATGTGTCTTTAAGAAAGAATATTCTTCTAATATTATTTAAAAACCACCATTTGTCACAGGGAAGCTGTCAAGGCTGAATTTTTCTACCCTTATGTATTTCATGTCTATTTCATACAGACATCATCCCACTGACTCTAACTGAATTTATGACAACAAGACATTATGAGTTAGTCTGGCTTCTGGAAGTTTAGCCCAATTATTAATTTGAAATAATTTGTTCTCAAGAAAAAATGTAAAACAGGTTTGGAGTACATGATCTCAGTGCCACTCTTGGTTTGTCTCACTCTTTTTTTGCTTGTATTTCTTGCTGTTTTTCATTATTATTTCCCTGCTACTATTTTCTAAGGTTTCTAGCATCTAGTTTTAGAGGTTTTTTTTCCTGCAGAATCTAATTCAGTCTATCCTGTACAGGTATCTCTTCCCTACCTTAGTAGGCTTTTCTTTGTCACTCTTTGTTCCCAGGATAAATCTTAGTCATAAAGCCACTAGTCTTCTGTTCACTTACAAATATATTGCCAATGTAGACTCAGAGCATAAAGAAACTTTAGCAGTTAGACATTGGTTTGAGATTTACAGCAGCTCACAGAGAAATTCATACAAAGTAAAATCCTCAAGGTAGGCACCATGCAGTTTTCATGCAAGATAGCATGTTGGGGTAAATCTAAATACCCTCAGATTTTTACTTAATTCACTGATGTTTATTATTAACCCACCTTCACTAGGCTCTGACTTCATATTAATCATCAGTTGTTAGATAACATCAGATTGTATGTCACTTTTCTTACAGCCATGGCACCGTTTGAGAGGTAATAGTACAGTTTCTTACAGTAAATTCTTTATCTTTCTGCAGAAAGAATGACCTTTGTATTGCTTTGATGAATACATTAGGGGCAAGTGAGCTGTAAATAGGTATTTTCCTCTGAAATTTAATTAGAACAACAATTGTTGACTGCAGGCAGAAGGGGCAGAGGAGATCACAGGGCTGGGAACTAGCTTCAGAATAATGAAATATAGAAAATTTTCAACCATAGAAGAAAATGGAAAGTGTATTTAGAAGGACATGCTGCACTCTAGGCTCTTTTCTATTCTACACATGTAAGATTTTAGGTTACTGGGACATTTTCTATCCTTCTGTCTGCTGTATTCTAGAGATCATTTGCACAAGTGAATTAAAATATTAAAATCACTCTCTTCAAGCCATTTAGATGGTAGGTTCTTAAAAAAAATTCTATCATAAGACAAGCAGTCATAAGGAACAGACAGCACAATGGTAAGACATGAATGTGTTTTTCTCACTTTGTTAGTGTATAGGTCACTTAAGAGATTAGATTAAACATTACGTGTGTCACAATTCTAACTTTCAAAACTAAATATGTTTTCTTTGATCAAAAGATTCACTAGAATAGTGGGGGTTTAAATGGATTATGTTGCAGGCTATGATTTTTTAAATTTTCTTGGGATTTTATAGTAGAAAGACATTTATAGTGTAGATAGACTCAGTAATGTTTTGCAGATGACTTTAATGAGTTACATGGGGCATAAAAGGAAATTATGGAAAAACAGATTGAGAACAGATGTTAGAATAATTTTTTTCTCTTGGAGAATAACAATATATGTAATGGCCTAATGGGTTAGGTTGGTAAAGCAAAAACCCTGATACCAATCAAGTTCTAAATTAGATGCACCTTTGGAGAGGTATAAATTTGTAGACTGTAAAACCTGGGCATTTAAATTATATTTACTTAGTTCATAAAAATGTTAAAAAATAAATTATATTATATTGTGTTACTGCATGGGTTTATAGGACTAAAATTAGATTTTTAAGAAATAGACCGATATTTTCCTGAAGTGTGTAAATAAAATGAAAGTGTTTTAACTAAGACTTGAAGGTTTAATATTTCCTTTCTGCTTAGTCATGTCTTTGAATGAAATTAACTGATAATACAAAAATAACAGGGCATCTATGGGTAATGCTGAATTAGAAATGCTATTAACTCTCTATATGATCAAAACTTAAATATTAATTACCTTTCCAGAACATTGGATTGAATTAATTAGTTCATGGCTATTGTACATAGTCTTTCAAAAAAAGAAAAAAAAGCCTTGCGTAATACTGAATGGCAGCTGTTACATAACACTGTTGCTGTGATAGTGATGTGTTTCAGGTTTGGAAACATATCACCCATTTATAATCCCGAAAATAGCTATTTTGAACAGAAGCCAATAAATACTCAGAGAACTCGCATAATTTTGCTATTTAAAGGGGATAAAAAAATTGCGTCTTTCTGGATTTTTTTTTTCAATTACCTGGACTAGAATGGAGATTTGTATTATATTGACCACTGCTGGTTTTAAATTGATATGATATTAGCTTGAAATTCTGTATTTGGCATACTAAAGGAATGTGATAATAACTGATATAATTAAGATACCACTTTTTTAAAGTTTCTTTTTGTTTTCAGTTCAGGTAGTTTTCCTATTTTGGTGGGCCTTTTTGCTATGAAATTGTAGTTCAACAGCACAGGAAATACAAAATTAATGTTCCTGGCAATGCTTCTGCTTTCTTAGATCAGAAATGTGGGAGATATTATAAAGAGTTGATGAAGTATTAAACTCCTCTGCTGCTTCAAATTTCTTAAAGATTTTAAAGGGCTAACTTTATGCCAGATCAGTTATTGTCTTTGCTGGCACCGTCAGTATAATACCAGCATAAAAGTGAAGTGACAACTTATATTCTGTGTCTGATAATCTGGCTAAACCAAAGGACAAGGCATTATAAACTGTACTTTGTTTAGATTAAATGTTTAGACTGTCATCCTGCAGTGCAGAGATGGTTATGGGAGGGTATCCAAGAAACAGTTATTAATAATTGCGTACAATAACTTATATATTCCTACATGTACACACATGTAGTGAAAAGCACCCTCATAATTTGAAAAAAGACAAGGCCAATTTTATCTTATGGAGATTTCCTTGGTAAATAGAATACTCTTATTAGTACATTTATGTGTTTCCAAATACCTTCAAGCTGGGGATATGAAAGAGATTTATAAGGGCTTGAAGTCAATGGCAGTCCTTCAGCTGTCATGTAAAAAACCTGAACAAAAGCTCATTAAAGTCAATGAGAAATTTCTATTTGCTTTAATGGCTTTGGATAAGGCTCTTTATGAGTTAAGCCTCAAAATCCAGTGTAAGGGCAAAAAAGGCTATTATCCTCTTTATCTTCCTGGGAAACCTGAGACACAGTTAGGTTGAGCACTTTGTCAAAAACATATTTTTTGACTCAGACAGCTCCCTATCCTTGTCCTTTTACTAAAAATATGTCTATCTTTAATATGCGTCCTCTAAAAACAAAATCCCGTTGAAGCTGAGACTAGATTTTTTTGTTTACAGAATTTTACATTCATAAGCTTCAAATGTAAATTGCTTTTAGCTAGCATTACTGTAGAGGCCGTTTTTATGATTGTCTATATTAGGAATTCTGCATTGTAAATTCATGCAATTAAATATCTGAAAAACATTTCTGTCTATTTAACTATGTTTTCTTTCAGCAGCACAAACCTTCTAGATTGTGGCTAGAAAACTCTATAGACTAAGACGACACTCAAAATAACTGAATATGCTGGATTTGTTAGTTATTTTAATTTGCTCTTCAAAGCCTATCATAACTTCTTTCGCCTGTAAGATAGGAATGCTTTAACTCAAAGAGCAAATTCAATTAGTAACAGAATGTGACCTCTTATAATGATATTTTTTAGACTGATTTAGTATTTCTCTCTGTAACTACTGTTAGTGAAGTAGTCAAAACCAGAAAATACTAAAAATTCATTAGACAGTAACTTGTACTGAAATATGATACCTCTAGTGAAGTGCAGTGATGACTGCTGGTAAAGGAAATACTTGAAGCGAGAGGTCTGCAGGTTGTGAGAGTAGCTCTGCTTCATAGGCTCTGTCATCTTCTAAGGGAGGTTCAGAGCATAGTTGCAGGAAGAAGTGAATCTCTTTCTGTGGTTCTGAATTACTTACATAACAGGAAACCAAGAATGCCACATGTCCTAAAAGTGCACATCATCTTGGTGATGATCTTGCCATCACTTTGGTTATGATCTTGCCATCTGTTGAAGCTTTCATATATGAGTTATAAAGTAGTGCAAGAATTACGTATCTCCCTGAAGTGGAGCAGCCTCTAAGGCAAAAGGTGGGATATGACAGCTGGTGGGAGACGCTCCCCCCTTCGCCCCCCCACACATGGTTCCTGAGATGCCCAAGAGCGAGCCACACGGAGACCAAAAGGAGGGGAAGCAGAGAGAGAGTTTATTAACACAGGCAGAGGTATTTATATGTTTCAGGAGAATTCTAGCTACTACCAATGAGAATCTAGGAATAACAACCAATGGGAAAGGGTTAACTAAGGGCCAGTAGGGGAACTTAAACAGAGACCTTCAAGGACACATTCCAGGAGGCTTAGCTAGAGTGATAAGGGAATTCTCAGGGGGTTTTGGGAAGAAGAAGGGTGATTTAGTGAAAAAAGACAAGGAATCCATTTTACAATGCAGTAAAAGCCTCAGTTTTTAAGGCATTTTGGCTATCTTCTTCATTTTCTTCGCAAACCCATTTCTGGCATGACTTCTTCCATTTTTGATATTGCAGGTCCTCTACCACAGTGAGGAGATTTTAACAACTCACAGCAGTGTGCTGAAGAGCACCATGTTGAATGGCACCCTAAGGCATATAGATAGGTAGGGCACACTTCCCACAGAGAATTCTGCCAGGCCTCAGAATACCTGCTGACCCTGTTTGTGTCCCCATACTTCAACCAACCACTTGAAGAGGCTTAAGACAAATAGTTTCAATAGCAGGGTTCTTGGTTGAGACCAAAGTCAAGAGGACATAGTCAAGTGTGGCAATAAAAAAGTGTGATTTTATCAAGAAAACACTTATCTGTGCTTAAACCCATAAAGTTAATGTAGGTGAGGAAAATGGTGATGACAATGTAATCAGTGAAGGCTGGGAATGACCTACTGGGGACTTGTGAGCATTAATTTGCTAGCTGATGTTGCAGGTTCTTCTGTATTCTTTTTGCTACCACTGCCACCAGTGCTTACACCTTCACTCTGCTGTATAAATGTAGTCTTGGAGAGTAGCATGACTCTTAGGGGATCAGTGGTGTTTCTGCTTTTGGATATTAAAGATGAAATGGAGCTGTGTTTAAACAGGATGTGTAATGCAAATATGCAATCAATGCCATTCTGTAATATTTATCTCTGGCCACAGGCAAAAATGAAAGAGGTAAAATTGTTTACAATCAGAAAAAAGACTTTGCATATGGAGCATGAAGTTACCAGTAGTAAATAGCATGCATGCACAGCTTGAACTTGTAAAAATCTATGATGAATAAAACGGATAGGACATTATGTGTTATGACTGATGATAAATAAACCTCGAAGGGTAAATATACTTGTCCCTTTTGAGAGAATATTATATGTGAGATGCAAAATGGGATGGTGGCTTGTCTATGGAGAATGACAATTCGCTCCAGGAGCTGCTGAAGGGGAGCCTTGATAATAAGATTGTGTGGCCTGGCTGTCCATTAAATTATCCTGACTAACTGAATTTGCAGTATAGGAAATAAAATGTTCCCTATAGCTGCCCTAATTCTCTTGAAAAGTAAAATATTTAGCCTGACTGTAAACCAATGCAAAAAAATTAATCTTTCAAACAGCCTGGCTATCATCATGTGACTATAAGTTCTCAATTAACTCTATTTCTTAGCAATGGAAGTTTGCTTTTTGTCTTAGTTATGCCAGTCTTAAACATTTAAGGCATTCTAGCTCATTTTCTCTATTACTGTACTTGTAAGTGTAACTAATTTAGCATTGATAAATCTTTATTCATTCTGTTTATGAAACAGGTTTATGTAATAAATTCAAGCACAATAAATTGTTAATGTAAGTATTTGGTATTTCTGAATGCAAGCACCTTTAAAAAATTTTTCAGCCCCATTGGAAAGAAGGGTAGTCTGAGCAGCCTACACCTGTTTTTGACATCACTTATATTGAAACAAACTAGGAAAAAAATGTTGAAACAGTGTTAGATTGACTTAATGGAAGATTACAAGACATCAGAGAGTTGTCAGATTAATGCCATCATTTTTAATTAACTAATTTGAACAGCTCTGCATTCAAATATAATCACTGGTGGAACCCTGTATACCCCTTCATCAGTTTCCTTACAATTCTATTTCTCTCAAGTTACAGCTTGAAATACCCTCATATTTGATAATCACTGCAGGATTTGTAGCATTATATTGTCTATATAGAATCAAATAAATTACTTGTTTTAATGGAAATGAGGCACAAAGGAATCTTTGCTGACTTCTCTATGGCTTAACTCTATAAGGAATTTTGATTCATGCTGGCATTCATATGAAGATTTGCCAGGACATTGTTTAAAAATCTATTTAATATATTTATTTCTTTATATTTTTACTTCTTTTGACATAGATTATTGTCCAAGCTCAGTCACTGATTACTAAAATGAAGTTCTAAATGTTAGTTTGTAGAGTTATAGGAAATTATTATCTACCTGATTTCATTATTGGATAAGAAAAATACTTTGGTGTAATAAGTAGTCCTCTCATTAAAGGTCCCAATCCTAAAATAAGGCTGTTTTACTGTGGTACCTTGTTTACATGATTGCACATCATATTGGGAGGTTAAAAATGTGTATTTATTGGCAGGAAATTTGCAAACCAATGCATATGTATTTATTTAAAATTGTGTGTTTATTTAATTTAGGAGCAAAACATTATAGAAACATGATGAGTAATATTAATAGAAATACCAGTACTTCTATAAGTTATTTGAGAGAAGTGATCTTTTTCATCTAGTTGGTGCACTTGCAGTCAGGAGTACTGTGCTTTGGAGATTCCTTGCACAAGAGTTGCCATAACATAGGGAAATTAGCCCCTTGAAAGACCCCTGTGAAGGAGCTGTAGCACATGATGCAGAGTTTTGAGAACAGGGCTTGTTCAACCTCGAGCAGGGAAAGCTGCAACGAAAGCTCAGAGCTGACAGGGCCAGACTCTTCTTGGAGATGCAGAGTCATAGGACAAGAGACAACAGGCACAGCACTGGAAATCCTGAATAGATATTAGAGTATTTAAATTCATATTTTTTCATTATGAGGAAGGCATGCATTAATTACTGAGAAAGTTTGGAAGATCTCCATTCTTGGACATAGTAAATAGCCTGACTGGACAAAGCCCTGAGCAAGCTGAGTTGGCCCTGCTCCAAGCAGGAGGTTGGACAAGATGACTTCCAGAAGTCCGTCGCTGCCTATATGTTTCTGTATGGATAAGAAAACAATTTTTATTTCATCAGTAAATTGCTCTATTTAGGACATAGAAACTGACAAAAGCTACGTGTTAACACTGACGGAACAACATTTATCAAGAGTGGGAAAATGGTAAATTTATTTATTCTGGTAATACTTTTCTATTGCTGCATCCCTCAGAGGATTATCAAGGGCATCAACTTTCATTTCAGATTATGCAAACATTTTTTTGCAAACCTTTATTTGTATTTCTTCTGTTCTAAAAGGAATAGTTTGGAAAATATGCTAGTTTTCATGAGTTTTCCTAACTTGGCCAAGTTAAAAATTCAATTTTCTTCACATCCTGTTTGTTGTTGCTGGGATTTTTTTTTTGAGCAGTACTTCAAACTTTATAGGTATATTATGGAGCAAATAATTAGAGATAGATCACTAGGATCCTGATCTTGCAAACATCTGTGATATATAGTTTTATGTCTGCAAGTTCTTCTTAAGAAAGTCAAGGAACTGCATGATTCACACTGCTTCTTTTGTTTATGTTGTTTCTTTTCTCTTATTTTGAAAGACTTAGTGAATAAAGCACCCCAGTTTAAACTGAATAATTTTGCTTATTCTGGTGTTGATGGCTATTTCAGTAACATATCAAATTTTTAAGTATTAAGAACTTTTGCTATTAAATAATTGAACTCCTGATTGTTATCTAAACCATCAGAGCATTTTCCAAACAGTATGTGTTTTTTTAATAAAATTACAACCATAATGGACAATTTTTATTTTTATTTTTTTTTAATAGAATTAAACTATAAAATTATAGAGATAGTTTACCGGTGAACATAATCATGGTTTCTCTTGCCAGAGAAACTGTCAAATTGATAGCAGAATTTTAAAGTTATTTGATCTGTCTTTCACTGCAGAGGAGACAAGAAAGAATAATTCCTGAACAGTAATTCCCATAGAATGTTTCATTTGGTTAGAGGAATAATGCCTTTTAACACAGGAATAAATATGTTCGCAAAACAAATCATAAAATACGTTCCTCTTCCCTTGATTGCTAATTGAGATAATGTTACTTAATTAAAGTTGGGTATAGTTATTTTAATTTACTTGCTATGAGGATTTGAGCACTGCAGATTAGCTTTTATTAGGGTTTTAAATTTTATGTAGGTTTCAATTAAGGCTGCTGCAAGTCAGTGTCAGATTCAGGAACCAGCACAGTTTTAATTCTTCTCTTGTCAAACTTGAAGTTTAGTGAAGAGTTGTGTATAACAGGAAAACTGGTATTAGTAGCAGCATGAAATAGCAATAACTCCATGGTACTTCCTGTGTAGTTAATGTATGCTGCTTCCTCTTCCACTTCCACTTATGCACCATTTATGTAGCTATAATGTATGTCCTGATGAAATTATTGAAAATACGTTTAATTGCATTTGATGCAGAACAGAAATCTCCCGTCAGGTGACCAAGAGCTCTCTGTAGTCATAAGGACAAATCCCATGTAAACCTTGATGAAGAACAATGCCTGGAAGCTGCCTGATCTGTAACTCAATATCACATTTTCTAATTGCAAAATTGCATTTTCCCCCCAGGGCATCGATCCCAATGTGATTTTAATGAATGGTGTTCTGAAATATGTATGTATTAGAGCTTATACTAATGCTGTCTCTTCTTACTTGCAATATATCTTGAAGCTGGAAGACAAGATGACAAGATTTAGGAAATGTTAACTTGTAAGCCTAATATTTGTGAGATATCACTTGTTGAAATGAGAAAGAAGGAAACCAAGGTTAACATGATGCGATAAGGACTGATATTTCTTTCCTACCAAAGATATAAATCTGAAGGTGATGAACAATTTGCACTTCAAAGGATGGATCATGGATCAATAATTGATCAATAACCAGAAAGAATGAAGGAGAAAGAAAGGAGAAATCTACTATTCCGCAAAACAACACTTCCACTTCTGGTGGAAGTCATGCAATTTTAATAACAAAAATATGTGCAGCAACAGTCAAAATGGTAAACAAAAAAAAGGTCTTTAAGTATTCTGTGATGGTAAAATGAGTTATCAGGTATTTGCTGAAAGAGTCACCCCATTGTGTTTCTTAAGAGCATAGAAAATGGCCCCTGCAATAATTACTTTACTGCCATTGGATTAATGTATGTGAAGTCGTGCTTATGCAATATTGCAGTTTGTTAGAGCTTTTGTCAACTTTAGTCAACGTTGACAGAGTTTTCAGAATTTGCAGAATTTGCTAGTATTTGCAGAATACAGCTTTGACTTGGTACCTGACCAAGACAGGAAAGCAAAAAGCAACAAACCTTCCCAATTTTACTTTTGGATCACATTAATATGACTCAGGTTTTTTGTGGTTTAGCCAGTCAGAAGTTTTAAAGCCAAAAGCTCTGCTTCTTCTTCAGCGTTCCACTAAAAAAGAAATAACAGGAAATTTAACAATCCTATCTTTCTAGCAGTTTAATATTTTAAATTCTGTATTATGTCTAATAATATTTGCATATTTTCATATAATGAAAATTAAAATTCAGGTTTAATTTTCAACTTTTAAAAACCAGAATTTGTATAATTTAGATGCCAAAATAACAGCCTCTGGACTACTCTGTAACAGATGTGAAACTGGTGTCCAACATTGAATTTTGGCCATATACATGCTATATCTAATGAAAGCCAAGGGAAGCCTATGACCAAAACAAGGTGTAATACACTGAAAAAGGAGAGGAATCAGAAGTAGTAACTACCTACAAAATTCTCCTTGGCAGGTTATGGCTCCACCTATTGCAATGACTACCTTAATGTCTTGGGGCTTTGGCAGATAGAAAGAGCACACCAGATGATGTGTGTTACAATTCTGGTGTTTGAACTATATCTTTAAAAAAGAAAATAGTAAAGATACTGTCTTGATAATTTATATTTGCATTTACATGCAGTGTAGTTTGTATGAAAAGCTTTATTTCACATCTGTGTTTTAGTTTGAAGTTTCAGGAAGTGCACCAGCCTGAAGTAAGTCATGCACTTAAAAAGAAGAAAATTATAATGGGATATCTGTCTTCCCTGGTTTGCTTTCAGAGTTCTCTCCTGGCACATTTTACACAAATTAATTTGACAGTAACAAAAACTAAAAAGGTATTTGGATTACTTCAGCAGTAAACTAGCAACAGAACCATGTCATTTCAATTTATCACTTGCCTTTAAGTGTGTGAAGTCTTAGTTCTTCATCACATTGTGATAGATTGCTTATATATAGAAAAAAAGCTGAAGACTTCACAGAGAGGAAAAAAAATGTTGACTACCAGATGAGCCTTCACATTCTCACTGAGTTGCAAATTTTTTTGGGTGACTCTCACACTACCTGAAGTAGAACAGCGTAGTAACCTTGGTTTTACCCCTGTTACTATGTCTTGAGTTATTAGGGTTTTATCCATCAAAAAGAGCTCTGGCCCAAACAGCACACTGGGCCTTTGAAATTATAACCTGAGAGGCAAATCCTGTGGATCCAAACTTAACTTCTACAGCTAGCTTTTATCTTACTAACTTAAATCTGTGTTTCTTGGTACACTGAAGAAATCTACCATATTCCAAGGGTTACACATGAAAAGAACACATCCACTTATTTTACTCAATCAGGTTTGTACAAAGATTTTGAAAATGAGGAAAAAAATTAAAATATTAAAAAAAAAATTAAAAAATGGAATTTTGAATCTTTTCATGTGCGACATTCCACAGAAACATAAAAGTTGAGGTAGGCTAGATAGATGATATGTTACAACGTAATTGTTAAACAAATAGCAACTATTCATTGAGTGCTGTTACCATCTGGAAAGTCCAGTTATAATGTACATCTTCTTTGTAAGCTCAGAAACATATAAATACAATTTCTTCTAGTATTGGAAATCTAAAGTTTTGCCTTTCTTTTGAAAATATCTGAGGTCAGAACAGACATATTATTTTTACAGAATCCAAGATTTAAAGTGAATGATTGATCTACTGAAAATCTGTCTTGATTTATTATGCATAATTAAAGAACTAGTGCACTTCATCTAAAAAATGCCAGGTAACAAATTCTTCCAACTCAACAATAAATATCTATATAAAATGAACTTACTAAAACAACAACAATATAAATCTATATTTCAAATTATATTCCTTTTTCAACAGGATTTAATAATATGCTTCCTTCCGTAGCATGCAATGGTTTCCTTATTGATCATTATGATCTTGTGCTTTTGATAGTGTCTTGCTGCAGAAACCAAGATGAATGATACAAATCTATCAGTAATATAACACTTTTAGGCTCAATAAAACATTGATATATTGGATAAAAATGAGATTCTGATTATTCTTTAGAGGCTTTTTCCTTGTCAGAATAGCTAGGTACTTTTTCTGAAAAGAAAACTATAAACTAGGGAGAAATAATTCTGTTTACCAGAACTAGAGGTAATAGCAGATACCAATGATATCTGGAAAAGAATCATTGTCTAGGGAATAAAAACACTGGTTTATTCTTCTTTCAGAATTCCACTTTAAAACCTTTATTCTTAGCTCTCTAGAGTAAGTCCCAATTGACATTTAAATGCATGTATTTTTAAGTGAGATTCATAAGGGACTAAATCTATCAGTTCTTTATGGAAGGAAAAAAAGAATAGAGAAATGCTTCTTATAGGTTTTGAAATAAAAAAAAAATTATGTCTTTAAAATGTAATTGTGCCACCTTTCTGGAGACTAATTAAAACTTTTCATAGAATGAGTGTTGCGTAGCATTAGTGACAGGTAGCTGTAGATTTCATGTCTTCTCTGCAACCACAGGAAAACTCAGAATTTGTTTTCCTTTAAATGTGAAACAGACCAAAATATACCTCACCTTTTCATTGTCTTGAAATTTCATAAAAGTGCAAATTAAGCTCCAGTATTGTGTGCTTTTAGTGACTCTGTACTACTGACATTAGGCAAACTCTTAGAGAATATTGCATTCTTTTTTATTTCCTATATAGATCTAAAGATTCATTTCATTTTTAAAGATAATTATATATCTCCATTGAAGTCTGGGATATTTGCAATAGCTTTATTACCTAAGCCAGGAAAAAAAAACCCAACAAACCTTTTTTAAGCTAGAATGGGTTTATCTTGTGCCTGGTTTGTATTAAAAACTCGGGAAAAATGTTGTCTCTGTTTGTCCAACTAGTAGTTTTGCCAGACATCAGTGAGGTCAGAACTTCAGCCCCCAGCAGGTTTTTCCCACTGATGCTCTGCTGCAGACTTATGGCACCACAGACTGTCCTCAGTGAGGGACAGCACACACCTCTCCTTGCTGTTCCTTCCTCCAGCCCCTGCCATGCTCCATCTGCCCAGGGCTGGCAGAGTCTGCAGAGAGAGATCATATCTTTGTCACACAATCACGAACGTGAAGAATCTTGTTCCTGTTTCATATTTAAAGATTTCTGCTGTCATTCTCTTATTGATTTGTGGCAAATAGATGAAAAGCTGATCTTTCCATTTGTGCAGTAAGAACCTGTCCTTCAAACTACCACAGTGAGAGGGTAGCACTTTGCCAGTGAGAAACATCTCCCAGTACCTAGGGTTCATTCTAAAACTCATAATTGATCTCATGTTTTTACCGTAAGAAAAAGGATGTCACAAGTTGAATTTCAGTTGTATATGTGACAAGCGTTTGTAGTTTCTGAACTGTTTGTTGTAATTCACAGCCTTCGTGTATCAAGAGCTAAAAATGAAAACAGTCGGCAAATTGCAAATACATTTGCAGTTGGTTTAGTTGACGATAAGTAAAATTTGAAGCATGAAACAGTAAACTGAAAAGTCTCTAGAGGTTCTGGGTAATTAACCAGAAATAGACGTAGTGTGGCACTACTAATCCAGTTACATAAAGGGGAAAAACAATTGCTAATAGTAACAACTTTTGTTAGGCTACCTGAATAAAAGTCACAGAGAGCCTCCCAGGATAAATGCTTTTCATTTCTTTTTTTTTTTTTTTTTAATTTAAAAAAAATTATTTGTTATTATTAAGGAAAATCCATTTTTTTCAGTTTGATTATGCCTTTTTTTTATATTTTCAATTCAATCCTATTGGTATACACCTTTTCACACTTAGTCACAGACTGAAATAAGGCTTACAGAATTGTTTGGTGTTAAGTACAAAAACATCTTTCAGGCTATGTGCAGTCTTGTCTAGGCTGGTGTTTTACTCATCCAAACTATTTTTTATTTTTCAACTAAGCTGTATGAATACTCATTGCCGCATTATTTCCTGATCATCTGAGCAACATTGGAAAGGATTTACTCTCATGATGGGTCTCCTGAAAGGCATTTCATCTGTCACACAACAGCCTTTGTTAGTTCACAACAGAAGACGCTATAGATTTCTGTTTACATGTATAAAATAGAAAAGAGTTTGCTTTTCTATAATACCTTCTCTATTTCAAGGTATTTCAAAGCACTTGAAAAAACATCCTGACAGAGTTCAATGTTACTGCAGTATGTGAGTAGGCAGTTGCAGCAGCCCTTCAGGACTGCATATTTAGCAACAGCATAAAGCCAGACATTTCAGATAGTATAACGATAGAAGGTATGTTGAAAGGATTGTGAAAATGCGTGCAAGGGATTTCACAGTGGGAAAACAAGCAAACTGACAAAACCATCAAAAACCAAATGAGAGGCATAGCATGTTTTGAAACATTCTTCTCATATATAAAAGATGTAAAAGATTATATGATTGCAAGATGTTTCATGCTGAAGATATTTTCTTGTTTAAAGAATCCCTGCTTTCTGAACTGAGTTCATATAAAACTTTCAAGATTACCAAAAATATAGAACTAGCATCATGTTGTGCTCTTAGCCATTTCTGAAGAGAAGACAAAGAAGCAAAGCACTGCAGATAGTGAATTATTTTTCATTGCTAAATGTAGCAATTCCCATATGCTCTAGAGAGTATAAACTCTCTATAAACTCCATATAGATTTGGCTTTGCTAATGCATGTTCTCTACTTTTTTGTGGAGCTGAAACTTGACAACTGTCAAATTAGCACCTTTCCTCCACATTAATCTTGCAGTAAATAAATACATGGATATATATATAAATATATATATATAATGATTTTGCTCTTGGTTGTTTTGACACATTTGTCAAATTCCTGGTGTTCACTTTCAAGTGCAGGCTGATAGACTGTCCTAAGGCAAGCGCTGTGGTCAACAGTGCATCTGAAATGTGTATGTGCTATTCTCATAGCAGGGGAGGAAATATTGATAAACTAAAAATGCTTGAGAAAGTCTTACCAAAAGCTCTAAATTGGCTATTGCAAAAAAAATATTGTGCAAAAGTATTTTATAAATAATGGAGGGATAAGTTAAGGTGTGCATTTAAATCTGTAATTGTAAAAAGACACTTATTAAGGGGTCTAACTTTCAGTAATGCTGCATATTTGATTCTTTGCATTCATGAATCTCCCAAAGAAAATCATGACATTTACTGAAGTCAGGGGAACTTTGAACCTGATTCTGAAGACCTGCATTTATTAAAAAAAAAACAACAAACAAACCAAAAAACAAAACCCTAACCCACTTTTTACTTTTCTCCCCCCCTGTTTTGTTTCCTTCCCTTTTTTCTCCCTTCCTTTTTTTCCAGTAACAAAAGAAAATACATTTCTTTTTTACAATGAACTTCATGCATTGCTGAAATGAAAGCAATTTTCAGTCACATATCTTTAACCACAGAAAGAAAGGGAACTCAGTTGTCTGTCTCTTGAGGAACACTTCTTAGTCTTTCTACTGGAAGTAGTAGTTCTCAGACCTTGAGATTAGGCATTCACTTTGGGCTGTAAGAAGTTTGGGGGGCTTGCAGACTAACTTTAAAACACTACCTATGGTTCTGTTTATTCCATTGCATTCTGTCTGAAGAATTGTATTTCTCTTGGCTTTACATCTTGACTTTATCTTATTTATACTACTTTTTGATTTCCCCTTTATTGTATCACTTACATTTGACTCCCTGAGTGTTTCATTCTCCAATGTGAGTCAGTCAGTGAGATGTTTGGAACAGAGTGTGTGTTCATACATCCGCTAAAGCCTCAAACACCTTGGGCACTGTGTAGGAATTAAGAAAATATATTTTCTAAAATGATGAAACATGACATTAATATAGAAAATGTCACTCACTTGTTATATTTTGTCAGATAAATATTATTTGCTGTGGCAGAGTTCAGTGCTTAATAATACATTGTTCTTGTCAGTACTGTTTAAAGTGCACATGATTCATACTAAACCTTTATCTTAGCTGATAGTGAAAATAGGTACTTAGCATTTCCTGAACCCAAATCTCAGTTCAGAAGTTTAAAACACTTCCATATTTCCTGCAATGAAAAAGAATAGTCTGCCTTTTCCAGAGATTTATTTATAGAAGTAGTATAGAAGAGGTTTATGCTGTCAGTGCTGCAATTTTACAATATCTACTGAAACAGTATTTAACAATGCACAGTATGATAATGCAGGATTTACATATATTGTAAAATGTTTTCTATTGAAATTCAGTTTAGAATTAAAATGTATGTTTCCTGGAAGAACGAAAATAAGAGGCAACGCTGCTTGGTAAAAATATTAAGAAGCTTTTGCAAAAAATGTATTGGGAGAGACATAGTCACAACATTTTAGTAAAACATCAAATTTCCAACTTTTTTTTCTTTTTGTTTATCCTCTACATTTTTTAGAATAAATATCTTATAACTGTTTTAAATTTTATTGCAGTATTGTTAATTTACATCTATGTAGCTATAAATATCAGAATAAGAATATTTTGATAGAAAAGAAATTTTATCTAGGACTGTGTGAATACCTTTGGAGATTTTTTTGAGATTTGTCCTAACAATTAAGTTTGCAAAAGTTTGCAGATAACCAATTTAGTCCCAATTTCCTTTCACCCTTCAGTAATATGAGGCTGTAAAGCAGAAGAATCCATTTCAATGATCTTCTCCTTTCTGTTTAGCAAACTTCTAAACAGTCCAATTTTTACACAAATATTTGATGTAAGGAAATTGCTTAAAGTTGCATCAGGTGAAGTTCAGACTTGATATTAGGAAATGGCTCTTCACTAGCAGAGTGGTCAGTTGCTGGATCACACTCCCAAGGAAAGGGGTCATGGCCCCAAGCCTCTAGGTGTTCAAGTGTTTGGACAGTGCTGTAGGTTTATATGGTTTAACTTTAAGGTGACCCTGTGGTGAGTCAGGAGTTTAACTCAGTGATCCTTGAGGGTCCCTTCCAAATGAGAATGTTCTATGATTCTATGGTTACATTTTTCGCCTTTTTTTTGTTACTTTTATTCAAGCAATTGTACTAGATGATTGTTGTAGGTTCTTCCCATTGAAATAGCCTGTTCTATTTTATTTTAATCTAATTGCAATCTTAATTCAGGTGATGTTGCATAACATTATATTATGCCAAGTAAGTATTAAAACTAGTTTTAATGATATTTTCTCCATGCAACTGTCCTTCGATGCAATTTAATAATATTTTGTCTTCCTTCCTTATCCTGCTTCCGTAAGGAAGATTCCGTCATGCTTGTCTTATTTTTGATTTTGCCATTCATCTTCCTTGTGTTGCCTATTTGCAGTCTTTTGCTCTCATTTTTTTCTGTATAACATCACTTGAGTATCTCCTGTCTCCTATGTCCGCTGTTTGCACTTTTGATAGTCATGTTGCCATTTTCTTGAGTCCTGTCAGTGATCATGAGAGTGAAGAGATCTCATTTCTGCTCAGAAGGAAGTTGTAACTGCAATGAGGTCTCGCCTCAGTCTCCTCTGCTCCAGGCTGAACAAACCAAGTGACCTCAGCAACTCATCATACAGCTTTTCATCAAGGCCCTTCACCATCTTCGTTGCCCTCCTTTGGATATTCTCTAATAGCTTAATATCTTTCTTATATTGCTTTGCTCAAAACTGCCCACAATATTCAAGGTGAGGCCACCCCAGTGCAGAGCAGAGCGGGACAATCCCCTCCCTTGACCGGCTGGTGATGCTTTGCCTGATGCCCCCAGAACACAGTTGGCCCTCCTGGCTGCCAGGGCACTGCTGACTCATATTCAACTTGCCATCCACCAGGACCCCCAGGTTCCTTTCCACAGCACTGCTCTCCAGCCTCTTGTTCCCTATTCTGGACACACAACCAGAGATGCCCCATCCCAGGTGCAGAATCTGGCCTTTTCCCTTGTTAAATGTCCTGATTGCCCATTTCTAATTTGTTGAGGTCTCTTTGCAGGGCCTCTCTGCTCTCAAGGGAGTTCATAGCTCCTCCCATTTTACTGTCATTAGTAAACTTAGTATTCCTTCCAGCCCAGCATCCAAGTAATTTACGAAGACGTTGAAGAGCACAGGGCCCAAGATGGAGCCCTGCGGAACCTCACTGCTGGCAGGTCCCCAGTCTGATGTTACCTCATACACTAGAACTCTTTGTGCCCAACCTGCAATACAGTTGCCCACCCATCGCGTAACATGGTTATTTATCTGTGTGATGGACATTTTGTCCAGAAGGATACTGTGAGACACAGTATGAAAAGCTTTCCTGAAGTCCAAAAAGATTTAGGTATATATTCTAATACCAATGTGTATTTTGGATGGCAAAACTTTAGTTCATAGCTTCTGCCATCATTTATAAGCAGAAACCACACTTGGAAGTTCTTTATAATCCATAAAGCATAAAGTAGTTTGAAAGCTGATTTTAATCATTACTCTTCAGTCTTTTAGCTGTGTTGTGACCTGAAGTTGTAGCTGGAATTTGGGACATCCCAGTACACCCAGTCTCCCAATTGTTCACTGTGAATGTTGCAGTTTCCTTGAGGGCTATGGCCATAAGGTCAGGCTTTTGCATTTCTTACACTTACCTTGAAACTGTAGATTGCAAGGTGTCCAGATCTCCCAGTTGAGACATGGACTCAAATTTAACTTTCAGTCCCTTGAATTCACCCTTACCCTAACTTCTTAACTAACTAGGATTCATTAGTAACAATATGTCAGTATTTACTATTAGTACTACTGCAGCCAAAATGGAGACTCATGTATGAATCCTGCTATAACTCTGTTTAAGATATCTCAGTACTTCTTAAGTGCTCTTCATTTCTCTACTATATGCAGATGGTTTTGTTCCATCTGTGCTTGTCAGTTGTAGCTGACAGCTTCCTCTGTTCTCTTTGAAGGGCAGACCTTTTAAAAGATCAGATGTCCTTTGATCTCAGGTTTGATAATTTTTTGTATTATTAACAGTCAGCTGAGGGACTCCTCCTTGGTCTTAGCTGTTGTTTTGGAGGAATGTTATAATCTGAGACTTTTTTTTTTTTTGACTGAATAATTATTGCAATTATTTATTAAGGAATTATTATAAAAGTACATAAATGATATACAAACAAGCAGTCACAGATAACAGTATTACAAATGAAGGATTGTAAATATAAATTCAATGATAGTGTTTTTACAAAGGAGAGTTTTTTCACAGGAATTTCACTGAAGTTACCAGCAGCTGAAACCACAGGACCATCCCACAGAACTTTCCCCTGGCTTGTTTACCACCTTCCCCTACTGCTGCTATCTAATAAAAAAGTTTCTCTGCAATTTTTTAGACAGCTTTCAAGTTATGTTTTCAAGAAAATCTGAAATAGTTTTAGTGTGATGCTGTTTTCATGCTTTACAAACATCTTATTCTTTATCCACCCACTTTTAATTCTGTCAAATTCAGCTACATACATTTATGTCATCGCTGTACTACGTGTTTTGAAAATATAAAGAAAATTATTGTCTCCTTCAAGAAACTTTCTGTTTAATTAACCATAAAAGAAATTTCTGTGTATTAGAATAAATTTATCCAACTATCCATAAATGACTATCCAGAATTCCAGAAAACCTAATGTCATTGATACATTCCTCTGAATAGTGTTCAAATGTTCTGCATGCTTTGGTCACCTTTTTCTTTAGAAATTAGTACCTTCATATTTATCACACATTAAAAATGTACTAAGTCCATTCTTTAGCTTCTATTCCCCACAGTGGATTTTTATTTCGAATATTTCTGTACCAGTCTGTTTCCTGCTGGGAAACCTTTTATTCTCATTACAATTCCTTGAAAATTGCTTAAAGAAGCTGACCTCTCTGTTTGGAAGAAGAAATGCTGTGATAGTACCATTAGTCCTCATGAGAAATATGAACAACATATTAGCAACAATTATTTAACAGGAAATGGAACTTTAATATTTTCTGTAAAGTACATTTTGAGAAGTTTATGTTTGGTGGAGGATAGATAGGTGCTTGGATGGATAATCAGCAGACTAACTGTAGAAATAGCTTTTTTATAAACAGCCAATCTTCAAAGTACAGAACAATAATATCTGCAAGATAATATTGAAAAAGCAGTGAGTATATACTGAGTAGAAAGCTTTAAAAATAATTAAAAGGGGATCTGTATTACTTCAGGAGCAGAATTTTACAAGCCTTGCTGGTATAGGACAGACAGCAATTTTTTACACGTTCCCTTATTAGTTTCTAAAGTGTAGCTGGGAATAAAGGTGTACAGGTGGGAAGACTGCATGTTTGTTGAAAAGCCATTTGTTACAGTATCCCTAGAGGATAATTCTTCAAAAGGAGATTTCAAAATGTAAATGCTATGTGACCATTGCAGTGGTATCTTAGTTCACAGAAAGACTTAAATCATGACGTGAGAAAGTGCAAATTGCTCCTCCTCTTCTCTTAGGAGTGAGTTTCGTAGCCCAATGCTCACCGTTTAAATGTCAACATTGTAAGCTATCAACCTGCTTATCAAAGTAGCCAAAATTTCCAAAATGTCTGGATTTCCCAAACCCAAAGGAGTCGCCTTTGCCAGATCCCAAGTGCTCTCTGGTCAGCTCCAAAACCATCAGCTTCTCTTCCATTTCTCTTACAGTGTCTTACTATGTCTTTGACATGAAAACCTTACCACCCTACCACCCTGGAAACTGAGCTACAGTCAAATTAATTTAATAAAATAAATAATGTAAATAGTACAGAACTGATTGCATTAGCCAGTTTCATATTTAATTCATAAAAATTTCCATGTTTTAATTTACTTGCTGCTGCTACTGCAAAATTTACATTTTTCTTCACCACAGACTAAAAACCTTTTCAGTGATAGAATGCAAAATAGGAAAAGATTAAATGTGGAAGTGAGTTAAATGGCATCACTGTGTAGAAAACAGATGAAATACTGCTGTGTATTAGCAAAACGTAATGTGCTAGCAAGATTTTTTGAGACTTAAGATAGTTAAAATAAAGATTTGCCTTAACCATATTTTTACTATTAGCATTGTTGTTATTGTTCTTATGATTATAGCACCAGGGGTGTAATAAACCCTTCACAGACAGACATAGCAAGGCCATAACTTGGCCCAGATTTATGACAGGTGCCCCGCTATTCTAGTGGTGTACAGCGCACCTGTAGGCAAGGATGCAAAGGTGCATCTGTGTGGACCGTGGTACAAATGTGGACTCTTAGGGAACACCACAATTAGGTCTGGGCTAGAAGCCATGCTGACTTTCTGTTCAGAATTTTGGCAGCTCATTGCACTCCATGTTTTTCTGAACTTAGGTTTTTAGATCGCATTGATAAAAAGAAACCCTTTGAGATCTAGTTGTCTTAAAGGACTTGCGGGGTCTTGGAACAATATGTTTGCTGGTTTCCATCTGTGATTAAAACTATGTTTAAATGAAGAGACATATGTAGATCTTATGTTGGCTTTTATATTTCTGGGTTTGCCAGTTCCCTGAGTGCACTTTCTGGCCCAGAGCACCTCACCAGCACTCCCTGCCCAGGTGCTGCCTTCCTCATCTTCCGGCTCACTTACCTTTTGGAACCAGCTGGCCTCTCCATTCCCTGATGAAGCTTTTTTATCTTTCTTAAAGAAGCAATTTTATTCCTACCTACCTTAAAAAACATGTGACTTACAGAAACATAAAATATTATTAGAAGGATTTTCTGAGAAAGTTTAAATCTGACTCATCCCTCCTGATTTCTGTTTGCAGAATACAGTCAAGACATCTTAAAGCTCAGTGTCCTGCTTTGGCTAGGAATTTTAATTTGCAGGACTAATGTATTTATTTTCAGTTATAGTTTTCTTCTATCACCTGCCTCAGCTTTCACTTAACCACTTCACAGAACCTCAGCTACAAGGTTGCACAATGAAATGGAACACAGACTTTTCCTTCTGTTTAAAAAACATAGCATAAAATTGTAAATGAACAAATAAGCAGTGCAATATATTCTCTTCTGTTGATCTCTGCTAGTTCAAACTAGCAGAAATTTTGTGTGTTTTTCTGTTATTTTGTGGTTTATTTTGTTTCCTGTACATCTGGGTGAATGCTTCTTCATACAGAGGTAGCAAGAGTAAAAAAAAAGAGAAAAAACCAAGAATGGCTTCTTTTACTGAATGCCTTTGCTTTTGCCTCCTACCCAACTGCATTCCTCATGTTAAAATTCTTACTATCAGATAGGCAAGAACTGTGTGTCTTTAGCAAAGCCATCCATCTGGCAGTCTTCCTTCCCTACCCTGAGGAGCATCCTGTATCCTTTTGTCACATACAGCCATTGCTGTTCTGTGGCCTGTGAACCTGAACTCAGATTTCCCAGTTGGTGAGATAGCCTGCCGTTTCTTGCCATCTGGCAAGGCAGTATTTTCATCCAAAAAGTTTTGGATTAGTAGTGTAAAGGAGCTAATTATGTTCAGTGAGTGTTTCATGACATGCAATTATGCCCAAACAAACATGAGATTAATTGTGGAAATGTTTTCTCCAGCAAGTCCCTATTCAACTGACTGAAAGATAGGACAACGTGCATAAAGAAACAGTGGTTTGAAAAACATTGAAAAAACTATCACCTACAGTATAACTCATTTCTCCATATGTCCTGAATTGCCATGCTTTGGAGATTATAAATCATAATATCTTGGATGTGGTTCATTTACAGGAGTTTCCACAGCAAGTTCTTTAGCATAGTCCTGTGGCAATAGGGTTTTAGTTTTTACTCTGACTTTTCAGTTTTGTAAAACCCTACGCAGATGCTTGTCTGCTCCATAATTTTTTATTTTTTATTCTTTTCAAATTGAACTACACAAGGAAAATGTGTTCTTTTAGAAAATATGCAGGTAAAACTGGAGGAGGGTAATTTGTGTTGTGCTTCTGATGGGGGTAGAAAACCGGGATGGTAGAAGTCTGGCCATTGACAAGGAGACCATGCCCAATTTGACATAAATGGCTGAGGAGCTACCTCAAAGTACGGTAATAATTTTAAATGACCTTTCAGTGTTCAGTAGCAAAGTAAATATCTGATTAGTGCAGGAAGATCTATAGCAAAATGGGAAGGCATGAGAACATAACTATATTTCTTATAGTCTGACCTTTGTACAATAGTTCAGAATGAAGAGCTCTAATAGAAATGGTAGTCAGCACTGTACTCTGTGCACAGTCCAGTGGCAAGGTATTCCACACAAATAGCAGATATTAATATCTACATTGCAAGTTTGTATTTAGAAAGATGACATGGGAATTTGCAATCAGCTTGAATAAAGTCTAATGGAAGAAAGTACTGCTTCTACTTCAAAATAACAGCAAAATAGAATGAGGATCTTAAAGTCTTCCTGATTTCTACAGCCAGCTGTGAGAGGCATACATTTTCTCACACAATGGGATCTGCCTTTAGTTTTCACCAGAGGACTACACCAGAGAAGAAAGATGGCAGTAACAATGCACTGAAACTGGAGAATATGTCTTGTGGTAGCACGTTCCCTAACAGACTCAAGTGCCACAAACCCTCTTCTGTCACACAGTTCGGCATAACTGAAGCATATTGTGGTGCGTGCTGATGTGCAGATGTGTCTGTTGTGGGCCCATATATGCAAGGCATCTTATTCTGTGAGTCTGATGACTTGTGAGGCCTGAGCAAAACAAAAACAAGACAGAAGAAACCACAAGCAAATTGTGACCCACCTCTACTGTGCTAATATGTACCGTGTAGCAAGTCTTAGCATTCAGTTTCTCAGACTGCCAAACCACAGTAGTGTCTTAAATGGAAGGTTTTATACTTTGTGGAACAGAATGGTGGCAACTAGTGAACCCGTAATATCTCTGAGTTTTTGTTGCTATGCTAAGAAGCATGAAAAAACTGAAAGATTCATGAATTAATTATAATTTAGGTTTCTAAGTGTGTACAGGCATTTATGACTGTTTGAAAATCTACCATTGTGATAAAATAGGTTATATCTTTTTTACTTTTTTCCTTATTCTAAAAATACTTTCTTGCTGCAAGAGTATCTGTTATTCACTGTTGCAAACAAGAAGTCAGTGCTATATTTTCTTTAATAGAAGAGGATTTATGTATCAAATTAGGTTAGAGATATATTTTTGAAAAATGACAAAGGTAGAATTTCTAGCACAGACTTCACAGTTAAAAAAGGCTAAGAAAGAAATGAAATACAATGTAGGGAGAAATACTTGGTCTCAAGTGTACAGTCAGAAATTTCATTGCCAAAAAATCTCTGCAACCCTACTGAGTTTTGTAGTGCTTCACGTTTATCTCATATTTACCTTTACCTGAAGTATGAATTTGTGTTGAAAGACAGAAACTTATCCAGATTTTATAGAATATTGCACCTTAACAAAAGGAAGAAAGTATCTAACATTGGAGAGAAAAAACTAGGTCTTGGAATTTGCTTGGTTGTTGGTGTGTTTCCAGAAGAAGCAATAGGTAGACCATGGAGGCTGAGGAGTCTCCATTCCTGGAGACATTAAAAAACCATTTGGACATGGTCCTTTGCAACTGGCTCTAGGTGGCCCTGCTTGAGCAGGGGAGTTGGACCAGATGACCTTCAGACATCCCTTCCAACCTCAGCCATTCTGTGATTCTGTGATCTTCAAAGGGAATATTTTTGGACCATTAATTACTGGGAAAGATGCAATATCTGCCATAGCAACCTTACAATATACTGCCTCAATAGTAACCCTGAATACTGCAAGAATGTTTTTGCTTCATTATAAACTTATTGCTTCAGCTTCAAAGATAGGCCAAGAGTTTGGAATGGAGGTTTTCTTGTTTTGCTTTGCTCTACTTTTCAAGTTATATCCAGCAAGGCCTCATTTTCAATGTAGCTTTCATTAGCATGAGACAGTAAGTACTTCACATTGCTAGCATAATGTTAAAAACACAACAAAACCTTCTCCAGGCTGAACAGTCACAGCTCTCTCACCCTTTCCTCAAATGAGAGATGCTCCCATCTCTTAATTACCCTCATAACCCTCCTTTGGACTCTCTCCAGTATGTCCATGTCCCTTGTACTGAGGAGGAGCCCAGCACTGGGCCCAGACATGTCTGACCATTGCTGAGTATAGGGAAAAGAACACCTCTCTTGACAGGCTGGCAGTACTTTGTGTAATGCAGCCCAGGCAACCAACAAATGAATGAAATGAACTGAACCCAATATGATGCAATGAAGTGAACACACTAAAAACTGAAAGAGTTATTATGTGAAAAAATGTATTAAGAAATTCTCTGAAGGTTATTATCAGAAATATTGACTTTTTGTGATAGAAATGCAAAATTCATGCTCCTGTAGTTCAATCTTGCCTTTCTTAAGTTTAGTAAATTTTTGCTGTGTGTACAAATTGATTTGAAGTGCAAGGTCTTTGTTGGCTGGTAGGCTTATCAATTTGTTTTATTTTTATATGATGACATGACTGTACTTTATTATCAATGAATTCCTAGAAGTAAATATGTTCATATCACAGAAAGATGTGAGTGACTCAGTCCTGTTGAATTCTAGTCTTTTGAACACTTCTGGTAGCATACACTATCCAGAGTGCTGTAATTCAGCTGTCACCTAAAGCCAGAGTCAAAAAAATATTTCTTCACCTTTTTTTTTTTTTTTGGTAAGTACTGTACAATTGGTAAATACTGTAAATTACTGTACAATCTGAATCTGTCATTTGAGGCAAAGAAAGTTATGGCCCAAATATTTACAGCAGGCAAAGTTTAAAGGACTTCTTTGGTTTACACTGAAAATTTATCAGAAGAGTAGGCTGGTTACAATCTTAATTTCATTGTTTGCTTTTGGCACGCCATTGGCTATACCCATAAACATACGAGTGTTTAGAAAAACACTTAAAATAAATAATGAAAAGGAGACAAAATATAGCTTATGAAAGCCTTTGGTTCTTTAAACAGAATTTATTAGTTCAAAGTTACATCTTGATAAGCATAACTTGAATTAAAATATTAATTCATCCATGCCATTTATTTCATTGAAATATTCATAGCCTATTTTTAGCGGTCATAGTTTGTGTTGGAGGGGGCAGTAAAGTGGGGGATGCTGTGATGAAAAAAAGCTTTCATTGACATCAACACAGTGAAACTGACAAGAATGTGAATGAATTTAGAAAATTGGCCCAGTTGGGAATTATGTTGTAGGAAATCCTCTTTAAACTTCCTAGTCTATATTCATAAAACTTAGAACATCATCAGTCTCTTCCTGCAAAATCCACTTCCTTCTCTCTCTTTCCAGTGCAGACTTCCAGCTTGGTCTTATTTACTCCCCAATTTGTTATTGTTTCAATGTACTATCAGTACTATTCAGCTGTGACTAAAACATGTCTCATATTTTCCCTGTGTGTTGAATGCTTGTTCTATCTACTCTTCTGCCTCATCTTGCTTTATTTTTTGTTCTCTTTCTCACTGTAGAATCTTGAAGGCAGAAATCCTACCTTTTTAATTTTTTGCATTTATAGAGCACTAGATACAGCCAATGACCCTTATCAGGTGAAAAAGGGACAGCTGACTGGTTTTACTTGTTACCAGGTAGGGTTATTCATGTAGAGTGGATAGGAGAATGAAATATGCAATGATACTGCTTTGAAATTACAAGTTTGGCTATCTCTTCTGTTATAATAATTCTAATTTTTTAAGTCTGCCTATAAAAATATAGCTTGCTTCCTCTTTCCATGTTTGTATTATGTGCATAGATTTTTGAAGGCTACTGAGTAAAACTAGGCACCTGAAAAGCAAGGCTCAGGCAAGAAGTCAAAATAGGTGAATAGAGGAGGGAAAAACAAGCCATGAAGGCTGACATAAAGTTAATTATATAGATGAATTAATCTGGTTGCAGTGACTGGAAGAATGCTTATGTGGGGCTGCATCAAAAGCTTATACTCTTTCAGTAGCACAAGTGAAGTGCCCCCAGATTCTGCTTGCCCTTTTTTACCATATCCTAATTATTGTACTTCCTCCCTGGGTTCATACTCCTGTCTAAAGAGCAAAGGTAATACAAGAGGCAAAGGAAATATCTGTAAGATCTGCTATAGAAGAGAATGCACTGAACCCTCTCCTCCTAAAATAGAAAGCATGATTGTTTGAAGCAACAGATGTGTTGAAAAAGGTTTATTTACAGGCATTTGTGAAATTCACTCCAAATGTAGGGTCTTACCTTTATGTGACTACTGTTACATGATGAATAAAACTTTTTTTATATCTTCATGTTTGGTGGAGGGAAGGTGTTACAAATACAAGCAGTCTGATGTTCCCCCATTCACTATTACCCTCTGTGCTCGACCCGTGATCCAGTTGCTCCCCCGCCACATGATGTGTTTATCCAGCTGTGTGCTGGACATTTTGTCCAGAAGGATCCTGTCATCCTTCTGTATAAAAATAAAGTCAAGTCTTACTCTCAGTGGCTTTCTTTTATAAACTACAAAAGGAAATATTTGCCAGAGTTCACAGAAAAATTAGAGAGTACAGACTTTTGCCCTAGGATTTTAGCTGGAGTTCTTTATGTGATCTTTTCTCATTGTAGAAACAACCCACAATCTAACTTGCTAAAATTCATGCAAACACTGGGCTTCTTAGGTGCAAATTTATGAAGTAACTTCAATTGCAAAGAAAAAGAATGGAATATATTTTAAATAATTTGTTATAAATACTCATAGGGCATTATATTCTTCACCATTACTTTTCAATGCTGTGATGTCATAAGAATTTTTTCCTACTACTACTTAAATTTTGGGAAATGTAGTCCTACATTTAACCAGAAAATTTTCTCTTAGAAAGAATTTACAAGGAATATAATTATATTGAATTTTAGTTAGTTAATAATCAAAACTGAAAGGGAACAGAATATTCTAATTGCTAGGTTACTTTTATATATAGGAAATGACTTCTGGGTATCAAATTTCCCTTCCTTTTCTTCCACAGAAATGTATGCAGGCATGACAGCTGTACAAGTGTGTGGATGTAGAGTTCAAGACAAGCTGTTTCCAAACAACTAGAACTTCCATTTACTAGTTCTTTTAGTGAGAAACAATGGCAACTGCAAAAGTATTCAACATCAATATTCTAAAGACTTCAGAGTCTGAGATTTTATACCAGGTGATAATGTTGTTGTTGTAGCCTTTATATACTGTTTGAAAACAGATGGTATAAAGTCCTGAAAAAATATTTCAGCCACAGTAAATGATGGAGCTGTGGACTGCTTTCTAGTTGTCTTGGCTGTACCTTGGCATTGAATTGAGGTGAGGTTCAGATTCTTTCCCCCATGCCTTCTATAGAAAAACTCCTGCACGCATAACAGGATTTTTGCTGCTTCTCGAGAATTAGTTTCATGATCTGAACAATTGGAGCACCAGATCAGGCCATAGCTTGTCTTCACAGGTCATTGTGTGAATTATAATGCAGTGCATAATGAAAATACAACAGTAAATAGGAAACTACATACTTAGCAGTTATACACAAGTAGGCAAACAAGGCAAAAAAGGTCAAGTGTTGCAATAAACAGTGACAACTCTGTTTTAAACTTTCTATGCGCTCCAGGTCTGTTGGAATCACAAAAATTTATTTCTTACAATTTGCTACCTGTTATTTTATTAATAAAATAATCTCTGGCATATTTCTCACAAAAAATAGTACTTTGCAATAAACCCCTGTAGATTCAAGTTTCAGGTTCCAGGGTTTTTTGACACTTTCTTCATTAGCCATTATAGCCAGGTCATTATTTGCAGAATGGTAATTGGTGTTTATAGATCCTTACTGCACTTGTAGAAAGTCTAGGAAGAATTTCTAGTATTTTCCTTTGTGTTTTAAAAGGACTGCAATTCACATATTTGAAATGAATAATTTTAGGTGTTATGTCATCCTATAAAGCTCATTTTATTCTGTTCCCAGTTGTTAACAGAATATAAAGTTGTTCCATGTTCAAGAAGAAGAAAGTATTGTTTGAACAAAAATGTGAAAGGGAAATACATAGATAGAATGTAAAGGTCTTGACAAATTTAAAATAATTTAGGGATTGGAAAAAAATCAACTGAAGAATTCTTTCTCTTTTTAATTACACCTTTTCCCCAACCCCCAAAGTACATTCCTAGTTATTTATACAGTGCAAATGGAAGTAATAGGAGCAAAGGGGCTACATGCATTATTATCAGATGGAATATATGTCATGAACACAGCTGGAGATCTGCCAAAACCCTGCTTTTGAGAAAATATTTCAGACAGAAAGAACTCTTCAGCATCACCCATGACCTTGGGTACATTTGAAGGCCATTTTCTGCCTGTGCAGGAAAGTCAGTGTTGGTTAGGGCCTTTTAACTTTGCTGTACAGGATGCTTCATTCATTTGTGGTAGTTCAGGAGTCCCTCAGGAGTCAGGTAATCTTGTGCAGATGTGTAGTGTGTGTGAACCTTGTTCAAGGCAACTGAGTGTATAACCACAGTAGAACAAAGAGGGAAATAAATTCTATTTAGTATAGGGTTGAGGTAGGTTAAATCTGCCTTGATCACAGAATCACAGATGCTGTGGGTAAGAGGCATTAAAGAGTTTTCCTTTGTCAATATTTCATTCCTAACCTGCTCTGGGAGGTGGTGGTTGCATGCTCCCTTTTATTCAAGGCTTTTTCAATTCTACTTAAGCTGGATCCTCGTTTCTTCAATATCCTTTATTCTTCTATATTCTTCTATATTCTTCTATATTCTATCAATATGGCTCAAAATTAATGGTTTTCAGAATGGAAAATGATTTTATAGTTTTCTTTTCCTTGTAAATGTACAAGCATGGAAAAATCTTCCACGTTGCTCTATGGGCTCAAGCCTGTATTTTTAAGAAGCCAGTAGAGGTACTGTGAGTTTTCTACTGGTTGTTTACATAATATGGAACAGGGATGTATTAATCTTCAGATTTTCCTGTGGTCCAAACACTGAGTGCAAGTGAAAGGCTATTATTTGTACAAAATCTTTAAGAAAAAGAAGCAGCAAAAAACAATCTGTCTTCTATCAAAACACTAGCACAGTGCCAGCACTGTTCAATAATGGAATGGTCATTAATTCTCCTGAAAAAAATTATCCCCATTCAACTTGCTCTGGATTTGTAACTCCTTGTGAGAGAGAGAATCCCAAAAGAAATTAAAGCTTCTCTATGTCAGTGGCTAAAAGACTCCAAATACTTTGAGATAATTCATGTGCATAAGACGTGTCCTTTCTCTGGCAAAAGAAGGAAGAATGTATCAGAAGACAGCACAAAAATATAGTACTTACAAGTATTACTTGAGGACATTATACCAAGACAGTCTTAAGGAACCAAAACTATTTAAAAAATTAACTAACAATCTACTAATTTATTAAGAGAAAGTATAATTTTTTACTTCAAGAGAAATTATTTACTTCTGGTAAATTATTTACTGTATGATTTGATTTCTTCTGAACACTGGAAAAGTAAAGATCAAGAAAGAGATAAATTTGAAATGTTGAAAAGCTTTGCAAGATAATGGTCCTGCCTAAGCTACCATGTGTAATCATAATAAGAATGTAAATATATAATCATGTGTAATCTCAAAATAATTATTTTCAGTGTTTTCCTGAGTATGGCTTTATTGTTTTTTCATCTTTTAGAATCTGGTAGGAATCCAGTTATTTTGAATATGATTATTTGATAAATGCAAAGGGCTTTTAGACTCGATTGTTTGTTTACTATGCTTTCAAACATTTTGAATATCTGAACTCAGTGAAACAGTGTAGGAAAAAACATCTGTACTGCAGCTGCAATGACACCATCTGTATGTTGGATCTTCAGGTAATTCAGTGTATCTCTGTATTTATTTTTTTGCTTTCCTTTTAATGGTTTAGGACTTTAGAAATGCTAAAAAAAAGTTATAAAGTTTCTACTTTGTTTAAGTGAAATAGCTCAAGAATGTAAGTGCTCTACTAACTTTAATCTCTTCTTCTGCCTCCTTCAGTGCATCTCTGCTAATAACTGAAAGATCAGTTGCACGTTACAGAAGTACTGAAGAGTGCTTATCAGCCCCAAATACTATGAATGTACTTTACTTTATGATGTGTTAATAATAATGGAGAACTATATGAAAAACTTGTCAAAAAAGTTTGAGTTGTTGTGAGAAAACTCTTTTATTATTATTTTTCTTTTGTTTTTTTTTAGTTTTTTTCTCACCACAAGTATTAATCTAGAGGGCAAGTACTGAAATTATCTCAGGTGTTTCCACTGCCTTTACTGAAGATTCTCAAAGTAGAAGATATCTTCAGGAATGAGGTGTTAATTAAGAATTGCCAGTTCAGAGAGGCTCTTCATCGCATTAAGTGATCAAAATAGACAGAGGTCTGATGGTGAAGCCAATATATAAACTATCCTTGATAGGAAGAGTATCTAAGGAAAACTGAG
This sequence comes from Sclerurus mexicanus, assembly GCA_013396755.1. Lineage (NCBI taxonomy): Eukaryota > Metazoa > Chordata > Aves > Passeriformes > Furnariidae > Sclerurus > Sclerurus mexicanus. The sequence goes on from VWZF01002827.1 coordinate 1,538,048, forward strand.
GTTGCTGATACCTCAGTATATTATAAATATAAGCAGAAGTAGAACTGAGTTTTATTGGATGCTTTTATGTATAATTCCCATCACATCAGTACTTTCAATTCCCTATTCTCTGTGCGTCTCAGTGACTGAACAGTAAATGAAATCTCAGTTGGCATTTCTGCACTGATCTCTTTCTTGGGACTGTATTTTGATATAAGCACCTCATCCATCTGCTTGCTCTCAAATTCCCTGTTGGTCTTAGAAAACAGGTGCTATTGAAAGAGAATTTGTTGAATATTTGATAAAGTTTGCCTTATGTTTACAAGTAAGGAAAGGTCACCACCCCTGTTTATTGGGATTTCATCTATCCTGTGCTGACTGTGTGGAACTATTCATGTGAAAGGTATCAAGTAGTATAACTTTACTAATATAAAACAACAAGCATTTATTGGTTTTGAGAGGATCAAGAACTATACTGCAATGAATGATATCTTGAAGACTAAGAGCATTCCTTGTGTGAATCGGATCTGATGTGTCTGAACAGGCTCTATTTCACAAAAAAAAAAAAAAATCACAATATAACTACAGCTTAATTGCTTCCTGTCCCAAGAAAGAGATTCCTGTGTAAATTCAGTATTGCAACTAGTTAGCACTTTTAAGACAGACACAACAAAGTAATATAGAGCAGGATTCACTTCCTATTAGTTCCTTGATACAACTCGCCCAGTTTCACCTGCATTAATGAAGACCTTTTGATTCTGTATCATTGTGATGCAGCATTGAAGAAGACTTCTGGATATCATACTAATTTAATGAGCATAATATTACTTGGTATTTAACTGAAATAGAACATTTGATATGCCTTTGGTTTAACCTCTAAAAGTTTGTAAATTGTTGAAGTGAAAACTTACAACTGCATCTTATAAAATGACAAATTGAAAATTAGACTTTTAGACAACTGTGGAGTAGAACATAAAGAGTTGTTTGCATTTTAGAAAACAAATCTTATATATGCAATGGGTGGTTCTGTTAAAATAATTAGTGGGAATATTGTTAAAAATCTAGTAGCTGTTCTTCTTTTGATTGTTTAAAAACCTGTAATGTTTTTCTTCCAGGATTTATTGCAGTGTAATTTTAGGGTCAGATCCTGCAATTTTTCTTGAAAAATTAAAGTTTGAAAAGAAGTTACATTAAAATTATTTTTATTTCAAGGAAGATGAAGTTTTGTCTGTGTCTGAGAGCTAATGTTAAGATCTTCTAAAACAGGATCCACTTATCAATACAATAATGCAAACAACAATTCATAATTTCTCTATGTGCTATTGTACTGTTAATTGCTCCCACACACACCGAGAATGTTCACTCAAGCTTAGCAATAATGCATACAATTGAAAAAGAAATCAAAATTTTTTTTGTATATCAGTCACAAACATGAAACGAATGATTTCAGTTAAAAGTCCCCTTCAGTGTGAGCCTCACTGCGGCGTTCTGCATGTTTTAAAATTTGTCTGTCCTGCAATGGGCCAGTTCTTCAGACCTTCACTGAACTGAAGCTTATAACACCTTTTCTTGAATAGAGCTTAAGAGTCTTTACTGAGAAAATGAAATAGGGGTCAGAAGAGCTGAGTACATTTCAATCTGCACTTAGATGGAATAGTTATATATGGTAGCAAGCCAGATATACCTTTTATCTCACAGTATCTAAATCAACTTTGTTTCCATGAAAGCTTTTTAAAGGTATACAAATGTTTTTGCTTTAGGTTTGATAGAAGAGATGTTATTAAGCTTCAGAGGAAAAGGTTTCTTTATTCTCAGTGATTTCTTTATTCTTAAGAAAAAGGGGAGCCTTGAAAGAGGCTTAATAAAGATCAGTTTTAGATACAAAATGATGGCAATTTTCTTCCATGTTGCACCTGTCAACAATCTTCTCAAGGGTTTTACATCTCCTGAGTTGCAGGACTAGCATTCTACCCTAAATTTTTTCAGTTTTTCAGCCAACTTACAGAGGAAGTCAGCTGATGGATACCAGTGGAGGGTGATATGGCAGTTTTATCACCACTTTCGGTGAATGAGAGAATCAATGTCTACCTGAATCAGATGTAGGTCTTGAAAGAAGATTTAGATAGCTTTACGTTTCATTTTTCTATTATGTCAGTGACAGTTGCAAGGATATACATGAACTACATAAAATAGTTCCTTCACCATGGCAGATGCTTAACTAGAGGTATGATCACTACCCTGCTGGAACCTGCCTGCTAATAAACAGCTTCTCTCCAGTTTTTGACAAGTGATCTAAGATCAGATGCCACCAGTGTGAGCTAAATGCACATGGGACTATTTGCTTTATCTGAAAAGAAAACAAATGTGTTTGAAATCTGTCCTTCTTATACTATGGCTTCTGCGTGGGTACTTAATCCCAATATATCCATCTCAGTTAAGACACTGAAAGAGGCTATCCTCTCATCACATCAGTGGTGATATCTCTGAGACAAGCCAAGAATGCTTGAATTAGCTGCAGATGTCGGGAGGATAGGCTCATTCAAGATGGTATGCAGCTATACATACATATCTTGAAAGTGCTAGGTGTCTAACCTATGTTGTAATCCTAGTGCTTTTGCTGAAATCCTTATTGTAGGTCCTGCAAGTGCATCTCAAACTTGCAAGGTCACAGTCAATCATCTACTTCCTGTAAGTAGAGATTAATAGAACTAATGTATCGTATCAAAGAAATATTATACTTTTCACTCTGTATTACTTTTTAGGATCCGGTTATTAAGACATGCCTCTGCCCAAATTAAAGTGCAAATGAGACTATATGCCAAACTCAATAAGTACAGTTTTATTTAACAGTAAATATGAGGTAGAGAGAAGTAGAGAAAGATAGAGAGATAAGAAAGGGTGGGGAGTGGGGGAAGAAAGAGTGAAAGAGACAGAGATCAAGTAAATAGATAAAGATATCACCACCACATGGATTTGGACAGCATTCCACCAGGTCCTTCTGGTCTTCTTGGTGGTGGGCGTCCTGAAGTCATGCTTCTGAAGTACCACTTTTATGTAGTTTCAAGTCCTGGATATTCATCAGGTCTGTCAGTTGTTCCCACAACTTGAATGTAAATGAGTTAGTTTTCTTTCCCATGGCTTGTACAGTGGAATTTTGTTGGTGTGCTAATTTCAAACTTCCCCTTTGTTTAGGTCTGTAATTAATGCTTTCCTTTCTCACAGTTTTCCATGGCAGGAATCTTTGTTTGGATAGGCTGCCCACATTTGTCTTACCAGGTCTGGTTCCTGCTGTTGCCATCTTTTCCTATCACAAAGAATTTCCTTCTTTGACAGTGTTTTGAGACAATTCATTGGATTCTTTAAGTTCTGTCATTACTGAAGAGTACACGACACATCAGAACATTTTTGTTCAAATATTGCCAACAACCTGCAATTTACTATTGGCAAAGTAGTTTCATATAGACCCAACAGAGTCTGTGTCAGTAAATGATGAAATTAATTTACTACAAAAGAAAATACTGGAGGCCTGAATTTTGTATTCCAAAGAGGGTTAGGAGTAATTTCCTAGATATGTTCCAGCTTGTCTTTTAATGATTTTTGTCTTAGTCCTATTGTCCAAGAAGGATATTCTTTAATCTAGTATATCTTTAATCATCCACTGGGGATTGACACTCGCACATTTCTTGAAGATAGAATGGTATATTAGTTTAGATTAACTAACTCTTTCTCATTATGAGGATCATTGTCCCCTCTTTGTGACTGCTTTTCGTTCCACCAGGACTGTCAGGTTCACAGCATGTAGCCACCTCCTCTCTTATGTCTTTCTAGATGATGACAGTAGCATAAAGCCCATATTTGTTACACCTAGAAAAGACAAATTCTATTCAACTTAATTGAGATATCCACAGCTTAAGTGAAATACAGAAAATAGGTGTTTAGGTTACCCATCAGAGGAAGAAAAGAATAAAGGAAGAGAGATTAAGAAGAGAAGAAAGAAAGAGAGAAGATAAAAATATAGTTACCACTTAGAAGTCACATGTTGACACCTTCGAGAAGAACAGGCCAGGGCAAGATGGAGATCTCCTGCGTGCCTTTTTATCTCCTGTGGCTACTCCCCCTAGGTGGGACCTTTGGTTCAGTGGCCACTCACTGACCCCTTAGCCGAACTGAGGGTGTCTGAGGATGTCACAGCTAGTCAGATGCTACAGGGCTGTGGTGTGGGCGAGTTACCAGGTGGACCTTATTGATTGACAGGCCCCACCATGCAGCCTTCATGTCATGTGGCTGCTAAGCTCAGTGGCCATCCTGGCTGACCATGTGGACACTGTGCTGCTGGAGGCTGATCCACTCCCTCAAAACACACACAACACACTCACACCCACACCCACAGATACACCCCCACAAGGTGGTTCTGACCCGGTAATGTGGGTAACAGGGGTGCTATCTGCTTCTGTGCAGTTCTTATTTCTTTTGTCTGCAAGCTGAGCCATTGGATGTACTTTTATGCTAAACTGTATGGGTAACATCACAAGACTGAGATAGAGAGATAGTGTTACATTGTACAATCATCCAAATGTCAGGCTTTGATCTGCTGGCCACATTATTTCATTCATTGTAACTCAGTTTTTACAATACATGGAAACATTTCTTCAGATTTGGCAGCAAAATCTACAGATTTCCTTTTATCCATACCTATGAGACAAGATTTAGTATCTGACTACTTGTGATCCTGGGTGTCATCTTTCAAATGAGATCTGAATCAGCATATGGACCATTCACATGGTCTAACTTCAGGCAGGTTTATTCCTAAGTAAATATCTAGGGAGACTGAAGTTTAGAAATGTAGAAAGGCTGTTAAGAATACTGTGCTCTCACTCTCTTATGAGCTTCATTTATGAGTCAGTGAATCCCACTGTGACACAACTTCTCATATTCCAGATATTTTATTCCAGTCAATTTTTGATGGTTACCTCAAAGTATTATCTAATAGAAAATAGAGAATTGTATCAAGAAAGGGAAAAAGAAGTATCAGTGGCATAAAAGGGAAATACCATGAAGAAATATGAATCACAGATAATAACTTTCAAAAAAACAGAGTCTATATAACAATTCTGGGTTTTCACAGCTGTCTTAAACATTTAAAATACTGCATGTTAATTAATTTCAATGTTGTAATTTAGTTTGTTTCCATGAACATGAGAATTGACCTTTGAAGTGGTTGCTAAAGAGACCTGTACTTGAATATAATAACAGGCACATTCTGAGAATATATTGCATTTTAAAACTGGAAACAGTCCACAGTTACAGGGAATTTAGAAAGATTTATTGAAGTGGTTTGCTGATACCATTTTACTACATAGAATACACATAAACCTATGAAATGAATGGTAAAGCATTAAATAGAAATTGAAAGGGAAAAATAAGCTTTCATGAATTTTGTTTCATTTGCAAATAAATCAAATGTTCTTTCATAGGATAATGATAATGTAAAGTCTCAGTTATAAGTGTCCTGCTTCTGTTATCTGCCCATAAATGCAAGTTGGTTAATTTTCACTGTGGAGAAGTGTTTTGGTAAGTCTTGGTTATGACTGATGTTGATTCATGTTCAGATTCACTTAAGAAGGAAGGAATAGTACACACACACACACACACACACATATATATATATAAAGAGGAAAAGTAGCAAATATGTAATTTTATCAAAGTTTTCTTTTAAAGACTGTTTTGGTGCTGTCACATATTTCTTTATTGCATTTCTAAAGGTAACAAGACTGAAGAAAACAAGACTCAAAAAACCACCCTCTCATTTCTGTTTCCTCCATTAATTGTAAGAGTGACAATTTATAAACTGTGTCAATTACACTGTAGATGATGCTTGCTTCCCCAAAGTTGCATCACCAGACAAACTGAAAAGGTTGGGAAGATGGAAAATAGTCAGAAAACAAAAAAATAAACTCATCTTTAAAATAGAAGCAGAAGAGGATATATAACCATTGAGTAAATATAAATTGTTAAAGAGACATATAGAAGTTATAGTAAAAGATTAGAATTGAATCTGAGAAAGAAAATAGCTCTGTATTTTCACTTGAATATCATATCCAATTTGTGACCAGATTAATTTTCATTTTAAGACTGCATCTATATGCAATAGATATGCAATATCTTAGAACATAATCTATACTGCTTTAGTACTATTTTCTTTACTCCATTCTGTATATTTCTATAGACATACTGACGAATAAGAGGGCATTCACAGAACTTCAATAAAATTTATCAAGAGGAAACTATAACACACACAGTGATGGAGTTGGACTTACAGTTCAACAGCCAGAAGGCAAATAAAAATACAAGCACAAAAAACCACAATATTATATAAGAAATAATAACTGATTTTCATGATCTGAGTCATGAGTTTGGGGCTTAATGTTGGCAATACTGTCACATTAAGGAAGTAATGTTTCAATTTTACAAGAGCATTTCATATTCTCATCAATATAGAGTTTGTTTTGCATTAAATGAGAGTTAGAAATCACTGAGATAAAAAAGAGAATTGGTTTTTAGACTAACTGTTGAAAATAATTAAAAATATTAATTAACCACTGCTACTAATGCACAGTAGACATACAAGCTCAGATTTGTTTGTCAGAATTTATTACAAATTTATTTTCAAAGTTTAGTCAGAAATTTAGTTCTGTAAGTATATAGCAACATGGCAAGGACTGGATCTAAATTAAACTATACCCAGATGAATTACAAAATTGCAAGAAATCTGTGTAGTCAAAAAAAAATTGGATGTGTTCATGGAATTTTTTTAGATTTTCTGATTCACAGACATGGTTCTGACTAGTACCAAAAGTTTTAGAGTGCTACTTGAGAGGCTGTTTCTCAGTTTTATGGCTGTACTGCAAGAAGCCAACTCATACAGCTCTGAAAAGCTGTGTATCCCTGTGAGATTTCCACTCCAGAATTAGATTCCATAGACTCATTTATTGTTAAATTTCTGGGAAGTACAGAAATTGTATACACATCCAAGACAATCCAAATCTCTAAAATTGGAAATTTGCTTATCTCAAATTCTTTCTTATATTACACTCTGCTGAACATGGTGGAATAGATTTTTCTGCCATAGTTAAGTTGTCCAGGCCCAACTGAGGATTCTTTGCTTATATTTATATGGCTGCAGGAAAACACTGTACACAGATGCTCCTGCAATACTGAGCAGTAAGTTGTGCTTAAGTTAGTAGACCTTTGTTATTATTGCTGTTGTCATAGTTCTCTGATAGAGTGCACTCTACTTGATAGGTAACTAAAAACAAACTCTATGCTTTAATAGAAATTAAAGTGACATGGCATCTTATGCTTCTATATTGGTAAATATATAGAGGATGTATTTTTGCCTGAATGAGTACTTGATAGCTGTACATAAGAGTATGAAATAATCCAGTATTTGTCCAAATCAAAGAGGTTAAAAGGAAAATAAAGTTTGAAAAAATGCATAAATAGAGTCACAAGTCCAGAAATGTCATTAAGCTTGAAAAAAAAAAAAAAAAAGAAATTTATAGGTAGTCTATGGTAGTGCACAGAAACTCTTCTTCAACTTTTATGACTGCATATTTGGCAAACTTGCATTTGTTGGATAAAAGATCTGTTTTGCACAGAAGCCATATAATTTCCCTGGGGATTGGGAGTGTAGTGTCTTGGATTTCACAACTGAACTGTGGACTTTACCAATATTTTTTTTCCATTAGAAAACAACAACAAAAAATATAGCAAATTGAAAACACTACATGAGAAAAAGGTTCTTTAACATTTCTTTATTTCAAGTCTAGCCCAGAGACAGAAAAGGTGTTTAGATAAGATTTGATAAAAAATATGTCCAAAACATGTAATGTGTGTTCAGATTGTTTTGCTTAGGACATGCAGGTATTTTTTTTAAAAAATTGGTCAGAAGTAGCTGTGAGACAAAGAAAATCATATATTCCTGTTTTCCTGTCTTCCTGTGATTTTTATTTGTTTGAGGTTTTTTGTTTGGCTTTTTTTTTTGTTTTGCTTTTTTGGGGGGGGTTGTTTGTTTTGGTTTGGCTTGGGTTTTTTTCCTTCTTTACAATTGATAGGTCATTTTGCTAATCCTATGGGAAATTTTTCATTCTCGACAGGTATGTTATTATGTATCTATCTTCATTTTAACCTAAATTTCTGAGTAAAACCGCAAGTTTTCCAGGTTGGTTTTTTTTTAATCTATAGGCCCTTTACAAGCCTTTCATAACACCATTGTAATGAAATGGAAACGGTGGAGGCTTGGCAAGGAGAGAAGACAGGAGATGACACCATTCTGCAAGATCCGTCCTTTCATAATGCAGTTACTTTTATATGCTACACCAATAACATTTTAACATTGAGGAGCTTACTTGAGCTAAGGACAGATTTTGTGGTGTAGATATGGACCTGTAAAATTGTGTCTTCTGTGCTTGTTGCCGTATAGTGATTTTGAAATCAAATAAATTTACCTAGTACATTAAAAATATAGTTTATTTCTTAGTGCAATAACTTAAATGATTCTCTGAGGACATACAAGCTTGTTTGCTTCTATGCTTCTGTCAGTACTCAAGAGTTCGACAGGTCAATATTTTTATTTTTTATTATATTACAATTGTTTTTTTTTCTGAGAGTAATTGCAGTTGCTAGAACTAGGCACTGTATGTAAGTAGTTTGCATTGTTACTTCTAATGAGCAATATTCTGCCTGTGTCAAAATTGAATTTGACCTGCCATCATGCTTCCTGTTCACCTACCTTTATTAGGTTACTCTGATTTTTTTTTTCCTAGTCATTATAATTTCAAATTGCCCATAGTTACGAAGCAGCTCACTAAAATTAGCTCCAGCATAACGTCACTCCTGATGCTACTGGCATCATAAGCACCATGTGAGACAGATATAATCTGCACAGGTTTAGACAACAGAAGGGCTGAATGGTGGCAGTCACTTAATGAATGTGGGATGCCAGCTATTTCCAGATCATAGGGTTGGGAGCATGCCCAGCTGCATCCCAGCAGGATGTTTGGATGAGACCCGCATGTACACCATCCTAGTCCTCCTGCCCCATCTTCTGTTGACAAAAAGTGTGGCAAACAGCCTAGACAGAACCCACGGTCTTCTCCAAGTGCTGGTCTGCTCTGCTGCTGTGAAAACTGGGACTTCCAGTTGTCCACAGTGTGGACATTCTGAAGCAATGTTATTCTTTCATAAAGACCAGTGCTTGTGGCTATTAAGAAAGCAACAGCAAAGCTGTCAACAGGGACTAACAGTATTTTGGGAAAAACCATCACTGTGAACACAGTCTAGATATGCATGTCTTCCCAGCGTATTTGAAAAATAGATTTAGTTCATTATCAGATATTTGGTTAAAGTTGACTCTGTGAAATACATGCATATGAATGGTACATTGCTTGGGAAAGAAGATTTCTTCATAAACAAGAAATTGCCTGCATGAAACAGGCAGGTAGAAATTTGTACTGCAGAACTAGAAGGCCCATCATAAAATAGAAGGCTTTAGGAAATGACAACTTCTGAGACATTTCATATTCCTTGATACCAGGTGACTTTGAGGTCCTTGATGTAATTACAGTCCTGGGAGACCTGTCCCAGTTGTGGTGTCTCTCCTACCCGTCTGTCTTTCTTCAGCTCTAGTCAAAATCTCCTTTTGATGCTGTCAAACCCATACATCCTCTCACTCTCTGCTTCATGACCTCTATTTCTGGTGTACTTTGCCACCTTCTCTTGGATGGATAGCATGTTTTCAAGTCCTTTAGGACAGGCAGTGTAGTGCTTTAAGCTTCTGTAAATTACTTGAATGAAGGCAAGGGCTGACTCCTTATTTGCATGAATATTGTGTGCTTAAATTAAGCCATTAGTTCCTAAAAATCAATAATTTCTCTGTAAATTCTAAACCCCAATTTTTCAAGCACAGCTTTCTACTAGAGTTTACTAACTGTGAATTAATTAATGAACTTAATATATTCATAACACTGCAGTTACTTTAGATGTTGATGTTTTATTTAGGCTCATGACTTGATAGATATTTTTAAAAGCTGACCAGCATAAGTCTTAGCAGGATATCTGAATGTGTACCTTAGCTATAATTATCTGTGTGGTTTTTACTAGTTCAAATGTTTTTAGTGTATTTAGGCCTATTCTCATATAACAAAGATAAGACAGAAGATATGTAAACAGTGGTGTTTCAAGATATTAGTTAACACAGCCTGTAGTTTATCTGACATTATATGGATTTTTCTGTCAAGTCTGAAAATATTCTACCCTACTTATTTGCAGTTTCTAGATGTTGTCCCTATTGGAAACTGAGCCTATAAACCCAAGGTATTAGGCAGGTAGGAAATCTGACTATACCTCCCATCAGAAAACCCCCTTCCAGAATTTCCAGGGCTTTATCAGCCCACATGTTTGAAACTGCAATAAACTATGAAACTGATCATCATGAGTGACTGGACTAAATTAATGCATTAGTTTTAAAACATTTACTGGAACACAAAGGATCATAATCCAGACAACTGAATAAGTTCTTCATTTCCTTCCCTGAAGTGAAAAATTCAGAATGCACTTTGGCTTCAGTACAGCTAGTAAAATTACATACAACAGTGACTGCAGAACATTTTATATGGAGGATGATTAATTGCTTTTCTTTCCTTAATATCAACATGTAATTCTTTCCATGAAGCATTATTTTGCACAAGGCATGCCATATGATGTTGATGAAGATTAAAATTAGATGGGACAATAAATTTTGGCTGCTTTTTGTCTGCTCTTAAAAAAAAAAAGAAAAAAAGAAAAGGTTTAGGGACTTTAAAAGACTTCAGCTCTTTAAAACAGAGTTTTAGTCTAAAGTGTTGAAGGTACCTCAATATGTGAAATTCACAGGGAGAACAACTTCAGTATTTGAATTTCTAAGTTGTGAAGCTTCTTACAATAATTTCATATAATTGCATCTTTTTATAATTGCTTTCAGAAAAAGGTAAATTCTAAGCTGAAAGGCAAGAAGTGGGAAAATGAGACAAGGAACAAACAGTAAAGGTAGATGAAAAAATATTTGGAAAAGTTGCACTCAGTGTCCTGTTCTGTTTTAGATTTTCTATTTGACCTCTGGAAGGCAAGTTAATGGGTATATGTGTCCATTTTTCATGTCTTCAGTATGAGTGTATTTAAAGTATTGGAATATTTAAATACCTTCTATTGTTAGAGCAATTACTAAAAAAGTTTTAATATATTATTGACAAGTGCAGGACAAAACAGAATAGATTGCAACTTTTTGTAATTCTAAATACAACTAATATATTTTTTATTTGTTGTTGTCATTATTTATCCTCTATGTGGCATGTATCATGTTTTCTTTTGAAGTAAGCACTATGAAATTGCTGCAAAGCAATAATTCTAGACTACCAGGTAATATATTATGGGCCGTGAGTATTAACTGTGGCAAAGTGATGAGAACAGTAAACAATTTTTAGGTCCCCCCTGAAGGAACTATTCATCTTTTTCATGATATAAAGCAGAATTTCCGCCCGTAGGTTAAAAATAAGAAGTGCCTCACCCTGAATTATGAGCTATCATTTTCAACTCCACCACCTCTTCAAACCTAATACCATTTTCCTGTGAATTCAGTATTTGACTTTCCTAAGTGTTTTTTTGCATCTTCCTACTGTAAATTAGCTCTATGCAATGCAGCAGCACTCTAATGCTTTTTCAGCCATTATGAAGGGAAAGATATAGTTAAGTCTTATGCACCATCTCAAGAGAACATTCAACTTCTTCTTAATGATAAAATGTCTTTACTGGTACAAGTTCCTGAATTATTCCTAATCACAAATGTTCTACAAGTCTAGTGGCACTAAAGTGCTTATTCATTTTTATAGGAGTAACTGTCCCCTTGACAAGCTGAATGCTAAAACGATTCAGTTTGTGTGACACAATGGTGAGCCTTAGGCTTTTCGTGATGGTGTTTACTGGCCACCTCCAGGTTTGCAATGTGTTAAATGCTGTAAGAGTGTGAGGAAGGTAAGAGACTCCTCTCTAAACTATGTGATGCCTAAGACACTACTGGTGCCTGGGTTTCGTGCAAAAACTTCCTTGGATACATATAGATGTGCTCCTTTTGTCTAGGGCTTCAAGTATTTCTGATTTTCCTGATTTTTTAAATGCTCCAGCATGTCTAACTTGTGATAAACACTTATCAGTATTTTCAAGGCTTTCTTCAGCCCAAATAGATTTGAATACTTCACTTCCACATTTTATGAATCTTAATTGCTGAGCTATAAGCCTCTCTGCTCTGTCCCTCCTACTAGACCTGAGTCTCTGCAAAGACAGAGAAATAGAAATTGGCATTCAAATACAGGAAGTGGGTTTAACCTGAGCTTTAAACAGAAATTCAGGCCTGGAGTCTTAGATGTGTGACAGAGAATAGCCTGCCCTATTTCATGCAGGAGGCAGAACTTCCACCATTCTTTCTTTTCCTTTTCCTGCATGTGATTTAGAGATTCAGTGCTCAGCACATTGAGCTTTGGGAACTACAGTCTGGGACCCTAACTCCCTTCTGTACCTTTAGGAGGAACTTTAAGAGACTGAGTGCTATGAATTCTGCTGGGAGAACCCTATGCATTTAATTCATATCATGAGTGCCTGCATATACATAAAGAATAAAAGTAATTCCGATGATTTTGGAGTGGATTTACTAAGTGAAATTATTTGACCCACTTTTGCTTTAATATGAGTAAGATTTTCTGAAGAACCTGTGAAATATCCAGAATCTGATCTTTTATTAGTTATCAGTTATATAGCAGCAAAAGATCATTGTTATGTACCCAGCTGAGCAGTATGTCTAACTATGGAAATATCCCCATCGGGTAGTCTTGTAGAGTATCTAGATTGTCTAATTTAAGCCTCTCTGACTCTTTCGAGTACTAATTCTTTTTGGGAAAACAGCCGTTGACTTTAGCAGGTATTTTATTGGGAGACTGTGCTGCTGAAGCAGATAACACTTTTAGTGGCAGGAATTTGAAAACACAGCATGTGTAGGGAGTGAACCCAACCTTCACAGAGGAAACTGGTTTTTTTCAGGAGAAGAGGAAAGTTGTATTACTGTTCTTCTAATTCCTTAACAGTTGATACTTTCTGCTCTCCTTCCCTTTCACTTCAGTGCAGAACAGCATGATATTTATGGCACAAAGGGCTATGGTGTATCAAAAATACATCCTGCGTACATGAACAAATGCTGGGCATAAGACCTGGGCTGTGTGCTGTTTAGACATGCAGCAGCACACCTGCTAAACCTGAGTGGCTGTTTGGATGAGGAACAGTACAAATGACTTTGTTGTAGCTCTTTAAGTATTTGTAACCATGTCAGCAAGAGGAGCCAGATATAAACAGGCTTTGATGGCTTGTAGCAAAACATCACTATGGCTTTTCTTGCAAGTAATCATAGAGTGAAAGGGTTGTTATCTTGCTATTTTCCATCATGCAAAGGGTCTGTAGAATGACTTTTTCTTTTGCTAAGACAGTTCTATATGTGATCATAAAACTTAGCCTGACAAACCATCATCTGTGACATTAAGGATATAGAAGAAAATTTATGACAGTGTAGTGGTTTTTACCTTTTTATTAGAAGTTGGTTAGTGGAAAAGGGAACGTTCAAACACAAAGATAAGCAAAGTATCCCCCAAAAGCAACCTTATGCATTGTTGTCCAAAGTTACATTTGTTCTGCATTTGTATGGGCAAGATCACATTTTTTGATGCTGTATGTTTTTTTCACTCCTAAAATGTTTTTTTCTTTTTCACTGATGTCCTTTTCAGAAAGTGAAAATTAGAGTGTAGGCCTTGAACTTAAAACAGGCTAAAATCAGGGAAACCTTAATTTATAAATGTTTGCTTCACTGCACTGTCTTTGTCAGAATAAGGTGTGGATGTTTATCTATGATGTCTGCTTGAAGTAATTGGTGAACCCAACTGGCAGGTAAAGTGAAATAGTAAAGAAAAAAATGTGTTAAGTTAGACACCACAATGAGGGTTTGAAATTGAATTGCAGACATATACTATGGTGGTTTTCATTCCAGGAGATTGCTGGCATTATGGAGGAATGCCTGATTAAAGAAAAGGTTGAAAGTTAATTCCCAACATGCTACTTGGCAGCTTTTTCATCCACTTATAGGTAGGAGCAGGTGGTGTCATTTAGAATTAAGTACTTCATGTCTAGGTTGGCAGGAAATCAGCATTTAGTGAATGAAATATCCCTGAAACAAATATCATTAATTGTTGACCAATTTTATTTATATTTGCATACTGTAATGCAAGTACTGGAGCATCATCTATTTAAATTGCCCATAACACAGAGTTTAGCTATAGGCAGTAAAGGACCATAATCATTTAAGAACAAAAGATTTTATGGAAATACTGTGTCCTTTTTTACTGAAATGAGAAAGCAGTATTTTCTGTCTCTACACTAAGGTTTAAACCAATTTGTAGTATTATTTTACAATCAGTTTGCTTTTGTTGTACTGTTAATCTATGTGAAAATGTATATACCTTACTAAGATACTGTGTAGCTGTCTTTCATTATATTGCATACATGGTAATTATGCTACATTTATCTGCTGAAAGTTGAATTCAGTACTGCAGTGTAGGTATCTAAGGGTTACTGGACATTGTTGTGGCAAAAAAAACCCCAAAACAACAACCAACCAAACAAAAACCCCCTACCTTTTAAGAAAAAAATCTTTAAATAAAATTGACCTGTTAAAGACCTATTTAAGAAAAGAAATAGTATCAATGATCGGTAGAAAGTATTTTGTCTTAAAAACCATAGTGAAAGTCAAGTTATCTGCTCTCTTCTGTCTTGTCTAGGCATTCAGGTGGTGCTGCAACATTTTCATTAGGAGTAGTTTAGACCAATCCTACTACTTCAAGCAGTTCCCTTTGATATTTCTTGTAACTAGACTTTTTTCCTCAGTTGCTTTCTCCATCTGATTTACCTCATAAAGCTTCATTATGTTACTCAGACAAAATTTCTGTGTTCTGTTAAAGCAATTAGTTTAAAGAGCACCTTATTTCCTAAACAAATATGTTGCATAATGAGACTTAAATTAGGCTGAGAAGCTCAGAGTCTCTGAACATGACAACTGCAGCTTGGAAGAGTTTGTCTCTTATATTTTCTTTTGTAGAGTAATTAACAAATATCAAAATGCACAGGAAACATGTACCAGTTACTTTTTTGTCTCCAGCTACCTGCTAGTTGAAAACCATTTTATGTGTGCATAAGACATGCTCTTTCAGTGTTACTTTCTGCCACTTTAAATTTCATGTTACAAAGACTTCTGCAAGAGAATAAAGCCAACCTTAATCTGGTAGCACTTTTTTAATAGCACGATTTTAATACTGACAGACACCATGATTATAATAACTAATGTTATCATAATGACTTTCCTGTTATTATTGTGATCCATTTTTTCTTTACAGCCAAGATTAAGATGTAATTTAACTTACAAGATACATATCAGGCAATTAATTTTGAACTAAAAACAGCCTTACAATTTCATTATAACTCATCAGCTTTATAGTTAAATACACTAAACCCCTGTAAAATTTAAGAAAAATTTATTACATATTTTATTTATTTATTAGTTGGTTTCAGAAATGTCATATTGACACATAGTAGCAGTGATATAACAATGTCTTTAAAGAAAAGCTTGTATGTGTGTATAGGACATTAGATCTTATATTTTTACGTAAACTTTAGGCTGCATTCCAGGAAGTAATTGAGTTTTGTTATTTCTGGTTTTGGTAACCCAGCTGAATAATATAAAGGAATTGTAGCTCAATGCCTGGATGTTTAGTGTTTTCTTGAATGCAGTTCCCTCTATATAGTTGTATTGGTATATTGTTCAGCAGTTTAGAACTGAAGCACCTAAAATTATTGTCATATTTATGAATGTAGGCTCATTCCTACATTCTTTTCATTGAAAAATGATTTGACACATTTCAAGTAAGAAAATTGTGAAATAATTTACTTCAAAGTCATCTATGATCTCTTTCTGATATCTTTTCAAATCCAACCCTTTCACTGTCATAGAGATTTTTCCATTATCATGCCCCATTTTTTCCCTAATACATGCCATCCTGTTTGCACTACATTAAAAAAGATAGTAATGCCAAAGCTTTCCAGAATTTTACTCAGAGATACCTCTCCCATTCTCTTAATCTGAGTGAGAAAATGACAACCTTAGATGGAAGTGATGGCAGAGAGACTCCTGATGTTGACAGGTGGTAAACTGACAGAAAGATGGAATGGTGGCTCCCACAGTCTGGCCTGAATGGGAGCCTGAAGTAAGTACAATTTAGAATTGAAGCTGCCTGTGAGTGCAAGGGGAAGAACAGCTAGATAATTGAAAAGCTAAATAACCATATTCAGTAGCTATTAAGTGCAGCTAATAAAAATTACAATCAAAAGGATATAAAATAAAAGATAATTGGTGAACTATTTTCTGTCATAAGTTTAAGTAATAAATTTGCAAAAAATTGCCATTGAGTTGTGCCATTTGCTTTTGTTCTAATCAACTGGAATTCAGAGATATTACTCGATTCTATAGGAAACAAGAATATGTATAGGTGCCTAAAATACCTGCACACGCTTGCTTCAAAGTCACCAGTCTGAATCCAACATGCTTCCCATGCAACAGGCTTTGAATTTCCAGATCCCCTTTTTTTCTGTTCTCCAAAAAGATTGTCTCCTTAAGCTCTGTGCTAGCTGTAGATATGCTTCACATATCCATTTGCTTGCTGGGTCTTACTCTTTAGTTCCTTACTGTTTCATGTGTGAAAACTCACGCACTATTAACTCTTACCTCAACCTGCTAGTTGCATGTGATTTAAACTGACTCTCTCTCTTATAAACTAATTTTTCCAGTGTCACTAAGAAGTTTGTTGACTTCTTTGGTCTTCTGTTTTCTGTATTTGAGACACAAAACATGAGTCAGATGAAAGGAATGTGTAATACAGAAACAGAACAATTTTAGGGAAAAAATGCCATGAGGAGAAAAAAAAAAAGCAAAGAAGGAAGAAAAAGAGGAAGAAGCAAAGAAAGAAAAAAGTTGGTAGAACCAAAAGCAGCATTTGAATGAAGTGCAAAGGAATTGTTTGTATGGGAACTGGATTATAAGTGCATATTGACCAGCTTTTACCTGCTCCGGAGAGAGGTGTATTTACTGTCAGCATTCAGCATTGCCTCCGCAGTTTGTTGTTATGAGATTGCAATTACACAGCTATGAACTTCCTGTTATTACCTGTTATTAATGTGAAAATGAGTTTCCAAGGATGCTGATTACACACACCTCTCTACCCACTTAAAAGGTTCAATGAACTTCTGAGCTGTGTAAGGAGTGTTGTTACTCCCCTCATACCTGTTCTCGTGATTTGATTGTGCAACACATGGCACAGTACAGCTCTTGCAGTAAAAGCCACTGTTGTAAGTCTTCTCCTTGTTACTTAATTTTAAGCACAAATTATTATGAATGAAAATAGTTCTATATGCAAGTGAAGCAATTTTGAACCCTGATTTCCAATATAGCAAATAAATCTACTCTACCAACTACATTTTCCACTTTTCCATTAAAAAGGCCACAGTTATCATTAAATAAATATGTATAAGTAGGATGTTTGCAAGAAGTTCCCTTTGAAAGAGCAGTATTAAGTGTAAACGACCTTTAGTGCATGTACCCTCACTGAATTAGTTTTGCATTTATTATCATGATTTTCAAACCCGTCTCAAAGGTAAAAATCAATATGAAGATGTTCAGAATTTGTAGTGTGATGCAAAGAGAAAGCTTTTATATTCTGTGAAAGACCTGGTAAGGAACATATTTTACATCTGCAATATAAGAATACATAAACATCGAAGAAAAATATATGAGAAGATGTTGAGAATTTTCTCCCACTTTGATACTGCAAATGAATATAGAAGTTCTATGCTCTCAGAAAAAGGCATGTGTATATTTTTTTCTACAGCTGTCAGTGTTTAGTAAATATATTCCTCAAATGCATTAGGAATATAAAATGAAATACATTTATGAGGAAAAATCAAAGCCTTTATAGTTTATTCTTATTAATGTTACAGATGATACAATATGCAGTTGTTCATAAATAGACAAAAGCAGGCAAACAGTAACTTAGAGAAGATATTTGGAATCTGTGTTTTCAAAAGAAAATTATTGCACAAATAGTGTTATATGAAAGTTGATTAAAATTTTGACACCATCTTCATGCATGGCTACTGTAGGCATGCTGGCCTGAATGTACTTCTTTTTCTTGAGACCTAAATAATTGAAATTATAAATTAGTTTAAGGGGGGGAGGGAAGAAAAAAAAAAGAAAAAGGAGAAAAAATAAGCTACTAGGTTAGGTATCTTATCTAAAAATTAGACACGTATTTCTGAGTTGTGACTCAAGGCTGTGTATTGAAACAGTAAGGAAGAGAGGCATCTCACGTAAGAGCTTGTATTTGGAATGAAATGACGCATCTCAGAATAAAGTAACTTTTGGTTGGTCTGAATATCTGGAGAGGAAGTCAGGATCATGTGTCTCCATCCTTTACGTCCAACTTTTAAACTCTGGAACATAGGTTGGATGTATCAAGTCATTAAGTATAACTTCTAGCTTTCTCCTGAGTTTGCTTAAATCCACAGATTTGCTAAGAGTTTTACCAGATTCCCGATGATAGGCTAGTGAATCTTGCATAGAAATAATGTTCTTTCCCTTCCCAATACTTCTGTATTGCCTACAATTTTATTCTTGGTTTCACTGAAAAATGCCGTATCAATCTATTTTTATTTATTATAGCATCAAATGAAAGAAAAAAAGAAACTTCATTTAAAAAACCCAAATGCAGCAACTCAGTGTACCTTCTACTTCCATTAAACCTAGTCCCATCAACCTAACTTAGTTCCCAGTCTAAATAAGGGAATAGCTGTTCAAAGACTGGTAAAAAAGGACTTAACCTAGTCTGCCTAAAATAATGTAAATCAGATAGGAATTATACACAATATAAAGGATTTTACAGAATCCAGTATTTTTAAAGAACTTGTAAGTAGGACTGCATGAATAACTGATATTTAGCTCAGCCAATGAACTGAAAAATATATAGGAAAAGGGAATATAATTTAATTTTTTGTATTTGTTTTATTATACTAAAAATACTGAAATGTACTTTAGAACAACATGACACATTTAATTTGATAGGAAACTAATCTTTTCCTTTGGGACATATAAAGCCCCCAAGCATGTATTTTAATGAAGTGCTGCAGTGCTGCAGGTTAGGTCCCCATGTTCAGAATGCCTTCTGTCGTTCTGTGTTCCCAAACAATTTTTTCCAGTCTGAGGCCAGTGAGATGTTTTGAGTCAGTGTTATGTTGCCCTCAAGCATCTTGGATCCTGGTCTTATCTGTTCCCATTGATCAGTGAGGAAATCTCAACCCACTGTGCTGAAAGTAAGTTTTCAGGAAAAAATAAAAACAAACTATTGAAACATTTTATTTATAGAAGAGGTTAAAATTGGAGCTGAGTATACTCTAAAATGATACATGTATACAGTCAGAAACTTTCAGAACCATTTCCTGCTGTACCAAGATTACCATGGCAAGGTCTCCCAGATCTGGGAGTTGATGGTTGGTTAGATTTTACCTTACAAAGGAGTCAGAAGATGATCAAGTGCACATCTGGAGCTGAAATGAAACCAGGATGCGTCTTTGGGTTCAGTAAAAGACATAGCCTAAATAATCTTAATTAAAAATTGGTGTTGTTTTTTTTTGTTGTTGTTTTTGTGGGTTTTTTTCAAGGTAATAGTGATCTCACTTGAGAAAATGAGTTTTTACTGAATTTTTTTTTTTTATTGATCTGAAAGGTTGATCAAGTTGGACACAGCTGAATTTTTCAAAAGACTTTGCAATTTGAGTATGACTATCTAGCTTAAAATAATATTAGACATTTTTAGACAAAACTGATTAATAAGCTTTTTGTCCCCTTTTTAATGCAATCCTTCACTTGGAATTTTGGTTATCTCTATTGTGTATGAAGCATTAAGAAGTATTATAATAGCAAAATATTGTTTTTGAAAAAAATATTGATTTAATTCTCCTGTTAAATATTTGATCACTGTTCTTTTCAGTTACAAAAAAAACCCCAAACAACACCCTAATTATCTTCAATAGCATTAACATTCATAGGGGTATTTTCATATGCTATTTTAAGTGCCACTCCTTTGAGGGACATGTTGCACATGGAGGAATGTGCTCATGCAGTAATGAATTTTCATAAAGACAGGTGCCTTCCGACATAGCATTAGGTAAATTAGAAAGCACTGGCTCTCCAGTGTGTATACATATGTGCATGTGCATGATGACAAGATCGTCAAATTTGTGTGATATAGGGGTACAAGTGCCTTTGAAAATCAAGGCATTATGCACCTGTTAATACATTATTGCCAGAAATATGTAAAATAAACAAGAGTTTTTGATGTTTGGTAGGAAAATGTTTTGACCTGCCATCTTCTTGTCATGGTCAAAGAGCAGATGAAAATGTGGAGGCTAAATGGATTTGGATACCACACTACAGATATATTTTACAAGTCACACAACTTCCTTGTGCCATGAAGGAGGTGGTGTAGTGAGGCAGAGAAGCTGGCCAGGTTTGTGTAGTGGTTTTCTACACAACTTGCACAGGAGAGATGCCACAATCCTGCAGAGAAGTGGGGAGGTGAAGAGTGTCAGTCAGGCTCTGCATAGTCCTGGAGCATGGCTAGAGGGTCCCCTGTACTTTTCCCTGTTCCCTGGTGATTTGGGATGCTTCTGCAGTGTCATGGCATTTCTCTTCCTGAAGTCTTTCCAGAAAATCATGACTAACTGCAACATTGCCCAACTAAGTGATGTTATAAGGTTGGGTAGACAACTACTTGTTGATTAGTCTGTCCAAAATGTGATGTTGTTTTCTGATTTGCTGGCAGTGCTGGTTGTGCTCACACTCTGGACATTTCTTTTTTGGTTTTGTACTTCTTGATGGTCAGAAACTGTTGTCATAGTTTGTCCATCTGCTTACTTGAGCACACAATTTAAGATGCACATTGCTGTTTGGGACAGGTGATTGATATTTTGTCTGTTTCAACTTACACAAAACATTTCCTAAACCTTTCTACTTTTATTGAAACTAAGAGCTGACTTTAGCTCATGTGGTTATGCTGACAGCTATGCTGACAACTCATGGTAATTGCTGTGCTCAGATATGCTGGAAAAGTACTATGGCAATACTTCATCTAGGAAGCGAGGCCACATACCAAAGGGTTTGATTTCCCGTACTGCAGCTGCCTACATGAAGATACTCATAGATTTTTCTTCATCCACACCTGGTCTCAGAGATCCACTGTCAATATGGCTACCTCAAGACTGACTTAGCATGGCGATTTCTATGTTCCCGTGTTTACAGGTGCAAATTGCATTTTGTTTCTTCTATTTCCTAGTTAGCAGTGGCCAGAAGTTTTATCTGCATTTACACCAACTGTCTTTGAAAATGAATACAGCTAATAAGGATTCCCACTTTCTTGATAGCAAAAAGCTCTTATTTTTTCTTCGTTATTGGTGTCCTTTTCTTCTTTGTCTTTTGCTTCTTTTTTTCTTGTATAGCTGCAGATGGTGACAGTACAGTGAGACTTGGAAGTGGTGTGATCTTCTACACTTAGGAGTCTGCTTAGGTTTTGCTTCAAAAACGAAACATAAAGTTTTATTATCGCTCAACTTTAAAAACTTCAATTATATCAAGCTTTCTACTTAAAAACAAAGCAAAAAACCTCTAAGGAAGCAATGTCAGGTTTTTTTCATAGAGTATTGTTCAGTCCAGATGGATGTTTAAATCTGAAGAGAGACAGTAAGTTTCCTTCAGTGTGGGCAGCTTTGATATAATGTAAAGGTGGGAAGTATTTGTTACAAAGTGAATGAAAAATAAGATGAAAAATAAAATAAAGCTTCCTTACAAGTAAGCCTTGATTTAAACTACTGTCACTTCAGATCTCAAAATCCTAGTAGGGAAACAACAGTTTTGGCTTCTTCCTGCTTAGGGATATGGTGACCTTTCCACATTTGTACTTCTCATTCCCAAATTTGAGCCTTTTGGGTGGTAATTGACAACATGTCAAACAAGTGGGATAGCTTTTGTGTTGCGAATGATAAAATATGAGAGTAAATGTCTTTGAAGCATTTAAAATAACAAACAGTCTCCAGAAAAAATATGCTTTTATGTACTCTGCTGTACAAAACCTGAAAGTGAAAGAACTTTCTGTTAGAGCTTCAAAATCTTAGTACAAGAACCATACTGAGTTGTTGAGGTCTTTCTGCTCTATCTTCCTGTCACTTCACTGGTGAAAGTGTAATCCGAGTGGTGGAGTCAAATATGAAAAGATTGGATTAAGTTGCAATATGGGCTAATTGGCCAGTGTGAATATTAATGAAATATATTTTAATGGATCTTACAAAAAGAAAAATAGGTTAGATCCACAGGGTATCAATACAATTTCAAAAGTTATTTTCTTTTTTAAGAGAAGAGTTAAGACAGGCAACATAATGTGACTGCTGAGCATAACAAGTCTCATGGTATGTCTGTATATAATTTTGGAAACTAAAGGGTCTTCAGGTAGATTTTATAGAAGTTTAGTAGCAGTGGAATTAGTGACTTTAGAAAGTAGTTGGTACCAACAGGAGCCATTCTGAACAGTGATAAAGAAAGCCCTAATGACCTATTAATCACATGATACACACTGCAGTGTTTTTTATCTTGGAGTTAACTCTAGTCTGATCCCACTATTCTATTTCAAATAGAATCACCAGAGAACTAGCTAGTGAATAGTCAGTTGAACTTGTAACTTTGTTTTTAAGAAGAATATGTTAGAATTTTGCAGAAAAATACCACATATGACTTGTGTTTGTAGTGGGAGATTGAGGAATTGCTGTCTAGTAACAAAATATTAGTGTGTGATCTCATTGAACACTATGAATGTGGTAACTGTTTATTTACAGAGTTTTGATAAAAAAAGGATTTAACAAACACATCTTAATGGGATTAAGTGATTGAAAGCTGAATTTGGGAAAATTAAAATAATAAATTAATAATGATGAAGGGTAGTGACCTCCAGGACAGTTTGTCTGGTGGTATTGGATTCTTCTCACTTGCAGTCTTAAAATCAATATTGTCTCTTAGTAAGGAATTTTTCTATTCCTCATTAAGTTTTGATAAGTGGTTACTGTAGAAGATCATAGCAAATTATCATAATGATCTTTAAAATCTGTGGATCTATTAAAGACTATTAAATATGTACACTTTTCCTCATTAAGGTCATGTAGTTTTTGTGAGTTTCATGGAGCCTAGAAGGGATCATTGGATGATTTAGTCTGATCTCTAGAATAATGAAGTCCATAGAATTTTGCCCAAGGATCTTTTGCTTCCAGACAGGTTATTTCCTAGCTTGTAAGTGGTTTTTAGAGAGAAAAAAAGTTATTTCAGTATATTGAAAATGTGACCTGTGCACAATGCAGTCCATGGTAATGTTTCGACTGTTTGTTGATCCCAATGCATTAATTCTAATATTTTAACTTTAGAAGAAATTTAATTAACAGGTTGTGGTTTTTATTTTATTTTTGGTAATCAGAGATTTTAAGTCAGTACAATGCTGCTCTTCAACCTTTAACGCATGGAGTTTAGGATGATATGAAAATGGCTAAAATGATCATTCACTGAGGGAGCTCAGAAGAAGCAAAAATGGAAATCTAGTCATACATAGTATGGGGAGCTCTCGCTGTTCGTTACTTTCACTATTTGTCTCAATAATCTTAAAAGCTCCACAGACACACTTGCATGGACATAATGAGCATGCTGTGTGGAAATTTAGCTGAAGGACTTTCACGAGTAATGTAAATAAACTACTGCTTACAACTGTGCATCTTTCAAACTGCTTCTATTCCAAACAAGCTACAGCAAGAAAAATGCCATGTAGGTAGGCTGTCTGCTCTTTGGTCAATGATTATATACCTCTGGGGCTGTAGGAAAACAGATAGAGCAGGAACAAAATAGCAGATATTTAGACACAAACTCATTCAGTCAAAAAGTGCCAAGAGAGCAATGCATCTTCTGCAAGCCAGTCCTCTTAATTTGTAAATAAATAAAACTCTGGACTACAACTGGGATTGGAATTTAGGACATGCAACTTGAAGCTTTGTAAAATTAGCTGGTTGTGTTGGCTCCCTCTGCCACCAGTGCAGAGAAATAGTTGCTCCTGAAAGTAAATCATCCTCCTTGCCTTGAGCATATCCTGGAATGGTATGAATGGGGAGGTATTTAGTCTAAACTTCTCACTCAGCCTATTTCATTCAGTGTAAATAATATATTTAAATATTTTTTTTTTCCTAAAAGTTAACTAATCTGGCACAATGCATAGGTTCTAAATATTTCCTTTGGTACTTCTTGTAATCTATGATCTGCAAGTTCAAGAGCACTAGATATCACTGATTAAAACAGTAGATTTATAGTTAGGAAAAGGTGATAGGTTCTTTTGACACAAGAGATGAGAGGCAACAAATGGAAGACAAAGCTTTGACACCTTTGTTTCGTGTCAAATATGCTTCAAACATGAGTGTGTTACTTATTCAAAGCGATAAGTAACATATATAAAGGATTTTTTCCCAAAAGCGTGCCAAAATCATACTGTGCTTGGTCTTTTCGTATTAATAGTCTGTAACTCTAAGTAAGGGAATGTCTGATCAGATCCTTTTTCTTGCTCATGTATTCTCAAAAGACTAGGTGGATTCAGGAACCTCTGCTGTTTTCTTTTCTGTGACAATATTTAAGATAAAAAATGCCATTTGCAGCACAATTTAAAGGCATACATCCTGTAAAATAAGTGCTACACCTTAAGGGCACACATGGTCCCACAGACAAATTGACTTCAATGGGAGTATTAAGTTATTTGCAAGCCTTTTACTCATGATGAACCATAAGTAAGCTTAATTTAAAGACAAAATATGATAAAATATGTATTAATTTATTTTCTGATTTATTTTTCTAGTATAAATACATAAATTATCTAATTATATTTTTAATCAAAACTTGGAGATTGCAAATTGGGGCATTCCATTCCTTAAATATTGTTGCTGAAATCCCAGGGAAAGGAAATTACTTGGGAGTGTAATTTCCTCATGTTCAATCACCTTTTTTGCTAAATAGTGGTCACAATCCTGTGCTTATGTTTTATAATCTGTTACCATGGAGATATTACCGTACACACAGGATGGTTGCTTCATTGCATACAATCAAGTAGGATAAGAGAGTTGATTAAAATGGTGGCAAAAATCTTCATATCCAAAAATTGAGAGGGAAAAATAAAATAAAATCAAAATGTGATTTAGTTAATAAAAGAAATTATCATTGATCACACAATTGTTTCAGTTTTCTTATTTAGATTCCTTCCCTTGCACTGTTCTTTATTGTAGGAAGGATGTACTTTTTACTTGGATTTGCAGTGAAAAAATTCTTAATTGAATCACTGAGTAAATAGGGATACAAGACAGATTGGTAGCAGTCTGACTGCTGGACTATATTTAAGGGTATATTTCTACCAGCATTGCATGGAAGTACCATGGCAAATGAGCCTGAAAAGTATGAGACTCAAAGTGATATTGTTTCATATTTGAGACAGGGGAAAAAAATTCCTTTTCAGAATTATTTTGCAAAATCTGACATGATTATTTTTTTTGTACTTTTAAAGACACTTGTCAGAGTGCTTCATTCAGATTAATCAGTAATTAACAGTATGTAGTTCTAATTATTTTTTTAATGCTCCATTGTGGTCTTAAGTGTGTATTTGCAAGAACTCTATGGTGTCAATCTAGGTCCAGTTCTATAGTATTGATATTTAATAATAACAATAATGATAATAATAATACTAATACTAATAGCAACAACAATATTGCAGAAAAATCCAATGGCTTTCTCAGCATTGTGGTAGACATTTAAATACACTGTGGTTCAGGAAGTAAATGATTCTGTAATATTATTTTTTAATATATTATTCTTTTTCATTATATTCTGAAATATTTTGCTGAATCAAGTCATAAAATATTCCTTGCTTTGACTATCTCTCTGTATAAAAGACAGGCAAGATAAACAAAGAGTCTTGAAAGGACTGAGTTGAATTTGCTAATAAGTCAAGATTTAATGCTTTTGAACATCACCAGTACTTTCTTAGAATTCTTTTCACCTTTCATCTAATGTTGGCATGTAATAGACTTCTCAGGACTGTGGGTCAGCTGATATGAACCCTTCAAAAGGATGCAAAGTTGGAAAATGATCCATGCCCATGTTGCAGGAAGTCAGAAAGTGCAGAATTGTCACTGATGGATACATGGCTGTCCTTGACAGAAACCATAAGAAAGACATAAGACTGCTAGAATGGTGATGCGTATATGTAAAGCGTCCTTCTAATTGAATCTGTTGTTGATTAAATACTTACTGCTTGAATCCTTCATATGTGTGGAAAGAAAAAGAAACCCTTTTACGAGGAATTTTCCGTCTTTATTTTAGGAGTTTGCAGTAATAATATTTGAGTAACTGTTATGACTCCTTGGACTACAGGAATAGTAATCAAATAATGGCAACAGTATATATCAGTTGCCCTTCATTTATTCCTTAGAGAAAACCCAGTTTGTGAAGGCATATGTTGTGCAAATTGAGCCCACAGCCACTGGGAGCGATACATACAGTCCAAATCTGTCAACATATCACAACAAAACTGTGTATATCTAACTAACATGCTGACAAGAGTATCAATAAACACAAAAGGGAGGCCAGAATTCTCACTTGCTGTTAAGCTCCATTAATTACATTATTGACAGCTTTTCAGCCTTTTGTTTATACGGAATAAAATCCTACAATTGCCAGGCATTTTATTGTGTTCTATCTGTAAATCAAATTTGTTTTCTTAATGGGAGTTTATTTTCTAATGCTACTGAAAAAAAAGAGAGGTTTGAATTTTTATTAATTTTTTTTTAAAATTACATTCTTACTGGTGAATATGTAGCTGTCTGTACTGAAAATGGAAAGGCACCACTGGAGATTGCAAAAATGTGTAATTCTCTGAGTTAACTGTTTAATTTTCTTTGTTGCTTGTTATAAAGGACTTTAAAGATTTGTATAACCTATTTGAATAAAATCATAAATTTTAATCAGATATCTTAATGCACTTAATACAAATAGCATTCATAAACTATCTAGGTACAATTAGATCATAGGCAGTCATTGTGACATTCACTGAGGATTAAAAATTATTAGTGTTTACAACTACACCTCTACTTTAAATATTAAAGTATAGAAATATTTCACCCAGATATTTCTCTTCACTGACTATCTGTGCCTGCAAAATAATTGAGTGTTGTGTCTGAGAATTTTCAGAAGAAAATACTTCCTTTATCTAATTGAACTTCAAAGGAGCATTTCTGAAGACTGGTGGGAGAAATTTTCTTTTGCTGTCACCGATGACAGTAGAGGTAGAAGTGGTTGTTGCTATGGCAGATTCAGAAAGCAGATGATAACCTTGTTGTTTGGGCCAGCATCACTTGTTACAGATAAGTAGATTTGGATGTAAAAGGCTGCAAATGTCTGAAATTATATTGAGTACGTTTCAGTTTAGAGTTTTTAATTTGTCTGCTTTTGTCTAATGATACTAATGGGATTATTCTACTCTTCAGAGTGACAAGTTCTGGAGAAAGTAATATAGAATATCAAGCTATCTTTAACAGAGATTATGAATCAGGGCTGTACACACTGAAAAAAACCCAAAACACTTGGGAGAGAAATATTTAGATAAATAAACTACTAGCTTTAAGCTAATGATTTGTCTGTGTTTATAATTTTCTTTGTGGACTATCCCAAATTCTGATAGCCTTAAAATAAATGTCTGAAAAGCCCTCAAATGACTTTCTTTATCATATTCACAGCATGTTTCCTTGATATAAAATTCAAGTTGACAGCATTGTGAATAGAGAAGTATAGCTGTATATTCTGTGTGATTCACATGTTACCTTGCAAATGTGTTCACATCAGATTCTATAAATAGACAGTATCTAATGAGATAGACCCTAGTGGGCAGCAAATCAGATAAGTTTCCCAAGTGTTTGAAAAGATGGATTTACGCTTTAATATGCTATAAACTTTGTGACAAGCAAGGGAAAATCTCCAGATTGTCTCAAAATTGAGCATTTTGTTGCCACTTGGCTGAGTGGGAGTTTGATAAGGGGTTGGAAAGCTGCAAACACGATAGGGTGCAAAAAAAGAGAAATCTTTAGTTAAAAGCCATGGTGGTTTGTCTGGCCTGAAGGGTGTTAGAAGAGTTTAGGTAGACCATTTGCCCAAAAGTTGTTGCAGTGGTTGTGGGCTATTAAGCCCCCTTTACATACCAACTTGGGAGCAGAAGAAAGAAAGGCAGAAAGAGGGAAAGAAAGATGGAAGGAAAGAAATAAAGAAAGAGGAAGGAAGGAAGGAAGCAAGCAAGCAAGCAAGCAAGCTTGGGGCTAAAGAAGCAGGGATGGGTGGAATCTGTTTCTCACTGCACTCTCAGTACACAATGTATTTCAAAACTAAAACTAGAAATATATTTAAAATCTACTCTGTATTTATGCCTATAACACTCCTGGAATTAATTTCCACACCATGGGGACCTCTTCTGAGGGAAGCAGGGTGCAGCTGCAGCAGGGTTTCCATGCAACTGTGTACTCAGTAAGAATTTTCCTTCCAGGAAATGTACAATTTCTAATTATGAGACAATCCTCACTTGACATAGGAATGACAAACTCATCTATTTGCCAATAAAAGCATTTATTGTCCACATTATAAAATGGAGTGTATTAGAGAAAAGCTGTCAAAAATCATTATGGAAACTTCATTAATAGCTCTCTATAGTCTGGAAATAAATCTTTTCCTTAAAATGCTAGTTTTAGTCTGTATTTAAGATTAGCAGGCAAAAAACAAAAAAAAGTAGCTTGTTTTCTTCCACTTCTTTGTTTGTGCTGTTTGCAATGTGTGCGTAATTAGTGACACTGTTTAGTCTGTTTGATCTTGGCCCGTAGTTTACTCTAAGTGGAAGGATAACTGCCATTGTGGGAAGCCCTACTGAATTCAGTGGAGATCTGCACAAATCACACTGTTGTTTCCTGGTTTTAGTTAATAAGGTGATTTTTTTTGCTCAATTGATAATTTCATTGGGAAAATGGCATTACAGTGTATTTATCAGATTCCCTACAAGCACAAAATATATTTACTCATAGTGGTCCAAAAAAGGATCCTTAAAGCATAAATTCAACGACCTTCAGGGATCTAAACCTCAATTTTGAATATTAAACCAACTGGCTAGTGCTTTCCTAACTCTCAAGTCCCTAAGCTTTCAAGGTCTCTCCTTCTGACATAAAAAGTCCCTGGTTTCCTAGTTTGCTAGATATAAGAAGTCTTATGAGTACTCTGCTTTAGGAAGATCAGTGCCACCAGCCAGCTCAAGTCTTCTTGGAATCCAGAAAACAAGCAGAGGTCCCACATGTGTTTTGCATAATCCTGCCTGCTGCTCCCTGTTTTCTGTAATATTTCTGCTTTGTGCAGCCAATCTTCAGTTTAATGTCTCTTCTTCAGAGGTTCACAAGGCCACCTTCTCGTGGCTGTGGGAATTTTGTATCTTTCTACAGTGATACTCTCTTTCAGTGAGTTAGCACAGTGCAGAGGTAGCTCTTTGGAGAAGGAAAGCCTCAAGAAGTGCTTGATATAGCTTGAATCTCTTCTGATTGCATGAAGGCATATTTCTTCCCAGGCTAATACTGTCATCAAATTCAAGGCATGTTTAACTCTTTTTGTCTCTTTCCAGACATCTTTATGACGTTAACTGCATGAGTTTTTCCCCATATAAATAGGTTTCTAATTACCATGGGATACAAAGTCTCCTGTGCTTAGCATTTTCTGTTGGCTCTTTTTATGTGCTGCCTACTCTGAGAAGAGAATCTGGCCCTTTGAAATAGTAAGGAAATTATTTTCTTAATAACATTCTATACAATCCTCCAATTCTACTGGGAGTTACATACGTATGTGTGTTACAGTGGTCAAATGAATTCCTTATGTATGTAAAAATCCTTCATGTAGTCATGAAAGTTTTGTAATTTTAAAGCTCAAACAAGTGGAAGGTCAGTACGAATGCACTGCACAATCAATTTTGTTGGTATCTCATACCTCATATCTGGCCTTATTGAAATTTCTCAGTTCTTTTTTTCCATAGATGCCCCTGGAAAAAGGCACTTTTGTCCTTTTAGTAAGCATTTTGAGGAGCTTTATGTCATTGGTTTGCTTTATGATAAAGCTCTGATTACTTGTATATATTTGTATATAAAAATACAAATATAATACATTGTACACAAATTATCAAGCATTATAATGTGTTAAGAATATTCTAGTGTGCAAAGATGAATTTTGTAATTGTATAATTGCTCTTAGATTTTCTACTTCCAATAATTTACTTTTATTATTTCTGGATGTCTCATCTTGTTACCTCATGGTCTCTTAATCTTGCTTGACTATGAAATTTGAGGAAAGGAGTTGGTCTGTTAGAGATAGCTTAGTTGGGACAAATCTAATATAAAAAATCATAACTATGTCATTTTTTCTGCTCTTATGTAGACCATGGGAATGAGCTTTTAACAACATATAGTAAAAAGTGAAATTACCAGTCTATCTTTTTTGTCCATGTTTATGTGACATTTCAAAACAATTCAGGAAAAGCTGTCTTTTTCATAGGCAAGCACAGCTCTTAATGCACCGTGGAGTGATGGATAGAGTTAAAAGTTAAAGAAAAATAAAAATTACGAAGGAGACCCAGCTGCACACAGTGATGATGCCCCACAAAGGTTCCCAAAACACTGATAAGCACTGATAGCTGGGGGATGCAATGGAAAGGGGAGCAACATGAAGGTGCTACGGCCTCTCTCTGCAAACATCCTGCAGGAAGGAAACATGGTGACACTTTTACCTGTGCTGGATCTGTCCATCAAGAAAAAATAAACACAACTTAACACTACACAATTTAGCACTTATGACTAAATTCACTCAAACTCCACCTAAACCTAAAGAAATGGTATAAAAGGAACTTGGAAATGGGGAGAAATCAGAGGGAGATTTCCACCAAAATTGCTGGGATCGGCTGAAGGGCTGAACTTGTCTTTTCCCCACCATCCAGGGATGCCTGTCTGGGTGAGAACCTTATTCTCTGCATGCTGATTATTGCTTTAAGGACTAGAGCTCACCTTTGCTCCATAGTATGTTAGTAGATTGGGGTTTTTTTCGAGTTTTTGATTGTGTTTTCTTATAGTATTATTAGATTACTTTAAGTGTGTTCCTGCAGCTAGACCCTATCACTGATGACCACTAACCTTATTAACTTGCCACAGTTTGTATTAATAAAGAGTGTTATTTTGTAAACCATTAGAGTGAATCCTTTATAAGGTGCTGAGAGTCTGCCAGCCGCAGATAACAAGTGGGATAACAAGTGCTGAGCGGTCTGCTTTATGCTGTTATGTGGCTGTAACTGAAAAAGGGCAATTGAATTATCCTGATCTTGTGAACCTGTTTGGTGAAGGGTTCCCATGTGGAATACCTGACAGACTAGATCAGACTTGCATGGTTTCGTTTCTCCCTGGGGCACTAACAGACAAATAAATCTCTGTGGATCGAGAAAATCTCCCCTCTCTGAGTCAGGTGACTTCTGCTCCCCCCATCCCTTTTCACATGCCACACATGGAATTTTAGGTTCAGGCATCAGAGATCTAAAAGGTTTACCAACACAGAGATCATTGTCATAAAGAATTTGTTTTCCAGTTGTCCTCAAACTGAAAGTCATGTATGAAGAGACAATGTTGTCTGGAGCCAAGCTAGTGTGACAAATGAACAGACGTGGTCTCTATATGACAGTCAGTGTTTTCTGATTATTAGTTGTATGTGCTTATAGCTCAGGAGAGTCCTGTTGTGCCTATTTCCACACGTACAATGTCAGCATAATGATACCATCTTATGAAGTTTGCTGCGACTCACTGAGGAATAACACTATAAAAGCACTGGCATTATCAGTAATTTTCTGTTTATTCTGCATTAGAATACCCATTTGTTGTTTGAGATATGGCCTGTACTTTGGAAACAGACAAATATTAAAGCTTATAATTGCTGTTGTATTCTGAGTAGCTCTAGATTTTATTTTCTTATTGAACCTCAAGCCTGAAATGATTTTAGGTTTCACAGTGTTGAGGTTTCTGAGTTGCTTAACAGTCTGTGAGAATTTTTTGGTTTTGTTTGCATAGTCTCAGCTAAAACCCTTCTATACTCCTATAGAAGAGTTAGTGAAGTATTCCAATTGAGACATCAATTCTCCCATGCTCTGAGATAGTTTTGCTTGACAAACATGCTCTTGCAAACAGTTTCGATAAGCTGAATATGTTGATGTGCTGCTCAGTGCACATAGATCAGTAGGCAGCAGCTGTAACTGTGTCGTCTTTTTTTTCAAAGTGTGAAGAATGTATGTGTTATAGAGGGAAATATGCCTGAAAATCATAGCTGTCATTTCAGATTTGATATCACCCTCGGAGTCTTAAATGAAGTGGTCTCTGCAAAGTTTGAATACTGAAAACTTTTATTTTAGGGGCATATATCTGCTTCTGTAATTAAAAGTATGCCAAACTTACTCAGAATGCCTGTTTGTGAAAAGATGGAATTTGGATGTCATGAAATGTGTCTGGGCTGAAATATGGCAGATAATCTCATTCCAGAAACAATTTATTATAAAATTGAATTGAATGTATTTTTGTCAAGCTTTGATGTAGGAGTTTAGATTACATTTCTGTACTACCAGAATAAGATCACTTAAAAAAAAGCTATAGATATTTTCTAGCGTTTTTTTGTTTTGTTTTGTTTTGTTTTTTGGCACACTATACAACTACTACCCATCATAAAGTACTATAACATATAAAAGTTGTGTATGCTTTAATGCCCAATGTTACACTGAAAAATTGTACAAAAAAAAAAAAAGAGTTGATAAGAGAAATGACACTTCAAGGATCTTGCATCTTAGCATATTCCTGTGATTTCTTACCTGACTTAAAGCATGGCTACCATGTTTTACATAACAGAGATATTGAATTGCCCAAATCTTGTCTACAACATTTAGGAATAAGAATGTAATGAGAAGGGTTCATTTAATTTAACAGACCTTCCCAATTTCTCTTTGAAATATCTCAATGACATGTACCAACCAGTAAGGCAGTTCATTTGGATAGAACCTTAAGATTATCCAGGAAGTATTTTGTATTTTAATTTACACTGCCATTACAAAGCCTAGATTAGGCCATTCTGGTGACAAGTCCATTCTAGTCTCATAATTGTTAACACAGGTAGAACTGAAGAAGTAGTGGGAAATTTTACCTTGTGTTTACAGAGCTAGAGATGCCTTTGCATATAATACCAGAGTTGCCTGTCTGGCTTTTGTATATTTAAACCAAGTATTTTAGCTTTTGAGACAGATGGTAAAATCATCAATGAATTGCAGCACTTGTGAGAAGTGTAGAAAGAGGCGGCAGCTAAAATTGCTGCATCTCAAGATTGTTTCTAGGTTTATGAATTCTAAGCCACACTTTTAACTGCATTGATAGATAAACAGGATTCCATGGATAATGTAGAATAAGTTAGCATATACTTGGTTCAGATTAATCTACCACTATGGATAAAGATATTGTATAGTTTCTGCACATTTTAACTTCTGAATGATCTTCAAAACTGGCCTACACATGGTAAATTATCATAGCCTGATATAGAAGAGCAGGTGAACAATACCTGGAAAATAATGCGCTTTAGGGAAGACTGACACAGAAGAATTACTGAATGACAGAACCTGCACAGAGATGGGAATATGTCTTAACCATAAGTAAAATGAAAATTGACAATTTCACTCCTGAACACCAGCATTCATAAAGCAGTATCGCAATATGTTCCAAAACCATGATACCTAATATGTGGTTAAATAGCTAAAATGTGGTTAAGTTTTCACTGGACAGCAGACTACTTCCATTTTCATTTTAACAAGCATACAATGATTCATGCATTCATGTGCTCCCAAATTTATTGTTGCATTTGCCTCCCTATAAGAGCAAAGCTGTGCTCCCAATGAAGATAAAAGCTTTGACAACATGAAAAGAAGTGATATGGATTTACATAGGAAATTATAGAGTCTGCAGTAATACAATTTGTTAGGCTGGAGTTTGTTGGGTCTAGAGATGCCAGTCATTTCTACTCTAAGTAATTGCTCTTTATAGACTGATTATTACAGTGTATTAAAAAGGATCAAAAATTAAAATGGTCAGGCACAACAAGAAATCTGTAGATTACATGCCTCGTCCAGCAAAATTAATGTTAAATAAAAAGAGAAAAAGTGAAGGTGACTTCTACTTAGGTCTTGGTGTTTGTGAAATGTGAAGTGCAATTTAATTTGCAGATGGAACAGCATATCCAAATTATCCTAAAATCAGTGTCTCCTTGAGGAGATGAATAGCACTGTTAAACAGAGAGCTCCCTGGTGCATGAGCACTGATAGCTGCCTTGCTGTGTAGGCCTGCACTGGATCCTCTGAGCAGTGCCAGCAGTGCCAGCCTTCCTACAGTCTTTAAAGTCTTAGCTCTCATTACCCTTTTAAAAATGTTACAACTTCTGTAGCTATCAAGGGTGGTGAATTATTAGACAAATTTTTACTAAAAAAAATTTCTTTGAGGGAAGGGGGTTGAGTTTTAGGGTAAGTTAATGACTTAGGACTAGCATAGTAAACACTTGAGAATCTGAATTTACATTTAGTACATGCAATTCTTTGATCTTCACTTGGAAAGGCTCAATATTCTAGAAACTGTGTCTTCATCATTTGTTCCAATTAGCTGTAAAAGTCTCAGTTGTTGATCTGCTTGATCATTGTTGTTTTCATAGAAATAGTGCCCTGATTCCTTTTAACCTGGCTTAAGATCGCCTTCTGAAGACTTATTACGCAAGATAATTTTTAAGTTGACTTTCATTTTTCCCTTGGGCTAGGCTGTGATGGTACCAAGTGACTGCTGACCTGCTGACTTGATGATTCATTTTTCCTTACTTCAGTCTGCTTCTAAGGAAAGTAGTGACTCCTCCAAAATAACATATACAGCCAATATGGATTCTTCTGTAATTCATAGTACAGTATAAAATGCAAGGAAATTATATAAAAGATACTTTTTTTCAGAGAAAATATTCATTAACTACCTGAAGAAACAGAGCTCCAGCATAAATCTTTCAGGATAACCACTTTCTTTTTTTGTTTGTTTTTTTTTTTTTTTTTTGGGGGGGGGGGGGGTTTTTTTTTTTTTTTTTGGGTTGGTTGGTTGGTTTCTTTTCCTCTCCATTTTTCTTGTTTGTTTTGCTTGGGTTTTTTTTTCTATTTTGAACTGAAAATATAAAGCTCTAGTTTATTTAAACATAACAAATACTATGAAAAATGAAACTTGTATTCTTTATTAGTTTAATAGAAGTGTACATTAAATTTATAACCTTAAATGACTTATAAACATTACATGTTAATTAACTTGGGGAAAGACTACATTCCATTGTCAGCTAGGAACCTGACAGTGACTTTATCCTGTATCTAAAAATAAAATAAAAATATATGGCTACTACTCCTATCTTTTTCATTAGAAAATCAGCTGCATCTTATGTTGAAACAGCTCTTGATGAATTTTGTGTATGATGCTTTTTTTACTATTCATGTATTCTGGGTAGTAAAGTTAGTATGTAGGCTGGATACATAGAATCTAAGAGCAGGAGAAACTCAAACTTTCTCTAGCACACCAGCTTCTGATATTTTTCGGCAATTATTTCTGCATCTCACGATTGCATCTCTGGCAGTGAATCCTCAATATATATTTATTCTTCACTGGCAGCAGATTGCTCAGGCTTCACACAAAAGATCCAATCTTAAAGTACTTTTAGATGAAGTTCTTTTGACTGTGAGTAGAACAGAATGACTGACTCATTTTAGATGTGGTCCAATAGAGAAAACAGAATATCTACTGCACGGGAAGTGGAATCTAAGAGAGAAAACCTGGGAATTGAGGTTAAATTGAGAGTTGTTTTTTTTTTTTAGAAATAAACAAAGAAAATTTTGTGATTAAATGCTAGCCAACAAATCTTTGGGTTTTATATGTTATGCTTGAATTCTGAAATGAATATTTTTAATCTATCTTTACATCACTGATTTTAAATTTTTTTTATTTTATTTTTTGGTGGCAGTATGTTGTCATGGTTAGAACAGAAGCAGTGTACAACAATGCCTTTGTGATGGCTGAGATGAGATGATTTCTTCCTCCGAGCTTAGCGGTTTCCTGAGCAAACCGTTTTAAAGCAACAAAACTGGATATAACAAATATGTTATTTAGACAGGTTTTGCTACATTTTATCAGACTACCCCAAGGGACTTTGGCTTTGCTATTTTCATATTCCCTCACTCCCAGAGCTGTCATGTAATATAATGGTATTTAACAAATTACATTTGAAACCTGATTTCACTCAAGGTCACTAAGATTACAAACAGTGTAACCTATGCTCTGTAATCAACTTGCAGTTATTACTGCTCTCCTTTAGCCTTGCAGTATAAAAAGAAGGACTTCTGAAAATATTCTGAGGAAAAAAATCCCTATATATTATTCATTAAACTGGGAAATGCAATATCAGTTACTGTATACTGGTCCTGGGCCGGTGAACGGAGCTTTGCTATTGTCTTCTCTAAATTTAGTACCAAGTCATTTAGGAAGCTAATTTAATGTCAGACAATGTCTTCCATTTATTTTGAGCATATCTTTTGAACAGATGGATTTTAATGGAGGA
Source organism: Sclerurus mexicanus (assembly GCA_013396755.1). Classification (NCBI taxonomy): domain Eukaryota; kingdom Metazoa; phylum Chordata; class Aves; order Passeriformes; family Furnariidae; genus Sclerurus; species Sclerurus mexicanus. The sequence goes on from VWZF01002827.1 coordinate 1,575,072, forward strand.
CATTACATGAGTTTTAAGTCAATATAGAAGCCCAGATTTTTTAAATCTAATTGTAAGCCTTGAACAGAGACACCCAAATTAATAGCACAGTCGCCTAGACTCCCTCTTACAGTCAAGGGAGAGCAAGGGGGAAAACTAATAAAGCTTACCACTGGTCTAAATCACTATGTCAAGGTCCTCTCTTCTTCACTGATCACCTACAGAGCTTAGCATGATTTTCAGTTTAGGCTATGGAGTTAGGTGGAAGAATCCAAGCTTGCTGAATTTCTCATGGGATTTCAAGAGTATGTGGAGAGAGTCTCTAATAAACAAACAATTCAATCTTCAGTTAACCTCTAGTCGTATACATAAATGTTTTCTTAAACTCAATTTTATAACTTTAATTTACTAAATTGAATGTGTATTTTAAACTTCTCCAAATAAGCTTATTACCTTAACAGTAATCACTGCTCTCTCACATTTGTGTTTTGGACATTAGAGCACTTCAGCACAAAGTATTAATTGGGAGGTTAAATCAATCCTTTTCTGATGCATCACTCAAGGACATGTACTATGTTAATTTGGGGCTATCAAAACCCGTAACGTATTTTGTTTATTATCCCTCCTGCATGCAAGCACCTCTTTTTGGGCCAGGAAGATGTTCATGTAGGAAGTGTCTCTAAAAAAGGCAAGATTGCAACATGTATTCCAAATACAGAGAAATTACTTGAAATTATTTTCTGGTGATGGCAATGGAAATTTTCCTATGTAAAGTATCCCTGAATTAGGAAAAAATGCAACACTATAAGCCAAGGATGATACTGCTAAAAATCTTTGAATCCCCTACTTTCTCCAGCCAACGAGCTCTAAATAAGGATCTGTGTATGATTCCTTTTGTGGGTATTTGTCCATATGCTTCAGTAGACAATGGAACATACCGATAAGGTTAAAATCCAGTGTCCATTGAAACAAATGCAATTATATCCTTTAAATCTAATAAGCTCTGTGTCAGGCTTGTAAATTTTACAGTAGTCTGCACTATATTCTAATAGCTGTCTGAGTCTAATGCCTGTGAGGCAATTGGCTGCTCACTACTCATAACTTGTCTTACATAAATGAACAGGAGATTCAGAAATTTCAGAAAGAACAAGTGTTCCTCCTTGTTTGCATAGGGCTTTGTTCCACTAGATAAACAAGTCAGTCCTCTAAACAATTCCCTCAGGTCAGTAACGCTTTTTAATGCTGAAAAGAATTTTTTTTTGTAGCATTCACATTTCTGTAATATAAATCTAAAAATTTGTAGTTCGGGGTTTTTTTTTCCCCCCTTGGAAAATTTAGCATTCCTCTAAATATTTTCCTTCTTTTTTTCCCCTATAAGAGCATGTTTTATAGCAATTCAATAAGTACCATGAAAAAACAGTGCCTGTGTAATAGTGACATTCATAAATCTATGTATTTGCTGCAAGCTCTCATGTTTTTCAGATAAGTCATGACAAGCTGTGGGATTGTTTCATATTATGCCTATTGGAAATAATATTCCTCATCAAATGCAAAATGTAGTGTAATACTAGACTGTCATCTACTTATATCAGAGTAATAATACTGTTAAGCTTTGTTGCTTATACAGCTCTACAAATTAATATTTGAAACCTGCAAAATTCAAGAGATGAAGTTCAACATACACATATTTGACAAAATTCCATAAATCTGTTGTTGTTTTATTTTTTCTTTTTAATCTCCCATTTTACAGCAGAAATTAAGTAAATCTTAGGGTCAGATTCAGATGTCCTTATACATGAAGAATAGCACTGGTTTACAGGGATAGTCCTTTCAAATTTACGGCAACTGGCTTTCAAGTAAGTTACTAATCAGTTTGAGGAAAGGTTCCAGCCTCCAGTCAATGTTCAAATTACACCTGAAAATAAGTCATTAAGAAATTCACTCACACAGCTCATTGTGGCTTTTAATATGCAACATGTATTGTTATTTAAAAATAATATAGATATATAAAATTGGCTCTGGGTAGCTTTGTAGCTTTGTTTTCTCTAGGAATCCCAATGGCAAGAACTAGACTCTTAAAAAGCTTTAAGCACTATTATCACAATCAAGAAATTATGAAAAAGAATTAAAGAATTACATACTTAACTTCTATTAGTGAACCTGGTTTGTTTAATAAAGACACCCTTATTTTTATTTTGACATTTAATATTTGTTTTATTGTCATCTGTCTTTCCATAGAATAGCAACTAAATACTGTTAGCAAAAATAATTTTGGTGTTTTTATAAGCAAGCACATTTTCAAACACTCTGTACTTTGTGTCCTGTTTATGAAAAATAAAGAGCACTTCATATTTATGAAAATCTTTTCTAAAGACAGTTTTTATGCTACACTTTGAAGGCTAAGAAGTTTTCAGAACCTTTACTGTAATCCTTGCCATACTCTTAAAATAGCAAAACAAAACAAAAACTCACACCCAAGCTTTCCCTGTGGGTGAGATGTCATGAGAAACATGTTGACTCCTGAGTGATAGAATGTGACACACTCCAAATCCAAAAAGGATTTTACACAGAAATGTCATAGCTCATCATGTTAGTGTCTCTGTCAAACACAGAAAAATTAAAGCTTCACGAGCAGTTGGTTACCTTTTCTGTTCAATTTATGGCTTGCTTACATTGTAACAGTGGCATTGGATAATGGAGGAGTTGGAGGACACAGACTAAGTACTTAATGATTTTCTAGTATTCAGTGAGATGATGTCAATGTGTCATGAACTAGGAGGGAAAAGGAAGGAAGAAGTACTTGTGATAAAAGAAATTTTAACTTCATTTTTGCAAGAGAACAGCAACAAAAAAGTCACTATTTAGTGCTCAACAGGGCCGATGTATCAAGCAAAAATTTATGTGACAGGCTGTCATCTAAGCACTGTTTCTAACATGGCTTTAGGAATCAATCACAAGTTATTTATAAGCTATCATTTTTAATTACTTACAAATAATTTTAATTACCATGTTTCAGAATTTTGATATTTTAAATTCTTTTCAAAAATGTCATTAAATAAGGATTAATTTTGACATGGTTCTAAGGAAGAAATCTCAAATGATAATCATCAAATAGACTCAACCTTGTTTGTGTAACAGCAATAAATTTGGTTAAAGTAAAATGCAATTTGAATTAATAGAGATTCTGATATCTTTATTAGTGGCTTCATGTCTATGATGCTCAACAAAAGAAACATTTTACACATGTTTTGTCCTTATGTAAATGAGTATGTATAAAGTACTAAAGAATGGTAAGTGGAGACTGAACTTTTTTTGATCGTCATAACTTTGAGAAAGATGTTGACTTTAAAGAGAATGTCTCAATTTCTGTGTATGTATATTTTGAAGTACACTCTGTCTAGCATTTTCATCAGCTAAGGGCTTCGTTTAACATTTTCAGAAATGAATATTAGTGATTCAGAAGTATTGATAGTAATGCCATAGTACAGGATAATAAGAACTTTATACATACAGTCATAGAGGCTGGGCAGGAGAGTGTTTTACTTAACAGAACTTGAATGTGTTATAACCTCAACACTTGAAAACCAAAAAAATAGTGAAGGTTCTTTTAATCAGTAAAGCTTATAACTGAGGCCAGCTGAAATATTATCTCTGAGAATAAAACCCTTTTATTATTTTCCTTTTTCTGTTATGTTTTCTGAATAGTTACTATGGTATATAAAATACACATTCTACAAATTTCATGTTTATTTTATCTTTCTTTTGAGAAGAATCTCAAGTTCTCTTCAAAAAGCCTTAATTTTTATTATTTAAAAGATGATCAACAATTTGCTCAATGATCTCATCATGATAACCATCGTAATCAGACAGGTGACATGGCTTTCCTGAATCTGGATGAGGTTTAAAAAAGTAACAAGGGAGGTAAGGCAGGCCCTAATAATCTCAGTTAAGGTCTAATTTAGGGTGGTGTTCTGTGGCCAGAGAATTAAATATTTGTTCAGTTGCCATAGGATTTAGATTTTTGTTGGAGAATTCACCTTTTGGCTGAATTTGGAAATTAATCTCTTTGGAAATTATTTGTGTCCCTTGTCCACATTCTGCTTGTGATTATGCTTTGCTCTCCAACCTTCCTCATAAAAAAAGTGTTTGATGATTTACAGTGGATTCCCTTTGCATTGTACAATGGAGTTATGCAGCAGAGTCTAGGAATGGGAGTTGATTATGCTTTGCTCTCCAACATTCCTCTGCCAATGGAGGAAGGTTGGTGGTTTCTTACACCTGGGGAATGCTACCAGCCAGCAACTAGGTCATCTTGCAGATGAATAATTGAGGCCAGCTGGCACACACATGGGAAGGCTAACATGCCTGCCAGAATGGCACCACAGGAGGGGTCACTCAGGAGTTGTAGCGAGACTTAAGAGAGAGGAAAGAATCAAGATTCTATCCAGATACAGTGTACGTAGAAAGTACCTTACACAAATGTGTACTAAAGGGCTTTGGAATAGCTGTGAATTAATTTCAGCTGAGATCTTGCAGAGAGTATGAAGAAAGATGATGTAAAGTAGTATTCTGAGATTAAAGAGAAAGCTGCCTTGCTGCAGAACATAGCAGGTGCTGCATTGGACTCTGCCGTTGCCATGGATGCTCAAGGTTAGTCTTGCTCAATATAAGTTTGAAGCACTTGCCCTCTTATTTAATGTGTTAGTACTAACTGGGATTGTTTTTCAGTTGCAGCTAATGCTCATTTAATATGTATAATTACTGATATTTGGGGAGAAAGTCTTCTAATTTCAGGATACTTGTTCAAGCAACATTAAACTCCCATAAAAAGTCCCTAGTATCTGCATATTCCTTTTGTTTCTTTGTTTGTTGTTTATTCCATTTCTCTTGAAAATCTGGCCCTGTATTTGTTCACATTTCATAAGAACCACATTTTACCTTACCGTTAGCTACTAACTTCCATCTTCTTATTTGCTGTGTTTAGAGAATTTTCACCGATGATATGTATCTTACTCATGCTTAAAATCACATCTTCAAGTCTAAAAGCACTTGTGGCAAGGTGTGGCAGCCTCCAGTTTAAGACTGATTAATTCTTCAAATGAGCTAAGGTGTAGACCACCAGACTTCTGAGGTCAAAGCAGCTCAGATTTACCTCTGCTTGTGTGTGGCGCCAGACAGCATGAAAACTTAGGTCACTGTGAGAAATTTGGAATAAAGCATGGAAGCCTTTCTTTATAGGTTTAGGAGTTTTCCTGTTCAAGAATAATGTGCATTAGATTCACTGAACAAGAAAATACATAAAATGTTTTGGAAACAAGAATGTAGAGATTTTACCAAGCTCAGACTTGGTTGCTTAGGCTGTGCAGTCATGGGAGAGCAAATATGCTACAGGGAGATTGCCAAACATCCATTGCAAAACAATTGCAATACCCAACTTTCCACTGCTTTTACTTGTAGCTGATGGAAATCTAGTACTCCAGCAAGCTAGAAGATGAACTATTAATAATGATCTCATTAAAATATGGAGCACTTTTTTCATCTGCTTTGAGTGCTAAGATCCTGAAGCAGAAAAGACAGCTCAGTAAACATACAGAAATTTTCTCCACAGCAGACTGATGAAAATATAAGAGATTTTGCTGTCTGCACATTTGACTCCCGCTGTCTCCTCAGCTAATGCCAGAGACAGTACTTGGATCTTCAGGCATTATAGCAATAGTGATGAATACACAGTCTGCTGCTGACTATAATGTGCTTTTTGTCCCCCAAAACACTGACGTACAAAATAAGGATTGGATTTACAGCATATTTTAAATGCAATTTTGTTAAAAGGTAAGCACCTAAAAGGAATTTTAATCACATGGATTTTCTTACTGAAAGTGAAAGAACTCCAAGCAATGAATTAGTGTTAGTGGTGTTAAGTTTTAACATTTTTAAATTTCAGATCCTAAGTGTGCTAATTCTTTTCCTATACTCATGACCTGACAGTCTTGTGTAGTTATATCTTGCTAAAAAAAGCTTAATAGCTACGTATAATCTGAAAAATTGAGTAATTTAAAGAGTTAATAAATCTAGATGATCAGCTCACTGAAAAATTATTCATTTTATTTTACTTAATTTTAATAATGTGCTCAAGTGTATTACTTGAATATTTAAAGTTTAGTACATGCTTTGCTGAACTATGACTTGATTATGACTATGAGAGAATATGCTATTAAATATGCAGGCAACTGAATTCATTAGTTTTCAGTACTTTCTTGCTTATTATATATAGATTTGGAGCAAATTTTAATTTTTCCTTGAGATAAATATAGATCTTGATGGTAAAGTAGTGGATTAAATCTGGTCTATTGAGTTTGTGTGGCCAGGTTCTGCTGATGGGAGAGTGGGACACTACAGAGGTGCTTCTGTGAGAAGCTACATGAGGATGGCTAGAGCTCATCTAAAATGGTAAATTTCATCATGATAACCATCTCCTGTGTCCGATAGAGCCAATGCCTGTTGGCTCCAAGATGAACCTGTCTCACAATGGAGAAGTTCATGGAGGTTTGTCTCCAATGAGAGGGACCCCACACTGGAACAGGGGAAGAGTGTGAGGAATTCTCCCCCTGAGGAGGAAGGAGCAGCAGAAACAATGTGATGAACTGACTGCAGTCAACATTCCCATCTCCCTGCACTTCTGCGAGGGTAAAGGGGAGAGAATTTGTGAGTGAAATTGAGCCCAGGAAGAANTGATAACCATCTCCTGTGTCCGATAGAGCCAATGCCTGTTGGCTCCAAGATGAACCTGTCTCACAATGGAGAAGTTCATGGAGGTTTGTCTCCAATGAGAGGGACCCCACACTGGAACAGGGGAAGAGTGTGAGGAATTCTCCCCCTGAGGAGGAAGGAGCAGCAGAAACAATGTGATGAACTGACTGCAGTCAACATTCCCATCTCCCTGCACTTCTGCGAGGGTAAAGGGGAGAGAATTTGTGAGTGAAATTGAGCCCAGGAAGAAGAGAGAGATGGGGTGCTTTTAAGATTTGGTTTTATTTCTCAAAACCCTTTCCCTGATTTGACTAGAAATAAATTAAATCAGTTTCCCCAAGCTGAGTCTGTTTTGCCTGGGATGGTAACTGGTGAGCAATATCTCCCTCTCCTTGTCCTGACCCACAAGCCTCTTGTTAAATTTTATCTCCCCTGTCCAGCTATGGAGAGGAGTGACAGAGAGTCTTTGGTGGGCACCTGGCCTCCAGCCACAAGTGGTTACTATATTTGTCTAAAGGTGAAGGTAACAGTTTTATTTTGAAAGGATGCAGCCCATGACTTGGTTATTTGGTTTATGGTATCTTGTCTTGTTTTGTAAGGATGCATCAAAGAAGACTAGAGAGCAAGGGGAAAACAGAAAAAATAATTATGTGGGCCAAGAATACCACACGTTTCAAAGAGAGCAGTGGGAGAACTGTAGTTGTCTACAAAACTGTTTTTCCTATGTCCTAGTGAGTCTTAGGCAAATTTTATGTTCCTTGGGAAGGTACAGCATGGGACTTTGAGGAAGGCCTGTGCCCTTCTGAATGAGGAGGCACAGTGGCCAGTGGAGATTTCCTGGGACATCTCAAATGGCAGAAGGTAGTACCTCTCTTTGAGCCAATTAACTGGACATCTAATGTAAGGGTCATGAAGCTCAAATGTAGGCTCCTCCCATTCTTCCTTGTTTTTCTGATATCCCCATAACTAAAGGGAGCTGACTGCTGGTCCCCTGCCCCTCCTCTCGTTCAGTCTGCTGGGGCTGCTGGTGTGCCGGCCAAGCCTGGGGACTTGATCTGTCATGTCACTGCTCTATAAAACTGCCTTCTCCATGATTGTTCCCTCAGCTGAGGGAGTTTTCTGTGGAGAAATAACCAGTCATCTCACATGTGAGATGTGCAATCCTTGTAAACTCAGAATTGCATGAGAGAACTGCAACAGTATTTGCTTAAGGATGTATCTCGATAACGATATATATCTTGTTATACTTCTGATTTATTTTTGTGAAACTTTTTTTTCCTCTGCAAACCTGTTATGCCACTATCTTAAGCTAATCAGGAGCAAACTAAAGAAGAAAGTGAATGTGAAGAGGATTATTTATGTAGGATGTGGAAATTATATTCATGTGTATATAGTGCTAATTATTTAATCATAATTTTTGTTATGAAGTGAAAGGATAGCTGTATGATTTAAATTATACCAAAAAACCTTTTATTTTGAAAAATGTCATGGTATCATATAAACACAGAATGCTAAATAATTGTAATATTGACTAAGGAAAATATTAATTGTTTTGAGATTTTTTTTTTCTGAATAAAAACTAGTTTTATAACACTTAATCTACTTCTCCATAATTTTAACAAAAAAACCCCCAGAATAAATCAGATAAAGGCAGAGAGAAACTATTAAGCATTCTTGAATTCACAGCTATTATTATAGCTATATGGAGGAGAAAAACATTTGTACACATTTGAATTATTTATGTGGGGTTTTTTTTTCCAGTAAATCAACTTAGGGAGATTACATCTACAGAATTATCTTGATGAAATTTACCATTTTAGATGAGCTCCACCCCTCCTCACACAAAGAGCTCTATTAAAAAGTCTTTTATAATTTTAATAACATCTCATGTAGCTATTTAATGACATTTTGATATCCTAACTGCTCATTGAATATTTACTCCCCATTGCTTTTCACAGTTTATATTGCCAACAGCATGTTTTCTGTAAGTCAAACTGTTTCTGTACGCCATTTTAGAAGAAAATATAGGGAAACCTCACAGTAGGACATTTTAAACTATTTAGTTAAGTAGAATAGACTATTGAACAGTCATCTTTTTAAGGTAAGAGAAAATCAAAATTATTTTATTAGGGGTATTGCAACAACTTCATTTGTATCAGAATAAAACTAAAACTAAAAGATATGGTAAAACCCGTAGAAGCTCTGAGCAGGCTGACAGCTCTGTTTGCTTAACATGCAAGCTGTTGTCATTGAAAACCTCTGAACTGTTCTCCTAGCTTTAGAGAAGACCTGCTTTGCCCAGTAAGTATTGTAATATCATAAGGTCTTTTACCATTTTATTTTAATTAAGAGGTAATTTCTCACCAATTCCACTAAATTAAGTTTTCTGGCTACTGCCGGCATTTTTTTTTTTTTAACTCCTTTCTTTCTCCAGCATTTGATAATTACTGTAACTGTAATGTGACCTTGAGTGACTACCAGGTATCTGCCAAGGAAAATTTAAGATAAGAAACATTCCCATATGCCTGGGATTTGCTGCTCCCAGTGCTGTCCCATCACAGTGCTCACTCCTGGGGCCTCTCAGGCTGAAGCTGCTCCTAATAGACAGCCAAGACAGCTGTGGGATGGAATGTTCTCCATGACATCATGTAGTGTTGGAACCTCTTGAAGTTCATAAATGGCCCTGATTTTTGACCCATGACATCAAGTACTTTTCTGAGCTTTTGGAAAGTGTATGAAGAATATAAATTAGATGCAAGAGATAACTAGCATGTGGGTTTTTTTCACATTGCTTGCCTTGAAGAAATTGAAGCCTACTGTTTCCTTCTACAGTAGGACTCCTTTCTTTCCTTTTACTCATCCTGAATGAGTCTGAAACATCATGTCTTTGAGCTTGCATGCATATTATCCCTGGCACAGTTGTGGAATTCCTTAGAAATTTGGTGGAATTTCACCTGTCAGCTTGTTTGCTCAGCTTTGCAGTACTAACCTCGCATCATTAGGGTTGCTTTCTCTGTGAGCATGTGGTGGGAGCAGAGCAGGAACACACCAGGGCTCTCCCCTGTATTGGACAGAGCATCACAGTAAATCTCCATGGCCGGAGCAGTGCCAGCATTCAGAGGTCTGGCTCTCCTGGAAGAACAGAGATCTGCAGAAAAGGGGCAACAAAGCAGAATGTGTGATTGTCTCTGCTGGAGCACCAGCCCATGGGGATGAGTTGGGTCTACGAAGGAGCAGAGGAGGAATTGAGACCCTGGGTAGAGTGTGAGGTCTCAGAGCCACTCAGTTATTCCTTCCCTTTTATGCATCACAGCGTACTAGTGTTTGCCAAAGCTTTAGACTGAAACTAAATTAATGACACTCAATGGTACCAAATTGGAAATCAACTTAATTTGTAATGTATAGCAGTTCTGTGTAGTGTCCTAATTGTTTAGTCAAGACAGACAATGCACATAATCAATATCAGTGTAGTAAGCTGAAAAATGTCACTAGCCTGACATTCTTCTGACTGTTGTCACTGACACAATATGTTGCTGAACAGGAATTCACATTGAAGGCTTTTATGTAGTCCTGAATAATTAATATGCATAGATTTTGGAATTAGGTAATACCTTCTGGGTGAAGATAATAAATGTATTTTAATAATTGTTTCCTGCCACTTGATTTGTCAATTCCTGAAATATTGAATTGCAAATATATTACAGCTTTCTATGTGGGGCTTTTTTATGAGAGCTGTTAGTACATTTTGTTTTTCTCTTGAGTTATGTGACTTAGTGACAATCCTATTTAGTTGAGGAACCTTGTGCATCACCCAGTGAAATATTAAAAAGCTTTTAACTTTTAAATTATGTTTATGTATATGCAGCATGCAAAGCATGTCATACTGTGCACTAGGCAAATTCTTTCACCATTTTTATTACTAGAAATCTAAAATAAATAATAGATTGGTTTGTAAATCCTTTTGAAGACCTATTTAGTTTAACGGTTCTGTTAATCATAAGCAAGAAAGAATATTTACTAAGACTGCTATACTTATTGAAGAAAGAAGAATAGTAGTACTATGTAAAATGCTAACCTCTATTTTAAAAAACGTCTCTTTAGAAAACAGAAAAAAAAACTGAGGAGTGAAGAAGCTAATTAGTTATGTGTCCTTTTCAATAATATATCCATGACAAATCCAAGAAATTACATTGAGATAGAATTCAGCTCATGGAATTCTTATACCAAGACTGTTACTGTTTAATTTAGACAATGGCATTGACAGCTGATTTCTTCAAGAGTTGAATAGAAGAAACTATTTTATACTGAATTCATTTAAATCTGCACTACTCCTATGAATTTAAATTATGGATCAATGTTAACTACTCTTTGTCTGCACATCTAACTCTAGAAAAATCTCATATGTCAAATATATTATGTTTTCAGTGACTTTTTCCTTCCTTTTCCTCTTTTGTAACTTTAGGTTTAACATAAGCATGTAGACATGATAGAAAAATGAGAATGCAACCCAATTATTTTGGTATTTAATATGTTTTGTTTCAATTCAATCAATAACTTTTTATTACAAAGCAGTGACTACTCACCTCTTTTCATATGAATAGCTTAAATTGTAAAACTATATTGGATTGGAGCAGTCACATTTTTTATACTAATTTCAGACAGCTATTCTGTGCTCATATGCAAATTTTATTCATTCTGGGAACCAACCATTGAATTTGAAATACAATTCTCTCTCTTACATGTTATTTTGTGATTATGTCTGTGCATATATGTGACATTTGTGTCACTTTTGAGTGTCTGTTTTCACTGTTTAAAACTTTCTTAGAATAAAATAATTGTCATTTTTATGTTTTCAGATCTTTAAAATATATTCTCTGTCTAAATGAGCACTTCTAAATTTGATACCTGAAAAGGACTTCTATTGATTATAGACTAGCACTGTGAAAGAAAGCACATATGAGATGTTTTATCTGGAGTTGATGCTATCAAACTAATGGAACACTTAGTAAGAAAATTAACGGGATGCATTCTTTTCTTTGTCACTAGATCTGCATGGCTCCATTAGGTCTGATTTGTTCAATTACGAGTAGAAAGAATTATGAATACACTAGCACTTGTATTAGCACTATGTATTAGAAGGGAATCTATCACTTTTTGTATTCATGAGCTATTTGGCATCTTGGTATGTCAACCTTCAGTGAGCTGATATAAATGAATATGTTCTGTGGTATGGTTTTATTTACAAAATAATCTATTGAGTCTCATATTTGTGTTATCCTTAGGTTCATAAAAGAAGGAGGTGGAGATATTTCTCTGCCATTGTTCATTGTCACAGATAGTTCTACCAGAGGAAGTGGTTTCTCTGGGATTTTGTTGTAATCCACTGGGTTTTATTTTTATTGAGCTCTTTTCCTGCTACTGCACTTGATAGTACTTGTTTCAAAATTCAACCATGTACAAAAATGGAATGTAATAACAATCATGTTTATTTTCTATTAAAGTATGGATTTTTTGAAGAGACTAATTTACTGGGACAGTTCTCTGTGATACCAGTTTACAGCTACAATCTAATATCAAAACCCAGTGCCACAGCCTTTTTTAAAGACAAGCAATCTAATTTGCACAGATAACTATCCCATGCTGTATGTTTTTGTTAGGGTTATCGCTGAAGTGCTGCATAGTTGCCTAAGTGTTTCTATCTTGAGGATTTCTTTGAGATTTTGGGGGCTGAAATATTCTAGAACTTTTTCTCACCTTTCTCATTAGACTGGTACCTTTACACAGTTCGCAACATCGATGCAAATTTGTCACTGCCGGTCTTTCAGAATATCATTATAGTCAAACTGCAGCTGATTGACTTATGGGGTAGAGGTAGCAGGGCTGTGAGCTACTAGATCTGAAAAAAAATTCATTGAACCTCTATGCCTGTTCAAATGGTGCCATCTCTAAATCACCCAGGATTTCTCCATATTGGAGGATTTTTCACCTAATGTGTATTGGCACCTTTCAGAACCATTGTGGGGAATAACAAGTATCCAGCCAGCAAAATATAGTCTGAATAGACCTCTACTGCTACAGAATTACTCCCTACGATCCCTGATGACTTTGTGTTATGAAATAGGAAATGTGAGAAGAAAATTTTGAATGCAACTGATGTTCCAGAATGCTGACCGTATGAAAGTCTATATATAAGCTTCTTTACTAACCTGCATATGAAGAAAAAAAATGTAATGAGAACATATTGCTTCAGAGAATAGAAAATATAATTTGAAGCACTGTAATTATTTGTATTGTTTTATCTCTACTTGGTTTGAGAAGATTTTAAATTTTTGTGCACAGCATTTGACCTGTGCAATATTGCTAGAATATAACTCAGCTTAAGAGAATAAAGTGAAAGTTACTCAGCAAAATCAGAGGCTGATATATGACTTTTAAACTGCAATTTTCTGGCTGTTGATGAAATGTCTCAAGTACACAGGTACTACTACTACTACTGTAGCTCTTGTAGTTTAGTTGTGTTTCTAGTTTGTTTGGTAGCTGTTATTTGTTCCCTTTCAGTAGTATTTTAGGAGATTTGTGCAATTTAAACATTTATTAATAAGACCAGAAGACAGGGGTATTGAAAGGGGTATGAAAAGGAGTATAGAAATTTTTCTAGGCTTAAATATGATGAAAGAATGATTTTTCAAATTATATTTTTTAGTATATCTTCTTCTTTGGAAGTATATTCCTATTCAAGTACTTGTTCTAATACACCTCCAGAGAGGATTTTCATGTTGATCCAAAGACCAAATAGAGGTCTTTTCCAATCTAAGTAGTCTATGGTTCTGTGGTTATTACTTCCAACTAGCAAACAGACCAGTTAGGGAGTCTAACTTTAGAAAAGGTTTTAAAGACCTGAGTTTTTTTGGTTCTGTATTGCTGTTTCTCAGGTTATATTAAGTGGTGCTGTTCCGTGTTGCAATGTTGTTACAGAATTTGAAATCTTGGCTCTTCGAGCTAGAGTAAAATCAAGAAGGTTTAAGGAAAAAAGAAGCAAAGAGAAATATGTGGGGAATCCTCTGAACTCACAACTTGGAGCTGCAGTACTTGAATTTCACAGTTGGACTAGACTTTACATATTCTGAGAAAGCTGAGAATACTCTTGTTAGTGATGCTTAAGGATTTTAGTGTATTTTGTAGATTTTCTAGAAATTTTAGAATTATGCAGGTTTTCCTGGATTGCTCACATATTAGGTGGTCCCTAGAGATCATTGGGCACTTTCTCACACATTTCTGAGTTTTGCCAAGGACACAGTGTTTTGAAGAAGCACCTGCAAGATAGCTTGAAGACAAAACAGAAGGGAAGGCCCAGAGCCCTTGGAGAGGCTCCAAGGGGCAGTTCTGAGCTTTTCGAGGGTGGACACCAGGGGAAATGTGGGTTGGTTTTAGATGTCATATATGCTAATTACTGGAAGTTATAAAAACTGTAACATCACTGAACCACGGGTGTGCATACTTCTTGTGTGCACCTGGAAGCTTCTAAATAAAGGTACTTATCTATTTATCTCCACTAATGTTGTTTTGAGCCTTTTTGCAGGAATTTTAGGCATCATTAGGGTCACATCCTTATTTAGACTTTTCTTGAGATCCAAACCGATCACCTGTATTTCTTAGAAATTTTGATGTACTCCACTGCATGCTACATGTGTACAGGACTCTGGTACAGTCCGAATACTGCCTTTCCCATTGTGTTGACGTATTTTGGAGCCAGGGGAAGGGATAATATTGTAAGTCTCTATACTAATAAAGCTGCATTTATCCCAATCTGTTAGGACAGAATAAGCAAGATTGTTGTAAATACCACTGCAGATAGCACTATCAATCTTAGGCTTATCTTTTCCTAATGCAGTGCCAAAACGAATCAGTCTCCATACAGCTAACATAGTAGCAACAAGCAAATGCTGAGGAAATACGCTTTCATCACAGTAACAGTTTCAAAACAGTATTATTAATTCAAAACTTATTTTGCAGATAAAATTGCTGTGTTAACAGAATGACTTCTCAGTTGTTCAATTTAATATTCAAAGATTAAAAATAAAAAAATGCCTAAGCAGCTTAGGGACAACAACATAGATTCAATTCAATACAGTGTCTTTTGTTGCCACAGCAAGAATAACAAATAGATCATAATGTAGAAATAAACCCAAACTATTTAGATTGCTGGCATTTCTTACTAGTGTCTGTAAATGAAATATGTTCCTCAAAGAATTTCTGCCTCTAAAGGACTGATCTTTCTTATAGTTAAGACAGTGTTTCAAGGGGATAAACTAAGGGTTTTTTTACATAAAGGAAGAAAATAATGACTGTAAGGGAAGTGATTAATTAATAGATTATTTCAGTACTTCACTTTTACAACAGAAAGTGTAGCCTGTCAGTTTATGCTTTGTCCCTATCTAACCCTGATTAGGGTAAGCCTGTTAACAAGAGCAGGTTATTCTCTGCAAACAGTTCAGTTTTTCTCAGTGAAATTCATGGCAGATGTGGTAAGTATAGAATAATAATAGGCAATGAAAAAGTTATTAAGGTTGTTTGCAGAATTCAAACTTCAGGGTGCTTTTAAAGTGAACCTTTAAGTTATTATAAAAAGTCCTATAGCATCCTATAGTAAGTAATTTCTTACTTAGTAAAGGCTTCCATCATCAAACAATATCTGTTTTTCTTCTTTAACTCTAGTCATGTTGTCCTGTAGATCAGGTTTATAGGAAGATTTCTTTATTAGTTTCAGGGCAGATGATGGTCAATAGAAGTAATCCTCTGGGCAAAATTATTCCCAGCCTCAGCTTAAACCAAGTTTTGATTCATTTATTATATTCTCAGTCTGTTTTCAGACCTCCTGCTGACATCAGTAACAAGCAATGTACTGAGAAAAACACAGAGCTTTGAAAATGAGATGTTATTTGTGTTCAAAAAGAGTATTTTAACATTTTTCTCTGTACTAATGCTGTCCCATTTTACATACAGCAGTGGGATTTGCTGTGGTTTTATATTTTGGCACCAGCCTATAATGTGTGTGTTATCTTGCTGTATACTTAGGGGAAAAAAACCATGGTAATATTACATTCGCAGCCTACTTTATGAGCTGATTAAGATCAAGGATGTTGTGAATTTCATAAATATCAACCAAACTACACAGAAGTGTGTCAGGACATAAAAAAAATGTTGCTCAACCCTATTGAAAAGGGTTGTCACTTAGCAGCCTGTCCTTTGCTTGAATGTAGGAAAAAAGCTGCAATGGATCTGGGAAACAAGTGGTCCCTGCAACGGATCAAACAAGTGAAATATGATACTAGACTGCAATTTTGGTGATATACTTCAGATTCTTTTAGATATCATGGGTTATTAAGTAACCAAATTATATTCAAGTAATTCAGCACTTGCTTCATCAAGCTACGGAATATGGAATTAGATATATACCACTTCAGCTTCACTGATTTGATGATGTAGTAGAGAGAGACTGGTGAATATACATTAATCCTATGAAATTAAATCAAGAAAATTAGCTGAAGATATTCCTAGGGGCCTATTTGGTGTCTATTTACATAAAATGCTGAGTTACCTGCTTACTAAAATAATTTTTTTTTTTTAATGAGAAATGGAATGGAACTGAAGAACTGAGTTTACATAAAAGCTTAAGCAGCAATGTACAAGTTCAAGCCAGAAATCCATTTAACTCCTGTCTCTGACAAGAGCTAATACCAGATCATTAAACCATAAGAATACAACAAGTATATATATTTTTTCCCTCCATGGTTCCTAATATGGAGTATGGAGTCTACACCATAATTTTGTTCTCTGGATCCAGAATAACAAGTAACCAAAAGCTTTATGTGGTTATAGAATGCCTCACCTGTTTTGGACAACTGTTTTTCTTGAAAATGATAAAACATCCCTAGTTCTTCCTTGTTACAGACAGTGCATTTCAGTAAGCTATTTTGCATTCTACAAAATGTTTTATCAAAATAGAGAAAAAAAGAAATTGTCACTGAAGAAGTTTTCCCCTCATTACATGCATGAGAGAGGACTTGCTTCTGTGCTCTGTGTTCTCCCATTGCTTTAACAAATCATCACATGCTTTGTATTTTTCACATTTTCATTTATTTGCAATATGTAATAATCTCTCTGGTTTATATTTTGGTTGTAGGTTTCTCTTGGACTTCTACATGCTCGAGCTACTCATATTCTCTGGCCTCCACAACGCTGGCAGAAGTTAGAGCCAATGCTACCTCCAGAGCGCAAACCGCTGCACAGAGAGCAAGAGTGACCTAAATGTTCACCCAGAAAAACACTGACATGAAGTTTAACCAGGAAGAGTTGCAATGGTTATACTCGCACCTGTAAGAGCTTTGCCAAGTGTACTTTGACAGGAGGTATCATATCAGCAAATATGTGTGACATGTTACAAGCCACCTTAAGTATAAAGTTCTTCAGGGGTTTTTTGTTTGTTTGTTCTGTTGTTTGGTGCATTTTTAAAATCTCAAATGGTAGTGCATTGTATGTTAATTTGGTTTGAAATAATTGATTGTAGAAGGATTGAACGTTCATTTTTTTCTGGGAGCAGTAAAATGCTTGACTTATGTCTGTACCTGTGCTTCTCTGAATAAGAAACTATGAAAATCTTCAATAAATTTTTTTTGATCTTTTACATTCAACTTGTTTATTTTGTAAGTGAATGGAACCTTTATTAACATGACTGATTTTAAATGAAAAAAAGAGTAAATGACCCAAAACATAATATATATAGGATTGTCCTATAATTTCTAATACTGAAGAATTAGTACTTCTGTAGCTGAAAAGTTTTTTTAATGCAACTTATGTTTATTATTAAACTGAGTACATATTACTTCTTTCTAATTTCTTTTTTTGGTAGTGTTTTATATAAATATTCCTTTTATATCTTGCTGAAGTAGATATTAATTCAAAATTACAAATTATATTAATGTCTGAAAACAATGTTTCATTTATTTCTTAAGTAGAGTAAATCTTTGTTAGTATTGATTGCTACATTTCTTTGAAACTATGCAGTTAGATATGAGATACTATGCAATTAATACTATATAATTAATGTAAATATACCCTGTGAATACACAGTAAAGCTTCTGTGCACATAATAAGTGAAAAGAACCTGAAAAATGTCACTTTTTCAGCTGCAGATCAATATAAGCCAGCTTATTTTCATAATTATTGAATTTTACTTCAGATAGGCTAGTACTTTAAAAATTTAACAAATCACACTAAAGATCTTTAAACATTTTCAACCAAAAAATGCAATTATCATAACTTCAGGAAGGATTAAAGTAAGTCTACAGTTCTTTGAAGACACACATCTGTCTTAGCAGTTAGCTGGTAGCTTCAATCACTATGAAGACTCTCTATTACTTGCTAACCTTAAATGCTCCAACTCTGTAGAGTCTCTGAACACTTTACTGTCTATATGTGCCAAGATCTATCTTTGTTTCATAAAAGTGTTCTGTAGGTCCCTGAACTCATCTTAGCTAAAACTAATGCAGCTTGTTTGGGTATTAATTGCAGTAAATTCAGAATTATTCAGGGTTGGAAGGAGAATTTGAGGAACTTCAGGCCTGTCACTCTGACCTTGGTGCTGGGGAAGGTTATGGAACAGATTATCTTGAGTGTGATTATATGGCATGTACAGGACAAGCAGAGGATCAGGCCCAGCTGGCATGGGTTTAGGAAAGGCAAGTCCTATTTGACCCACCCATCTCATTTTATGACCAGGTGGCCCTCCTAGTGGATGAAGGAAAGGCTGTAGACATTTACCTGGCCTTCAGTAAAACCTTTGATCCTGTCACCCAGAGAATTCTTGTGAAGAAGATGATAGCACATGGCTTGGACAGGTGCACTCTCCACTGGGTTAAAAACCAGCTGGACAACTGATGGTGAATGGTGCTACATCCAGTTGGTGGCCAATCACTAGGGTTCAGACTGGGCCAGTCCTGTTTAACATCTTTATCAATGATCTGGATGAGGGGATCAAGTGCACCCTCAATAAGTTTGCAGATGACACCAAGCTGGGCGGGAATGTTAATCTTCTGGAGGACAGGAAGGCTCCACAGAGGGATCTGAACAGGCTGGATCAAGGGGCTGAGGCCAACAGTATGAGGTTCAACAAGAAGAGGTGCTGGGTCTTGCCCTTGGGTCACTATAACCCAGTGCAACACTACAGGCTTGGAGAAGAGGGGCTGGAAAGCTGCCCAACAGGAAAGGACCTGAAGATGATGGTCAACAGCTGCTGAACACCAGCCAGCAGTGTGCCCAGGTGGCCAAGAAGGCAAACCAGAACAATATGACCTATGAGAAATGTTGGAAGAACTTTGCTTAACAGATATAGTCTTCAAAATCACGAACAACTGCTGTGAAGTTCTCCAAATCCAGGAGAACTAACGAATTTACAATGCAACAACTGGACTCTTAGGTTAGACACAGAGAAAGAAATATTTGAATTATAAAAAATAATTAAACATTTGAATAGATTATTTTTTATTGTAAGGTTTTAAAATTCTTTATCAGGCCTGTTGGATTCAGGAGGATTGATTAACTAGGCCTTGAGATCCACATCAGCTATTTTATACATTTTCTGATGTAATCTGTGGTTGGTAAGCTTGATGATGTCTTTGATGCTGGGCAGGCAGTTGCATCGATATCTACTTCCTTTAGACTAATAATTATGATTCTTTAAAGGCAAGCCTAACACTATTAGAGTAGCTTCATGTACCACTTTCCTGTAATAAGCATCTAAGGAACCTGTTTCCTGTAAAAGAAGCTATTTTACTACATGCTGTCATCAGATTAATGGGCATGACATTTTACATCATCACATAGATTAGTGAATAGAAATAGCTCAATGAAATCAAAAGCATAACAGATAATTCAGCATCCAGACCATGAAGAGCAAACCCAGATTACCAAAGCAGAAAGGACCAAGTGTCAATAACACATGAACAATATTTAAAGGTGTTATTATTTTATTGATATATTTGATTTTCAAGCTTCAGATGTGAAACACCCAATGAGAAGCCTGTTCTGGAAGTAATGAAATCAGTGTTAAAATTCTCATAGACTCAAGTCATCATGATTAGATTTCCAAGTCAAGATATTCGTCTTCAAACCACAGGCCTTCTGTTCTTTGGTGCTTCTCACATATGCAATGCAAAAGGGAACTAATTTCATTGGAGTTAAATAACAATGAGCACAAGTAAGGAGTAGGACACTAAGAAATGAAATTATGACAGGATACTTTAAATCTTGATATATTTTTATGTATAAATAGTCACATAAATACCTTTCCTATGGCCCAAGAGAAAGAGACTAGAGTGTCAGAGCACACTTGTAAAGTAAGGAGAGATGGTGGAAACTGATCAGGAATTGGTACTCTTAGCAGACACGCACTGCAGATACAACTGTATCTGAAAGAGTGACAGAGGAAAACTACATACCTCAGCAATATGTAAGCATCACAGCCTCATACAGAAAACCAAAATGTCAGTTGAGAAACTGGAAAGTTGGTTTAAGGAATGAATGCTCATCTAGGATTCTCAGGTGCTCAGAACTTCCTGTGACAAAGAAACACCATACCAGAAGTTGTGCTGAGTTTCATTTCTTCTATCTCTTCATCCCTTAGACTAACATACGTAGATGATGCGACACAAAGACTAGCAATCTGTCGTTGCATGCACGAAGCACTAGCTGTTCAGGTCTGAAGCAATTACAACATAGATAATTTGGTGCAGAACTATACAAAGAAAAGAAGGTAAAGCCAACAAAATAGATTGTGCATTATTAGACAGTTTGCGCTGCCTGGATCCTCAAGTATTACCACTGAGGAAATATTAGAGCAGATACTATAAATCACAACTGAGACATATGGACTCAAAGTACCACAATATAGTCAAGATGACAGCTCTTGCTATGCAAAACTTCATTTCCACATATCCTTTCCATTCCTTTAGATTTGTTTACCACACAAATCAGAGAGAGCTCTGAATGCTTCCAGCATGTTATAAGTAGGACAGCTGTCAGATGCATCATTCTGTAGTTGTGTTGCTCGGGAGTCTAGCAGCTGATGAACCTGCATGTTCTTGGGCAACTCTGGTGATCCTTTGGTGTTTTCTATAATATAGAATAATTCTCTGGAATATTTTACTATCAGTACTATTATGATCAAGAAAATCATTACTTTCTTCCTCCCTACACCAACATGGTCTATTATTATCATGGTCTATTTAGCATTTTGACATATAAGATACACATGATAGATTTGGAAAAAACCCCACAGAATTTCTTAGATCCCAGTCTACCTTCTTATTGGCAAGACTATGTAACATTTCACTGTCATTCATTGTCTTGCACAGTTAATTCACAAATGTACCATTTGTGATATAAAATACAAATCTAAATGAATGAAAAGATCACCGAAAACCAAAATTCCAAGTAGAGGAAAAGCTGAGGCTTTTTAGGGCTAAGGTTCCCTGTGGCATTATAGGCTCATAGAAGATGTAATAAGGCCATAATAGTGGTAAATAATGTAAAAAAATGTCCTTCCATAAACATCCAATTTCACCTAAAGACACTGGATTTGTGTAAATAGCATACATCAGCCCTTTCTCACCATCCTGTTGAAGCTGTGCTTTTGTGCAGAAATAAATTGAAGTTCATGAAGAATACTAGAGGACAAAGGCTGCAAGAAACCATATGGCAATGGCTTGGGGGATAGACTGGAAATCCCAGAAGTAGCAGAGCTGAAATCCTCATCACTGCATTTGTACTCCTTTTCAGTAATTCCTGTATATGAATTAAATGCTCAGACTGCTAAATCTGGTACCACAACTACAAACCTAATTTCATCTAGTGTTTTCCAGTGGCTTTTAATTAAAAAAATATTGGGTAACCTATTGTGGAAGTTCTAGCAGTGCATCTTATGACCCTGACTGATGTGGCTTTGTTTGTTTGTTTTTCAGTTTGTGAAATAAAAGATAAACCATAAGCTGGTTTATGCAACTGCGCCTCAAGAGACTTTTAAGCAGAATATTACACAGAAAATATTGTCAATATTCAAACTATGTCACCATCCAAATATCTTCTTGACCAAAATATTAAGAGTGTTATTGGATGAGTGGTTCACCTTTGAAAGATTTAGGAGTTAAAAATCCAAATATGTAGAATATTTTAAAAATGCAGCAGCTTTATCTGAATATCGGGTTACACTGATCATACAGTGATAAAAGCTTTAATGTAAAAAAATATTTAATTTGTGATAACTTGTTGGAACTATATTAACACACCATATCATGTACTATCTTCCTCATCCCACTCACAAATGTCTCAGCACTTTATTTAACATCTGACCTTTTCTCATATCCTTCTATTAAATGTCAAAATTGAATTTTACATCCCTTGGGAGCTAAATGCTCATATTTTTTTTCTTATACACATTTCAATTAATAAATGAAACATAGAACATAATTTTTTTAGCACTCCCTATAGCTTTATCCGTTTGATTACAAGTGTTAATCACACAAATGGTCCTGAATTTTCTGTAGGACTTCAATGTCTCAGGATCTAAGGTCAGGCTATAGTACTTAACTTTCTAACCTGCTTTTGATGAGCCTGAAATTAAAGAAATGCATATTCCTTATTCTCCTGCATTCCTCTCTCATTATGAATAGATGATTTCCAAATCTGACATGAAATATCTTAAGGGTTCAGATAAGAAGTCCATTTGTCCAGATACCCAATAACCTGTTCCTGACAGAGGTTAGTAATTTATACTTCCTATAATGAAGTTATACTTACTATAATGAAGAGTTTGGAATAACCTGCCAAAAGGGAAATTACTTTCCAGCCCCAGGCATTTACTGTTATACCCTGAGGCATGAAAGTTTAAATTTCTTACTTATCTTATATCTTTTCTAATGTAACTGAACGTTCTCATTATCTATGCAGATATTTAGTGTTTACTTCAGCTGCAACATCCGAAAAGACTCAGTTTGTGAAAGGCAAACAGCTGAGTAAAGTCTGAAAGTTTTAACTTTAACTTCTGTTTACTAATGCTAGCCCCTATGTTAAGTTGAGAGCAATTATTTCTTTGTTTGTCTGTGGGATGCTTGGCCCATGGTATCTGAGAAGTCTTGTAAATGGAAATGTTTTTCTTTCAGTTCTCATACTCTAAGGAGGAAAAACATTACCATATAAAACATTGGGAGAAATACCTATTTCATTTTAAAATGAAATCCCACATCTTGGGAGAAAGGTGCTGAGAATGACTATCTTCCACAAAGGCTGGATGTCTAGTATATTCACCTACAAAACAGAAACATTCAGGCTCAAGGCTTTTCTCAGGCTGAAGAGCTGACACCAGCTGGATGATCTTCTACAAAGAAATAACTGATGTGATAGGGTTTGGCTAATTTAGGGACTCTCTAAATGGAACCACAGGGCCTTGTTCAGAAAAGAGACATTGTTTATTCTGTGCAGGGTGCGAGGTTAAAGTTTTCCACAAACCAAGTACACCAATTCTCAAGACA
Organism: Sclerurus mexicanus; assembly: GCA_013396755.1. Taxonomy (NCBI): domain Eukaryota; kingdom Metazoa; phylum Chordata; class Aves; order Passeriformes; family Furnariidae; genus Sclerurus; species Sclerurus mexicanus. Next base: position 1,598,381 of record VWZF01002827.1, read on the forward strand.
TTACCATATGTTTACATTTTGGCAAACACAGTTCATTGGCTACAAGTTACTTAGTCCACATGCTCAGTCTTTTTCTTCATTTCAGTTGGTGGTTTCTTGGACGGTTGTCCCATGCATTACAAAGGGCAAAGGGACTTGTGCAGCCAGACAGGTGACAAGAGACAACCAGGTGACACAGCAGGAGCTCAACAACTCAGTAGGAAGACCCCAGAATATGTGATAAAACTCAGGTGGTCCTTTGTTTGGGGTCCCTCCTTTGAAGCTGTGAAACCTGTTTCACTGATAAGACAAAGCCCAGTTTCAGGATCCCCTTCATACTCTCTGTAACTCATTGGATGAATTGTTAACTATCTCTGACTCTTGAGATGTCAGCATCAAGGGGAGAGCACTGGATGTTTTCCACATAAATAATGTTCAGGGAAATACATAAAACTGTGAGGAACACAAATGCAGAGGAAAGCTGAAATATCTTTTGCCACAGAGCTCTCAACTACAGGATCTATTAACTTGTGACCAAGTGTCCTAGTTCAGCAGGTGGGACCAGTTATCACTGTGTGGGGGTGATCAANGATAAGATACAAGCTTTTGGAAAGCTTTATCGACAATGGGGAATAAATTTCTTTAAATACCTGACAGAATCTATAATAGCCTTACTTAATGCCTAGTAGTGAGGTCAGCTGATTTTTAAGGCTTTATTTGCAGTGATAAGAAAGTTGTTAAGTCTTCAAAGAGAAAGAATAATCATGTCTAAAAATGGAACCAAGGTGAAGTTTGAAATAGAGAAGCATGCAAATACTGACAGAAATTATGACTAAGAAGGAAACTTCCATTTCTTGGCTTTAAACAGATGCCTTGGACTTTATTTTTGCAATTCAAGATGTTTTTCCCTTCTGTAGGAGGTGTAGAGTATAATAGAGGGTAAATGGAAAAGCCATACCATGATTTTTCAAGTACTTATTCATGAAAATCGTGTGTTAAGGGTTTTATGTTCTTACACTGCTTTAATAATATTGAAAAGATATCTTCTGTGCCTGAAGTTTGGAGATAAAATTAGTATCTCATGTCTCATTTTTTTCTTTGCCTTTTTAATCATCCAAATCAGGTGTTAGCTGATGGAAAGCGTTGAGCAGATAGCAGACGAACATTCTCTAAATATAACAATAATGTCCCCTTGGAGATGATTCTGCCCTACAGCAGAAAACACTTCAGTGCTTGCAGTGGGATCTAGAATCTAAAAGGACTTTTAGGACTACTTCATGAAGGAGTACCAAATCCTTCATAGAGCTTCTAAGTACAGATTCACTTACAAAACTTTAGCCATTTAACTGAGGCTGTACTCATACTAAGGGCTCTTCTTAATAGGATTTTAAAGACAGGTCACTTCATGATATGCTGCAGGATATGTGAGTTTAATCACTCTCTGAAGGCGCTAGCCTTTTTTCAGCGACTCTAAAAGAGCCTTTGGTTTTCTCAGTAAAGTTCCATTCACCTAAGTCTTGGGTTTTTTTAAATATGATTTAGTACTTTACTCAATAGATTACTATCAAAAAGAGAAGTCAAAATCAAGGCTAAATTGCCTCCTAGTTCTGCGTGAATTGTATTTTAAAGATTAATCTTAAACTTCTTTTGGATTCCACAAAATTATGTGGCTGCAGGTTTCCCCAGGTGCTGATTTCTTTCTTGGTAGGTTGTTCACACTTGGAGACAGTGACTTTTAGATTTTAAAAAAATAATTTTCACCAAATCTAATCTCTGTTTTTTTTCAAGGAAAAGTTGAAAAAATATTTAGACATTTTGCTTTAACTCACATATATCGGTCAAATTGTACAGAAACCTGTCTTTTATAGCACATTTTACACAAGATGAAGATCTGAGTATCATCAGTCTACCAGTGAGTTAGAAGATTTATGGTCCAGACTATTTTAGTTTTGTGTCAGCTCTTTTGTGAATTACTGATAGCTTTTTATTAAAGCATCCCTTTCTTGTAACCTGCTCTTGAAGTTAGTAGTTTTATGTGAGTACAAGGAACAACATAATTTGATATGAGCAAATGACACAATATGCATTTTACGTAAAATTTAATTTCTTAAATGTTCACATAAAAAAGTCCAAATATTTCTAGATCTTGGCAACTAAATAAAAAATCAGTTATATAAGTAAGTGAAGTCTTTTATGATACATACTAAACACAGTACTACCTCTGAAGTTCAACAAAAATAAAGAGTTTCTGTTCTCTCTCTACAGTTGGTTAAACTTATTTGGATTGCCTTCTGACACACTTCCAAATCTGACATTGAGTCTTCAATAACTGGGTGCCAAGAGTAAAAGAACCTGTTCTTCAAGAGTTGACTTTTTAAGACATTTTGAAAATCAAGTATTTTTCCTTTTAAGTCATCTGAAACTAAATGCCTGACTTGCAAAATCACTAGTCACTACTGAAAATCACTGCAAGGTTGTGACTGTAATTTTGAACATATTTGCTCTTTTGCTAACTGGATAAAACATCTGATGGGATTTTCTAAAAATCCTTAAAATACTTTAATGCACAAGTAAATATATTACCTTGATTGAAAAGTAATGGAACTTTTTATCCTAAATTATTTTAGGATAAATTCAAAGCATGATTTAGTCATCTCACAGTCAGCACAAGTTCTTTAGCTTATCCTTTACTCTCAGTGAGTCTAATCTCTGTTGTGTGTTTCTCTTTCTTTCACACACACACACAGGCACACGTTACTTAATCCTGTAGGTGTCTAAGGTATGAAAAGCTAGATTCACAAAAGTTCTCTGGTGCTACACTACTTCTTTAGTGAGTTAGCATCTTTGATACAAATACCAATATGCTGCAAAGGAGAAGAATTAGCTGTGAAAGAATGAGATTTTCAAAGTACATTGAACAGGGCAAAGCCCAAATTGTCCAAAGAGTAGTTAGAGCCTAAGATTTCATCAGTCCTAGTTAAATTAGAAGTGCCTGGGAAGTCTCAGGCATAGTTTTGTCTCAGAAAAATTAGTACTTTTTCTAGAAACACTGAACTGGGGAGTCTGTGTGGGCCTGTGACCAGGTGAAAGGGCCTGGGGGTGTTGATCGACATCTGATGAACAAAAGCCATTAGTGTGCCCAGGTGGCCAAGAGGCCAAATAGCATCCTGGCCTGTATCAGGAATAATGTGATCAGTAGGACCATGAAGTGATTGTTCCTTTGTATTCGGCATTGGTGAGGGCACACCTCGAATCTTGTGTCCAGTTCTGGGCTATTCATTTCAAGGAAGGCAATGTAGTGCTGGAGTGTGTCTAGAGAAGGGCAACGAAGGTGGTGAAGGGACTGGAGCAGAGGTCTTATGAGGAGCAGCTGAAGGAGCTGCAGATGTTTAGCCTGGAGAAAAGGAGGTTGAGGGGAGACCTGGTCAGTCTCTACAACTATGCTGAAAGGAGGTTGTAGCAAAGGGAGTGTTGGTCAGTTCCCCCAAGGAACAAGTGACAGGATAAGGGAAAATGGCCTCAAGCTGCAGGTTGGATATTGGTAGAAAAGTCTTCACCAAAAGGGTGGACAGCCTGTTCCAATGTCCATCGAAGTGGTGGAATCAGCTTTACTGGAAGTGTTAAAAAGGGTTATGGATGTGATAAGGTGGTGCAGGGTTTATGGTTGGACTTGATGATCTTAGCAGTCCTTTCCAACCTTAGCAATTCTGTGATTCTATAATCAAGTCAAACAAAAAACCCACATGAATCCCTCCCTTGCTAAAAAGCCCAGCCCCACAGATCCAGCCTGGTTGTATGTGTACAGAGGAGGAATGTGTTATTAATAGAAGACAGCCTGTGGCTATCTCACATCCTCTGACTTCCACTTCACCTTACCATGAACAGTGAGTGTCTCTGCAGTTTCTCTCATCATAGTGCCAGATATAGCCTTGAAGGAAAAGCTGTAATGGTGTGGAAGCTTTTGCAATCTTGCTTTAAAAAATAAGTAGATATATTGGAGAAAGATAAAATATTTATCACGTCATGCACTCAGAAAGGAGAGGCCAAGGGAGAAAGGCCAAGGGAGAAATTCTGCAATTTTCCAGCATAACCTAGTGAAACACAATGCCTGTTTGTCCCACAGATTGGTGAACTGCCTGTACCTAATTAACAGAGCAGGATCCTTCTTTCTCCCTCATGGTGGAAGGCTCACTGAAGTTTGTCAGGGGCATCTCCCTGAAGCAAATGCAGTATGAACCATATCAGTGTCTTGGAATCTCTAATTTTTTATCTGATGCTTTTTTAAAACTTAACATGCATTGCCTAGCTGATGTCTGAAACATAAACATCCTTTCAGAAAGGAAATATAAAAATATACATAGTTTAAATTAAAATATAGATTCAAACTCTTTCATTATAGACTGCAAAGCTTAGAATTATAGATAATTAATTAAGAAAGCACACATTTAGCACTGATGTCACTCCAGTTCTTTAAACATCAGTCAATTAAGGAAATAAAGAAATTGAACCAATGAGCAGTGTTTACTTATAATAATCTGCCCTTAAGCCTACAAATGGGTTTGAATACATATTTGTCTCAGTTCTATCTGCATGGATGAAAGCTGTCTATATGAATAAAACTAAATATTTATCAAGGGAAGATGTACACTGTGATGTTACAATCAAAACTGATGGGCTCCATCAAGTTTTAACTTATTACAAGAGCTGCCAATACCTGAACAGGAATAAGATAATTCCTTTAAATAATGCAGATAGTTAGTATTCTATTTAGAGAGAAAAAGGTTCAATGATAGAAAAGACAAGCTTTCTTTTACTGACACAAAGAAAACACAACCATTTATAACAAGTCAGACATCTCTGTTGACCTACTTTTAATATTTAGTTTTAGAAAATTTCAGTGTCACAGAATTGTTAGCAATTCTGTTATGCATATTCAAGAAATCATTATTTCATAATCACAACATGTAAAACAGGTAAGAATTAATGTTTTTTTTTCAGAGTTTCATTTATAAACTTCTATGTCTGTGCCCCCCAGGGAGATACACAAGAGAAATTTCATGTATTTAGCTCATGTTTAACAATATCAGAAAGATGTGCTACTATAAATACAGTAATATTTAGGTAAACTGATCATGCTACTAATTTACTGAACATGATGACTGCCTTGTCATATTATGTTGAAATGTTTTGTGACAGGATGACTGCAATGTTAGAAGTGGGGGCTGGTGAATAGTACATCTTGTCCAATGGAAGTATCATGAAAATGTAAAAGCCTTTTAACCTTCCTGCAATCTTAAGGGAAGCTATGTCTACTTGCAAAAGTCCATAAATAAAAATCTTCATGGTTTTGGCTTGAAGCTTGTTCATGGCCAAAGGAGGTTAGCTACTGTTTAGCTGCCTGCAGTCCCTGAGCCCAGTGCCCATTCTCACCCAGACCCAACAACATAAGGGCAATATATGATAGACTTGCAGGGCTGATACGAACAAAACGTTTATTTCTTATAGGCAAAAATAATATGTCAGAAGGAGAACAGTTTACCTCCCAGAGTAGTTGAAAGTCAGGTGTCAGGGGAGCTGCTTTGCTGTCTCATCCCTTGCCTTGGCTTACCACTGTCTCCTCATTACCCATGTACGCTTCTTTTGTCTTTTCCATTTAACATATCTCTTCCATAATTTTACCAGTCTGCAACATCTGGCAATACTTATCTATATCTAGCCTTCAAATTAGAGGCAAAGTGTTAACATCTTATGCTTTTTCACATTCCTTTTTTTTTTTTTACTTAACCAAAAAAAAATTGATTTTGGAAATTATGTGTTGCCTATTGTCTTCACTACCAAATCTGTGTGCTTACAAGGGTCACTGGGCATGGAAAGCTTAACATAAATTCTAAGTTTTGATTTAAACTTTGCAATGGCAGTTTATAAATGACAGGCCAAATCTCAAAGTTCTCTTTATTCCACCTTGGTTGGATGCACTTTTCTACCCCTCTACTCCGCTCTCAATAGACCCCACCTATGGGAATATTGCATACAGTATTGCAATACTGGAGTATTGCATCCAGTTCTCTAGTCCTCAGTAGAGGAATGACATGGACCTGTTGGAGTGGGTCCAGAAGAGGGTCACAAAAGTGGTCAAAGGTGTGGGACGCCTCACCTATGGAGAAAGACTGAGAGAGTCTTTTCAGCCAGGAGAAGAGAAGGCTCCGGGGAGACTTCGTTGTGGCTTTTCAGTACTTGAAGGAGCCTATAAAGGTGAGGGTAAATGTTTTAGCAGGGCCTTTTGTGATAGGACAAGGAGCAATGTTTTTAAACTAAAAGAGAGTTGACTCAGAGTAAATATAAGGAAGAAGTTTTTTACTGTCCCATGTGGTAAGACACAGGAACAGATTTTCCAGAGATATAGTAGATGCCCCACCCCTGGAAACATTCAAGGTCAAGTTGGACTGGGCTCTGAGCAACCTGATCTTGTTGATGTCCCTGCTTCATGCAGATGGATTGCATTAGGTGCCCTGAAAAGGTTCCTTCCAACACAAACTATTGTATGATCCTATTATTTGCAAAAACAACCTAAAAATCTGTATTAGGTATGCAGATTGTTGGCAGGAATTAGATTTTGATAATCCTGGAGGGTTCCTTCAAACTCACGATATCCTATGAGGTATGATTTTAAATTTGGATATTGCAGCCTTGGTGATAATAGAATCACAATTTCAGTGAAATAACAACTGTAAGAGAATCCTAATTTTAATGAAATAACCATTGACAGAGTTGTGGGATTGGATGGATGATAATACTTCCCACTCACCTGATCTCATCATTCCATCTGAATTAAAAAACAATGCAAGTGAGTTAAACAAATAATGTTATTCCAGTCTGTTCATGTGAAATAAATCTGATAAGTGTTTTGAATTGTAGCTTTGTGATTGTAACAAAATATTTTAAAGTATATTTTGAAAAATACAATTAATCTTACAGAACTGAAATCTAAATATTTTAACTCTATTGGTATTTTATTTTTTCTATATAAACAATGGGAGAAATGAAAATTATGTAATAGAATTTTAATGTAAGAAAAGGTAATCTTCTCTATGCTTGCCTCTAACTTTCCGAAAAATGTATCTTGATAGTTCTCAAAGCTTTAACTCTAAAGCACATATGTTGTCTGGTGTTTTTAACTCTTCATATGACAGTGTTGAAGGAAAAGACTTAGCAGATAGTCATTGGGAACTGAAGCACAGTTCATATGATCAATTAGGTAAACATGCTGACAACCACACAATTCTTAAATCTAACATAAGATTTATATATAAAAAGTCCCTTTGCTCAGAATGGCATTGCGACATTACCTGTAAAACTACGTTTTAAATGAAGTTTTCTGAAAATTATAGACATGCACTTCTTATGAACAGTTTAGTTTCTTTTGATTTATTACTTGAGTCAGATTTTCAAATCTTTAAAGGTTTTGAGCAATTAAACTTTCCCCAAGGATTTGTTCTGGAATATATAAGACTATGTATTAAAATTCTGTTTTGAATTAGATGTGAGAGATTGAATATATTTTTACATGTATAATTAAGCTGAGAAAAAGTATGGGGGTCATTTAACAAATAGCATTTATTTTGGTCCAGTGAAAACTACCTTACTTTTTAATCACACAATTAATATTGTAGACAGACAATTCTAACACTAAATTTAAACATAAATTTATAAACATAAACATGAAGTTTATTCTTCTGAAAAAGATTGCAGTGTTTTATTCCATTTAAAAATATGGAGAGGAAGGATCACAAGTTAGAAATTAAGAGATAGTCTTCAGTCAGATGTTCAGAGTGCCTACTGGGAAAGAAAATCTCAGGAGCCTGTGAAACACTCGCATCTGAGCCTGTAATATTAAGTCAACATTTGATAGCTTTTTTTTCTGATTTATCATACCCAACTGAGGTATTTCCTGAATTTTTAAGCTGAACATGTTCTTTCAGTTTTTACCACTGTCAAGCATGCTATTGAATATCATTGAAGTCAGCAGGTTTTCAAGTTCAGGAAAGCCCTTGACTAACCAGTGTAACTAGACAAACATTACTTTCTTCTCTTCTGGGCCACATATTGCAGCTAATATAATCCCATTGAAATTTACTTCAGAAATTACATTATTAGTTTTATTTTCTTGTGAAATCATTTTCATAGCATATATTAATATTTCATTGACTCGATCCCAGCCCTTGCTAAAAAAAAAGAAATCGTTCACTCTGGAAGAATTAACAGTTTCACAGAAAAATGTATTTTAAATTTATTTGCTTAAAACCTTAGGAGCAGAATTTGATTCAGACTAAGGCTTTTGTTTCAGATGCCAGTACAAGATGCACTTGCTAGCTCATTAACTTACTACTATGCTCTCTCTGTCTCTGCTGTGTAGTCTACTGTGGTATATCAGCATATCAAATACATTGTTTGGTATTAGGTTCCTTGTCCTTCACTTCATTTGTCATATTTTTCATATTTCTAATGTGACCATCACTCTTCAAGACAGAAGCATATCTCTTGTATACAAGGAAAATAATTTTAAATCCCACCACTGTGAAAAAGAAGTATGTGAGAAATCATCAGGGAAAAAAAGAAAGAGTAATGAAGAGATATCTAAATTTCTCATCTTATTTTAATTTGGACATATTGTACAACAGTTCAGGAGTGAAGGTATCTCCTGTTCCAGTGGATTTCAGAAAACTCTGTAATCTTGACAAAGGTAAATGCCTGGACAGATTGGCTTCAAAGACACAAAATATTCTATGTATACTAAAAGCTCGTCCTAGGAAGTGAATGAGCCAGGAGAAAATTGCTGAGAAATGTTGCAAAGGAAAATTTGTTTCACGTAAAGTTCTATCTTGATAACTCTTGCAATAAAAAGAAATATCAGTGGGTATAGTAACTCACAATAGTAAGAGAGAAGGATGTACTGTGGGTAAAGGTATTGTAACTGTAAATCCAGTATGAAGAAAAAACTACATGAGGTATATGGAAAAAGAAATTGACTTTCTGGAATTTTGCCTTACAAAAAGACTAGAGAGTCAATTATGTAAAGCTGAAAGATTGTCTATCTGTAACAGCAGGCACAGAATTACAGTATTGATCTTGACTAAGTATGTTAGACAATGCTGATGTTATTTTTAAGGTTTATTTATATTCAGCTTATATTGGTTGAATTTAAGCTGAGTTTTGCATTATGATATGTGACATTTCAAGAAGATTGTCTTGCAAAGGAAAAACACATTTGTGATACTGAAATAGAATGTAAAAGAAGACTAGATAAATATCATGAGCAGGTTTTACTAGTATGCATGACTGTAATACTAAATGTAGGGTACCTCATGTTGCACAGTGGCTAAGTTAATAAGCAAGATTTTTGTATTTGATCTTCAATTCTGAAGTACCCTGTCTTCCAAATTGAATCAATAAGAATAGGTTAACATGCAAGCTTAAAGAACAGTATGCAAGTGTTTCCTTTGCTGAGATAAAACTAATTCAGACACTAAAGCAGTTGATAGAAAAAATATTTTTGAGTAATTTTTTCATTGAGAAATTCAGAAAAATATTTTTAACAGGAAAACACAGGTCTAAAATTTTGAAATTTGGATGATTAAAAAAAAGCAAATCCATAAATGGGTATTTATAATATTATTTAAATAAATTAATTTTGATAGGGTTTTTTTTGTGCTCTGGTTTTCCAAAGATTATCATAATGACACAGGGAAGCAGCTTTTCTTAATTTCACATAAAATTCCAGTTAATAATTATCAGAAGATTTGAATTAATTATGGTCTATGAAAGTAAGAAAAGAAAATTAAGGCTTAAAGATAACCTGGATTTGACAATGCTGAAAAAAGGCGCTGCAACTATCCATATGAAGGCAGATCACAACATTATATTGGAAGGAAAGCAGCAAAATATTTTATTTTATTTTGATTATGCCAGTTTTAGATAGCCTCTCACAGAGGAAAAGTAGATGAAGACGACACAAATGTTAAATGGACAGAATGGGACAGATCTGGGCTACAGGTCTGTAAATTATCTTTTTGGAGACTCTAGTGAGCATTCATTTATGTATAAGATTATCCAGGCAAAGTAAAGACGGAAGACCACATGTCCCATAAAAAGGCCCATAAAAAGCCAACCTGGACCTTGGCTACTTTTGCTCAACTGGCTCCACACTTTGCTCAGAAAGACAGGTTATTAGAGAGCTGTGGTTCCCTGCAGTATGCAGACCAAAAATGCAGATGAACAAGGCTGACACTGCACACAAAAAAAATTAAACTGGTAATAAATAATACCTGGCACTTTCACCAAGCACAGATAACCAGACCTAGGTAGCAGTTAGGGTTGGAAGTGGTTTTTGAATTCAAATAGCAACATTATATTTTTCTTCAGATGACACAGGTTTGTATCAAGAAAATTGGTAAGGAAAGAGTTTGTGGAGGTGTGCCAAGAAGGATAAATATCATGACTACTGTTATGACTCATTCACTTAAGTTTATTTACAATATGTAGTTCAAATAATTTAATCACCTATTTGGAGAGAAAACAATATGGCAATTTGGTCAGCAAATGCTTTTCAGTAACTTAAAAGTTTTTGAAGAAATTTAATTCTTATGTATTCATGTAAGAAAACATAATTATCTATTTACATGATAGACCTAACAAGACATCATTCATCTCAGTATTGATTCTTAAGATTTGTAGCATATAGACTTTTAATATAGCTGTATAGTTTTAAAATAGCAGCTAACATTTACTAACCCCCTTTTTCTCATACTTTGTGTCAAGTTCTCAAAATTCTTTGAATTTTATTTACAGTTCTTTTCAAGGAAAAATATTTTAGTAAGGACATCTTGTTTGGAACATGTACCTAGAAGGACACAATAAGATATCATTATAGTCAAAGCAACCTAGAAGGCCCAGAAACCTTGAAGAAGCTCCAAATAATGCATGTGATGCTGAAGATGATGATGGTGAGGAAGGAGACCTCTGATGCAATTCTGGGGAGGCATGCCAAGGGGCAGACTTGAGGTATATTGTGGGGACAGACAATTTTCAGATTGGATGCATCCATTAGATATGATAATTAGTGTTATAAATTTGTAGGAGCCCTATGCTGTATCATGCACTTATGTACTTAGTGTACCTTATAGCACTTTAATTAAGGAGCTGCTCTCTATTTTATCTATACTAATATTGTTTTGAAAGTTCTTTTCATCCATTTTAAGCATCAGCATCAGTATCATAAAATCAAATGCTGCATCAAATCAAAGCCGTATGGCAAAAGAAGATGAGATTTAGAGCATAACTGGAACATGATGGTGGTTAAACAATCATTGATGAATACCTTACATAAATAATGTAAACTGTGTCTTCAAGTGTATCTACTCTCAACTTAAGATTCTTTATTTTTTTTTAAATGTCACCATTTTTTGCCCTCACCTTATCAAAATGATTCAAGAAAAATGCAACAGGTTTGGTTGGATTTTTTTTAAAGGAAAATTATCTTGACAGATTTTGCCTTTAACAATTGGAATTAAACTGTGGCTAATTGGAATGTCATAAAATCATTTAAATTCTGAGAGTAAAAGAACAGCTGGGTCAGAAATGCAGAGCTTGAAACAGTGACTAGGTCAGAACCAAAATGTTCTCTGAATGTGATTAAATAGGACATTGACCTGTAAGTCAATCTATAAACATACTGTTGAAATCTAGAACGTGCCAAAGATTTGAACTCTAACAAGAAGTTTAAATTAACTGAATAGTCATCTGGATACACTTTTGAAGAAGTAATTCACTGGAGAGCAGACTGAGACTTCAGGGTTAAGAGAGGTCTTGTATGGATTGGTTTGATTTTTTTCTAGATGGAAACAAATTAAGTGAAAAAAGCAACCTGAATGATAAAAAGGTTTTAGACTCAGTATATTACATGGTTTCATTCTTTATGTATGCCTATGCTGTGGTCCTAATCAATCTCAGTTTAACTGACAGACTTGTAAGTGCCTCTAAAGCAAATCAGATACTGTAGGTAAAATGGAAATTATTCAACATGACCAAGTATTTTCTTTGAAAAATACATATCCCTGGGCTACAAGTGCTTGGAATCAATCCTCAGTGCTCTATTATGGATGGTGGACAATATTGCGAGGCATGTAAAAAAAATATTCATGATGTTAACTTCCTTTGTCACTGAAATGTCACAGGATTGTCAAAATGAATAACTGAAAACTTATGTATTTAGTTCAAAATCTCTCTATGGGGAAATGATATCTGATATATTTAAAAATGGCATTCCTGTATGGATTAGTGTATTTAAAGAAAGAAATAATAAAGAAAATATTAATATGTGAAAGAAATATAGGCTAAGAATTCTCATTAAAAATAATTATTGAAATTAAAAAAATATTATTTATGCTCATGTCCCTAAAATAAGTATTCAGGGAAAAAAATCATTGTTATGTTACTGATATGCAAATACTTGTAGGTAAAAAATGCAAAGCAGAGTTATGCCCAACACATCACTCTATATGGGGCTTTCTCACAAACAGAATGTTCTGAGTAACTTTGATATGGTGACCCTGCAGGCTAAAGTTCAGAGAACTGGAACTGGAGATTAATAAACAGGCAATGTATCTGCATAAACAAATGGCTGTACCACTTGATTAACTGCAAAGAGAAATAAATTTTTATCAATGCATATTTTCTCATTCACAGTCAGACTCAATTAAACAGCATTTACTTAAATGATTCTTTTAATAGTGTAATTAGAGGGACTGCTCATATTTAGACTTATCTGGAAAGATACTGCTACATAAAACATGAACTGTTTTTCTTTTCCTTTGCAGTGTTGCAATGCTTCAGGACTTTTTTTTCTGTTTAGATTTTATGAAGTCTAATAGCTCAGATACACAGCAATTAGGGACAATAACCAAACTATTTGGAAATATCTGTGAATCCTTTTATTCCAGAGCTCATTTTGCTACTACCAGCTAAATATCTATATTCAGATTTTGACAGGGTAATTGTATTATAACTCAAACAAGAGTAACAGATGTATTCAGACTGTATACCCATATTTACTCTCCCAAGAAATCGCATTTCATCCAACTAATTCTTTGGAGACATCATGAAAACACATGTTCTGGGAGACAGTACAAGACAGTGTCTCAGTTGCTATTTGTAGGTGTGTAACCACTGTTCGCTCTTTATAGACAACTTGTGTTCTTGTTAGTAACATTACACAAATTTCTGAATAGAAGAAACTGTGATCAGTGTAAGAGTTTGCCCATACCTTGATTGCTAGCTAAAGTCTGTTCCCAAGTCATAATTTACCCACTGAGGCCAAGTCACCTAGAAGTGTTTTGCTTTGATTTGTGAAAGAGGATTACTTGAGTGCTGTTTCTTTCCACCTCTGTTCCAGTACTTGTATAAAACTGGTACACATGAAAAAGTACTGCAACCCTGTCAGTATTTCTTCCTGTATGGGGAATTTGACCTGCAAGATGTTGAACATCTGCGACTAGTGTTTATCTGGGATTTAGAGTTGGATGGTGAGTTAATATAAGAATAGACCAACACAATTAAATATAAAATATAGGGAAGATTAAGAAAAATAAGCAAATTCCTTGTATATTATTGCTTTTAGTTTGCTACATTTCTCATGCTCTAGAGCACTTTGCCTATTATTGGTCAGATAAAAGTGAAATGATAAATATAAACATAAATTTTATTTACCACGTAAGTGCTACAGCTCCTGTTTCCTTCTACAGTGTGCCACTATAGCTGTCTCCTTATACTGAAGTCTAAGTGCCCTATGGTACTGCATTTGGAAACAGAACTGTGAGACTGTAGCTTTCCATTTTTGACATTAATTATGTTGAAATATTTGCCTCACTATGAGACTAAAATGCAAAAAAAGTTTATTAATGACAAGGTGAAATGTATTTTTAAGTAGCTTTCTGAAAACACTTTATTATACAATGGAGTTTTATTTAGAACACAAAAATGTAAGTCCACGCTCCCACTGACATTCATGCACAGGAAGAAAAAATTATGTTGAGAATGTGATTAAGGCATTAAGGTGATTTCACTCTGAACATTCTTTCATCCTATTTCAACAGTATAGCAAATCATTCCTTTAGTTCTAGTGCTTGAATTCTACAGGATAAAGCTGAATCATAGAATCATATAATGATCAGGATTGGAAGGGACCTTTAAAGATCATCTAGTTTAACCTTCCAACCACCTTACACTATTGCAGATTGCCTAAAACATCAGTCAGCCTGACCTTGAATACTTCCAAGGATAGGGCAATTTCTCTGAGCAACATGTTTCAATGTCTCATCAACTTCATAGCAAAGAATATTGTCTTTATATGCAATCTAAATCTATACCTTTTTAGTTCTACTGCTGCAGGCCCTGGTAAAAAATCTCTCCTCACCTTTCTTATACTCCCCTTATAAGTATTGAAAGGTACCCTGAACCCTTCTTCAGATTAAAAAAAAAAATAAAATTCTTAAGTTTATTTCTCTTATTTAAGAGTTAAAAATTTAATTTACAAAATTTTCAAATGAAGGTACAGAGGCAATTTAGGTAAGTCTCGCTTTTGCAGTGAACAAATTACTCAACTTTTAATTTAAAATATTTATATCTTCATTTCTAGATAAATACAGTCACCAAAAGCTTAATTATCTTAAAGATGCTTAGAGATATCCTTTATAAATATGATAAAATGGAGCTCAAGAGACTCATTCAAGAAAGTGCCAAGGATCTTAGAGCTGACATTTAGATATGAATTGAGAAACTGAGTTCAAGAGAGCAAAAAAGGAAAACTGTGCCTAAAATGCCTAGGAGTCTGAGACACCTTCAATGCTTAATATTTCAAGCAATCATTTTCCTAGGTACCTAACCCTCTGCCACTTGTTATAACAAATGTAGCTTCTGGCTCAGAAAGCTAAAAAGCTCAGAACTCTGTAAACCATAAGCAGTGGGTGACCTGACTCTTTTCTGCATCAGATTGTTGCATTGGTGCTGTGCTATTTTTCTTTGGCCTACTATTCATCTAAACCCACAAAATTCATGGAGTCAGAATTTTGAACAGGACTAAAAGGAAGATAAACTTTGCAGTCTGTCTGCAGAAGACTCAGTTCCAAAACAGTAATCTTAGTGGTTTGCTTTGTAAATTATTTCAGATTTATATCTACTGAAAATTTGATGTAAAATTAATCAAAGTTCTCTTATGCTTTCTTCCTTGCCTTAGCCACAAAGACACTATCAGACTCTATACCCTAGTTTTATACAACTCAAAAGTAAAGGTCTGAGTGAAAGCTCTGCACAAAAGAAAAACGGAATGTCTATTTACTGTCCTGTGTGTTGCCCCCTTAGCATCCTAGCTGTTATAAACCCCAGCCTGGTACCGTCTTCTCTGCATTCTTTGTACAAATAGTAGAGCTGAGCATCAATACTGATTATATGTAGTTGGCTTCCCACACAAATTTTGTTAATCTGTGCCCTGGCAGTGCTCATAAAGTCATGGTTTGCTTACAATTCAATAGGAGGACAGATTCCTACCAGGTCATCTAACTCTGTCAGCTCAGGGTCTACTTCATCTTCTGACCCCAAGTCTATTAACTAGACAGAGACTGGCAAACAATAGCTTTTGGAAAAATCTCTTTACTTTAGAGGAAATCTGATAGATTAATAGCACTGCACATTACAAGACAGCTGACCCAAGGCTAAGGGCAGTGTGACTCTAAACAAAGGATCTAGGTTCTGTATGCACACCAGCTCATGACAGACTTTGGGGCACTGGTAGCAAAATAAGGTCGCTGTTTTGATGGAAATTAAACTGGACCAGTTTGGAATGAAAAAGCAGATACTCACTCTGTCCCTTTCATGTCCTTTTCCAAAAAAAAGGTCTATCCAGCTTGTTAGTTCATGAAAGAGGGAGGTTATTGGTTTCAAATGAGGGGTAGAATTCAGCAGCTGCTGGAATGGAGCATGCCAATTCTGCTAAATTGTTTGCCTAGTGAAATTGCAAAGATGAAAGATATGTAGAAATCAGCATGGTTTCTATTCTGACTATGCCATGAAGTTGGTTTTTGCTACCTGGATTTTTCAAATGAAGCATGTTGAGGAAAACCAAATTTTTGACCTGATCTTTCATAATCTTTCTAAAGTCTTTGATTCTATGAATTGCTCTGATTTGTGGACAGCCTTTTCAGCTGCCTTGATTAGTGGATCAGTAATATGCAGTTCCATTATATGAGAAAGAAGATTTTGTCTTATCGGCAGAGATGTTTTCTGTAATATTTTGTGCTTTTTCAAATAGGTTAAGTTAACTTCATAATGGCCCTAGCACTGGGTGTGATGCCATGTTGATGAAAAAATTTAAGGTCAGTTATCAGCATGTGTTACTTCATCTCCTTGAAACCTGTGAAGGCAAACAATGGCTCATATCCTGCAGGTATCCTATTGACCCCTAATCACTTTGCTACAGAGCACAGTGACCTCACAGTCTATCAAAAAAGCCTAAGGCCACAAATTTGGGCATCCCACAGGATGCACAGCTTTGTGAACTGACAATTTGTGACTAATGCTGCCAACAAGGTTTTTATGCTGGTGATGAAATATGGTAATTACTGGTGATATCACAAAGTATATCAACTTGTCTAGCAATACTTTGGTGAATTATGATGCCAGACACTGATTGAATTCAAAGTTAGTTTTTGAATGGGAATATTATGTTGCTGTTGTCATAGTTTTGTGGCTTTAAAATTTGGATGGACTGCTATGTAAATGCCTCATTCACTTTCAGCTATGCTGTTTTCAGCAAATACCTAGTGTCAAGTGGCAAAATAAGTAGTACTGAAGTTGTATGGGTCTGTAAAAGCTTTGACATTGACACCGTAATCATAATTTCTCAGATGAGACAGCAAAGTCATATAGTTCATGTGCCTGAGAGGAGCATCCCATTATTTTTAATAGAAAGACAAACATACCTAAAGACAAACTTTGATGGCATCAACTTCTGTAACTCTAATGACCTTGAGGGACATACTTATTGCTGCTCATATGCTGAAATGAAAAAATCTTCAATGTGGAGCAGAAGAAGAAAATAAGAACACAAAAAATATAATATCAGAAACAACACAATTCACTGATCACTGATGCCTTCAGGCTGTCCCAGGTTTTGCTTATGACCCCTCCACAGGTTATTGTCTTCCAACTGGTCTCACTCTCATCCTAGAATCCATGAATGAACTTTGGAAGGCAGGCACAGATTTCATGTGTTGATGACAAGGGAAAGTTTGTTTCCCCTGCAATAGTATGAAATGGGATGTTCACAAGTCCCTCTTGGATGACTCTTGACTGCTCCACACAGTTTATTGTCTGCTGTTTCTCCAGTGCCTGCTTGCTTTGAATATGAACGTGGCAAAGGCCAGATTTTCTCCTGAAGCAGAATTCATGTTAGTGAACTGTAACAAGCAGGTGTTAGTATCTAAAGAAATTTCACTAAAGTATTGTGTTATTTGGAAACTTGGAGGCAGAACAAAACCCAGAAATTTAAACTCTGTAAACCATAATAAGACTAATTATAAAATGCATAACTACAGCAGACTTTAATGCAAACTGCAGTGTTGCTTTCTTTAATTACAAAGATGAGTTGCTGTCTCTTCAAACAATAGAAATGTTCAAGTGCCCTATGAAATAATTGCAATCTGAAGTGTTCCCCAGGCTTGAAACAACAGGGAAAAAAATAAAAATCAAAAGACATAAAGGTTTCACCTTTCCTTCAATTTTTATCTCATCTTATATTACAGAAATTATAATTGCTATTTAAATTATAAAATCTATACTCTAGTTTTGGTGCAGTACCACTGAAATTATTAAACTTATGTTACAACAGAGAATAATATGTTCAGCATAATCTGGTGTGAAAACAATTATCTTATGCCTTGAAGAGGTTGTAACAGTTTCCCCAGTGTCCACAAGAAGCTTATTGTAGAACCTTAGTGATAGAAAAAGTTGGACATATTAAATCTATCCATCTGAAGGTTAAATGAAAAGAGTGAAACATGTTCAGGTTAAGTGATGTTATTAATACTATGACAACACATATAGCCTTTCTAAAGCATTAACATGATCATGTAGTTACACATGCTCACATATCCCTTTACTAGTTCTCTTATATGCAGAAGAACTTGCAGAAAATGGGACATATATCTTTGAAAAAACACAGAAATATAAGAAAGACATTTCTTTTCTCCCGTGTCTGACCTGTGAAGGTTAAAGGTGCTATATTTCAGGCTGCACTCTTAATTCTCTCCCTCCTTCACCTGAGCGGTTCAGGGGCACAGGGAATGGGGGCTGCAGTCAATTCATCCCGTGCTGTTTCCATTACTCCTTCCTCCTCAGCAGGAGGACTCTTCATATTCTTCCCCTGATCCAGCATGGGTCCCTTCCATGAGGTCAGTCCTTCAGGAGTAACTCTAGTGTGGGTCTCCCACAGGGTCACAAGTTCTGCCAGAAAACCCGTTCCAGCATGGGCTCTTCCCTCCAGAGGGCTATAGGTCCTGCCAAGAGCTCACTCCAGCATGGGCCTCCCTGAGACTCACAGCCTTCTTCAGGCATCCACCTGCTCCACATGGGTTCCTCCAGAAGCTGCAGGTGGATCTCTGCTCCTCTGTAGTCCTCTGTGGGTTTCAGGGGCAGAGCTGCTCCACCATGGTCTGCACCAAGACCTTCAGGGGAATCTCTCCTCCAGCACTTGAAGGACCTCCTCCCTCTCCTTCACTGATCCTGATGTCTGCAGAGTTGTTCCTCTTGCACAGTCACACCCATCTCTTCCAGATGTTGTTGGCCAGAACATTTTTCCTCTTCTGAAACCTGTTGTCCTAGAAACACTACTACTACTGAAGGACTTGGCATTGGTCAGGGGTGAGTCTGTCTTGGAGCCAGCTGGCATTTGCAACATCAGACACATGGGAATCTTCTAGTAGCTTCTTGCAGATGCCACCTCGTAAGTCCCCTGCTAACAAAACCTTATAAAAAACCCCAAAACACATTCTTGTTTTCAGAACAGAGGAGGATGAGGATAAGTAGACTAACAGTCTGCACCTCTGAGTAGAGTGCCTGAAGCCCTTCCTTTCCTTTGAGTGTTATTTTTCTTCTATAGGTAGTGTTGTCACACACTTGGGTTATTTTTCCCATTCTGTTCTTTGTAGATAGAAATGGTCTTTAAAGCTTCAGAAGTTGGTGCTGACATAGAAAATAGCACATCTTGTTGTCTTTTGCTTATATCTGAAAACAGACCTTTAATCCATCAACACACTAATCTCTTCTTTTTTTTTTTTCTTTTTTTTTTTCTCTTTTAATTTGGGGGAATGGGTATGACAGCTGTTTAATCTTTGGCAGAGTAACATTCAGCAGATGGATTAGAAGTCTTATCTTGCTAAACCAGCAATATCAGGAATCAAAATACGAGTGACTTCCTCAAGTAATATCTGAAGTCAGAACACACAGTTTCATAAGTTTACAGAAATGATCATAACTCTGTGAAGTGATATGGAGAAATTAACACAGTTCAGGCTCACATAAGGTCACAAGGAACTAACAATTCAGCTAACTAACAAATAACCTTTTGGTGCTTTTACAAACTGAGCAGCTGATGTAGCTCACAGACTTTGACAGTTGTAACCAAATTTCACTTTGACATACTGGCTTTTATTGTTTTTGCTTTCTTTAATTCTACATCAGACACAATGAACTAAATGCAGATAATAGCTTCTTCATTCATCAGGGTGTCTAGATGGAAAAAATATATTTATATTTGCATGAGTAAATAACACCTATTCTGCACCAAATGTCCATAAAAATCCTAAAAATGCCTTTTTTTAGACAAACCTAGGCCCTTTCCATGTAGGCAGCTCAGCTCCTGAAAGAACTTTACAGAGTGAGAGTGCCTGTGTAGGGAAGTCGAGCCACAAAAGCTCTGTAAGCACTCAGGGAATGTTCTTTAGCATAGTTGAGCCTGACCTTTGTTGTAATCCAGTGTAGTTCCACTGATACTAAGGGAACTTTAACAATTTATACAGGGTGAGAATACAATCCATAATATTTATTAAGCCTTTCTTTTACTGTAGAAATAATGAGGTACTCAACAGAGGTAAATCAATGTAGTTTCACTGAAATCTATGGAGACATGCTGATTTTAATAATCAAGACTTCGCCCTCAAGCCCGTCACAAATGAATGCACTCTTTTTGTTGATATTGCATTCATCTATTTATAAAGTTCTTATGTTTAAAATTTGGTTTTCTCTCGTTGTCTTTCTGTGGTAACACTTCCAAAGCATGGGCTTTTCCACCCTGTCTGACTGTCACCACTGCAGCAGTGTTATGATTGCTGACTTCTAGGCTGAAGATTTCTTCCTTTGCTTCCTGTGGACAGTTTCCACCATTGTCAGAGGGCTACTGTCAGCACCGGCCAGCTCCTCAGTCCCTGAGCATGACCATGTTGCAAATGCAACCCCAGATTTGGCATGAACTGCCTGGTAAGATCTTGTGCTTTTGTCAGGTGTAGCACAGGATTCATGGTCAGTGGAGTACATGGCAAAAAAGTCTTTGAAGCTGTATTAGAATTTGCAAACTACAATGTCCCACAGTGAAACAGCAAAAACATGTTAATCACTGCAGACTTCCTGAGGCACCGATAGTTAGCCTGTAAGGTTGTGTTCTAGAAAAGACTCAGTATCTTTGGACTGGTTTGTGAAGTGCACCAACTCTAAGGGGCTGCTTGTAGCCATTTGCTTTATAGTCTACACAGAGTCATCTTGGGATATGGAGTGGATGCCAAAAGACTAAAGAGACTCTGCCTTTTGATTTTGCAATTAAAAGATTGTTTTTACTTTCTCTTGCAGGTGGTCTTCACTCCAGTGCCTAGCCTCTAGAGAAAAAAGAGGGAGAAAGGACAGCTCTTCCCAGAGTTCCTGCTGAGCTTCTCACTCATGATCCCATCCATTCCTTTGTGGAGGCACAGGCATGGGCCTGCTCTGGATCCTGACTGTGAGTGTGTTGGTGTGGCAGAAGTAGGTGTCTCTGGAGGTGACCTGATAGTGCCTAGAGCAGAGACTCCCAGTGGGTTATGTAGTGACAGGAAGCAGCACACTTGAAAAGCTGACCCTAGCTACTGAGCCCTTCCAGGATGTGTTGACAGTAGTAGAGCCACAGGTGAAGAGCTAGCCATCTTGGAGGTGGAAGGAGAGGAAACAGTGATGAGGAAACTGGATCCAAAGACATTTGAGACAGTCTCTGTCTTCTTTTTTTTTTTTTGGAAGTGATTGATAAAGATTGCTCTATCACACAAAAGCCCTCACTCCTGATTTTTGCTCTGATGATGTTCCTGCTCTGTGTCCGTGTCAGAAAAAAACTCACATTCTCTTTTGTAACATGGTTCGCACCCTCCAAAGTTGCTAGAGGGGATGCTCTACAGAAACTAATATCTATTTTGCTTCTAAGTCTCAAAACACATTGCACTGAAAATTCTGCAGCTGCATACAGAATTTAACTGAAAAGTTGTGTGCCTTGGCTTGTACAGTCCTCTGCACTGGTTAGAGAACAACAAACAGTATTTTCATTTGCTTCCATCTCTTATTAATTTGCATATGGTTGAAAGTGAACGAACTCAAGGGCATTAAATCTTAAAGCTGCAGAAGGAGCAAAGAAAAATATTGATCAGTATGAGTGCTACTTTATAATTTTTCATCTTCTGTTTGTATGAACAATCTATTTTCTATGAACAGAAAATGAAAAATACATATTGCCATAACAAACACCTCTGGCATATGTAACTGTCACAGCAGCATATAGCTCGAGGTCTTCTTGACCCTGGCAGTTTTTACAAGGTGTTGGGAATTGAGTTGTTTTTTTGTCATCTTGGCATATGAACCTTGAGAGTGTGCTTCTGGCTCAATCTCCTAAGAATGCTTGTGGCATGAACGTGACAAATACAGAGCAACTTTATATGTATCAGAAATAGAAATACCAGAAATGTCTGCAAACACAGACCATTCTGGAATGCTGTTCTCAATTTTGTAGGATGGAATCTGTCTCTGCCTTTATTACATTCTATGCAAATCTTTCAGGAGATATTGCACAGTAGATTAGGTTGTTTTCCTTAAAGTTTAAGAGTGGTGAAATTCTTGAAGCCTTGTTTACTATAAGAAACCCCAACACTGAAATGTTTTCTTACAGTTAGATCAGGTATTTGGAGGTGTCTTCTACCTTATGGTAAGTATCTATTTCACATATCTTCAAGTAGTATCTATATATCTAAACTTTAATCCTCATATAGCCAACTAAAGTCTTATCCACTGGAAAGCTCAGAATCAATCTAATTTATCATAATTGCTGTATGAAGGGATGAATGTGTGACCCACTCAGTACAAGGCAGATTTTAGCAGTGAATTATTTATGTCCACAGTTCTTCAGTGAGGGTAGACTCTTCTAATATAGAAAAAGAAATTTTTTCTACACATATTTCAACTGCATTTCACATGGAAATGCCATAATCTGAATTTTCCGTCACAAGCAAGGGTTTGAAGATGCCTATGAAACAGACATAAGTGGCACAGGAATTTGAGAGTCTGAAGCAGCAAGTTGATTCAGGTAATAAAATCTAAAATAATGATTACACATGTAGATG
Organism: Sclerurus mexicanus; assembly: GCA_013396755.1. Classification (NCBI taxonomy): domain Eukaryota; kingdom Metazoa; phylum Chordata; class Aves; order Passeriformes; family Furnariidae; genus Sclerurus; species Sclerurus mexicanus. Next base: position 1,621,090 of record VWZF01002827.1, read on the forward strand.
TGCAATTCAAATGGCTAAATCTAACAGAGTAATAAAAGGATGGCATGGAAACTAGACTGTAATGGCTAAGCTGAAAGCAATGTACTAGACTAGAAAAACAAACTATTAAGTGATTTGAAACATGGACACAGGCTCAAAAAGGCTTGGAAGATCCAATCATCCATCTGATAGGTGTGTGTGAGCATTGCACTTTGAGGTCATTATTGGACCTCATACTGGACCTCATACATCTTCATTGATGACCAGGTTGATGATAAGGAGTGTAACATCAGCAAATTTGTACGTGGTTCTAAACTAGAGAAAGACTCATTGACATAAAAAATAGCTCCAAGTTGAAAAGCCTCCATAAACCTTAGGATAGCTGACAATAGTGTCAGGAAACATGCAGAACTCAGTACTTGGAGCAGAGACCCTGCACCACAGTCTAGGTAGCAAGTGACTGAACATCATTTATGATTTCCAGAAAATCTGGATATGCTGCCATCATGGGACAACTGAACACCCAGATGCTCTGCCCTCATGAACTCTGATATAGTCACGCATTTTGCCTATTGAGGATGTGGTGCAATTAGAGCCTAAGTCATGCACAGAGGGTACTGAAGGGATTCAAGAAGCATTGTGGGGAGAAAAAGTTATCCTTTTAATATATTTCTTTTTCATTAGTAGAGCAACATGTTTTATTTAGAGGTATAGTGAACACCCTGCGAAAATTATTCATGACCTGTCTGACTTTCTGAATATGTCCAGCTTACCTCCATGTCTTCTAGGTCTCAATAGATCCCAGCAAGACTCATTATAGTAACCTTAAAGTGGAATAAGTTGGTAAGTAGAAATTCTTTTGTTGTCATCAAACCATGGTAGACTTATCTGATGTCTGTCACACAGAAAAGTAGCCATGAGAAGGACTGAGTTGGCATACTGTTGTATACTGAAAATCCTAAAGTGTCAAAAACTTCCTAATATCAAAGATCAGTGATAGAAAAGCCCAGCTGCTCAGTACTTTTTTCCTCAATACATTTGTTTTTTTTTTTTCAATCTAGTGTGATTCTGAGCTAAGGTTAGAACCAAGTATTGTGTTATATGAAGTCAAATTTGTATTAGGAATTATTTTCAGCAATCTCACTGATGAAATATCCTCCTTTGATCACGTAGCTATATACTTACTGCAATAAACAGCTTGAGGTGAAGACAATATTCTCATTCCTACCTACTCTTTTTTTTTATTCTGTCATCATTCTTACTGTTTACATGTTATACTACTGAATCAAAGATTTGATTCTTGCAACATTTTGACTTTTTATTTCTTAAAATCTTTCTAAAATGGGAAAATTTAAATACATTTTTATATTGATATACATAGACACATGACAAAATATATTGTTAGTCAGAACACCCATTAGAAGTGCAATAAAAAAAAAACCAATCAGCTGGAATCTTACACATTTCAAAGTACAATAAGAATTTTCCAGTCTCTTTTTAGTTACTGCAGCTATAATGTAATACAGCAGAAGAAAAGTAAATTACACACAAAAAATCCATTTCCACACTAATGGAGTGTGTTGTATAATACTGCTAGCATGCTTTCAGAGAGGAAATAGATGTTATTTAAGAAACCCACTTCTTAGAATAAAGGTGTACATTAAAATTACTGCCTGAAATATTCTAGTCAGCTAAAAAAATCTATTTCTTCTTAATGAAAGCACTTATTTCTAAGTAGAAAATGCCAATGAGAGCAATGACTAGATAAAAAGCAGTGAAGAAATGTAAAGTCTGGGATTTTCCATTTCAAAGTCCTCTAGCTGGTTTCAGGATAATGTTTTAAAAATGAATAATGTAAGATCAGGAAATTCTGTGGCTGTCAACTGACAAAGGTTTCTGCCAGTTTTCAGCCTGTACAAATGAAATTCCTCCTGAAAAGCCTTTAACAGGAAAAAAAAAAAACAAACTGCAGAGAATTTTGCTGATAACTGTCATAATCAATGCTGAACAAAGAAAGAAATACTCTGTGTATGTGCAGGTGCATTCACATGTATATTTGACTGATTGAGACTGCGAAAGAGAAGGAAATTGTGTGTATACACTAGCAGTCCTTTGCTAACATTTTTTCACATTACATAAAAAGTTAAGCAGACCTCAAAGCAGGCAGGTAAATGACTGTTGGTAAGTTCTGCTCTCCAGCAGTTCTACTCAATCAGTTCTCCTGCACTATGGTATACTGTCTATAATACTTTTTTTAACTAGAAGAGAGACAATACTGATGTCTGTAAAAGCAGAAGTGAAAGAGAGTTGAGAAATGCAACAACAGAGTGATTCTTCCATATGCAAGTGATAATTTGCTTTGCTGGAGGTGTTGTTCCCCACCATTTTTATTGCAATCATTTAGGGAGATAAATGTGCGCTCCAACAAATGTTCAAAGAGAGCAAAGTTGTAAAAAATTTGAGAATGTTTCCATTAGAAGTCCTTACAAAACTATTTTTATAATCTGTGTTTTATCTTTCACATCCAACACTATCAGCTACACATATTTGTAGAGCATATTTCCTTCCTTGTATTTAGAGCATTATGAAATACAGAAGACCCAGAGCAATTCCCTTCTTTTTTTAATTTTAGCAATGGTTAGACTCAGATTTTTCAACTAAGTAGTGAGTATACTGTAGATGAAGCATATTGATATGGAACTTGTCTGTTGCAGTTCTGCATCAACTAAGTGTCAGTTGGAGCAGGCAGGAATCCTTTCTCTTTCAGCTGAATCCCTCAATAATGTCTACTTTGTATACAAATGAGTTTCCCTCACTCCATAGCATATTTTGTGGAGTTACAAGATCAGGTCCTACAGAGTTAAAAGAGGAAGAATTTAAAAAAAACCTCAGCCCATGGTTGGACATTTCAGATAAGCTAGATATCTAGCTAGTAAATGTAAATAGGTGAATGGATAGCAGCAGAAATTATACAGAGTCAACAGAGGAATATAGGCAATCATCAAGTAATTATATGCAAAGGATATTTTGTCAAGGTCTTGAATATTGGCCTTAGAACAAGAAATGTTTAGGCTTGTGAGTTTTCTACGTAAATCTAACTTGCTGTATGTTAGAGAGGAGCTGTCTGTGTCAGTTTCCCTTAGTTCCTATTCCCTTCCCATGGGTGAAATTGTGGTTTTTTTTCTGGTCACTGTGAGACAGGTTATGTTCTAGTCTGGCATCCTCTTTGTGGATATTCCTCATAGTCAGTTGAAAGTCTGAATATTCAATGGAAGATAAAGAAATATACACAGTGTGGGGTGTCCCTGGGAGATGTTCAATCAATCAGCACTTCTCACCTAGACAACATTGATTAGTTCCTTCTTGTCTTAGACCGTTGTGAGTATGTCTTTACTTGTCAGAAGGATAGATTTATGCCAGACTACACTGATTATGCCTAGACGTTGAGTTTAATGAATTAACTGGCTGCTCCTAAATCCACTATTTTATTTTTGCCTTGGTCAGACAAAGTGTTGTAGCAAGAAGTGGCAGGAGAACAGACACATCAGAAAAGATAATTTAGTGTGTATTTTTAGGGTGCGGCCACTCTTTCAACACCCAGATTTCAAACTGATTAAAGTGATCTGATGTACTGTAGAAGAACCTCGAAATCAGACTTGAGATACCTCTTTTCCTTCTGACCTGAAAAACTTATGGAAAAAAAATCAGTCCTGTTATCCATTTTAACCTAACATTTTGATCTTGTTAAAAGGATATGAAATCAAATTCTAATTCCAAATCTCTTAAGTCAGAAGCTTTGAGCATGAGTTTTTCCCATGAGTTCTCCAAACATTGAGTAAAGGGTTGTGTATGTATGAATATTTGTCTTTCTTCTACTTTTGGTGTTTTGGGTTTTTTTAAGCAAAAAAAAAAAAAAAGGAACAAAAGTAACTGCCAAATATTTATACCAAAATATAGCATATGTACAAGGCTCAGGTGCCAATAGAACTAGCTCCTGAAGTTGAAACATGCATCCATATGAAGGCAATGTGACACCTAAGCTGTATCTAGAAGCAGGATTTTCAAGCTTTCATTGGCAGCTGCTTTAATTGGTTATGAAGCTCTTGGGACTCAAGCCGCTATTTCTGCATGGCATTACACTCCACCATAAATTCATGCCAGACTAACTTGAACTAGCCCAAGGGCCTTTACACCATATTTTATTTCATGGAATAACCACCCCATTTGATTCGTGTCTCACAACCGTGACTCCTTACTAGAGGGAATATTTTAATCTTTGCCTTGGAGTTAGAAATCCCAGACCTAACTTTGTCCTTGACATCTCCTGCTATCATGTAGCAGCATACAAGAAGTGGAAGTAGGGCCAGGTAACTCAGGTATATAGAGATACTGTGCAAGTGAAAAGTGAGATGGAATTAAGAAAGCCAAAGCTTGTCTACAGTTCAATGTGGTGAGGGACATGAAGAGAAATAAGAAGGGGTTGTCCAGGTGTAGAAGAAGAAAATGAAGTCTAAGGGAAATGAGAGCAGAGTGCTGATAGGATTGGGTGAGAGAGGATATGGAAAAGGCTGAGGTACTCAGTGCTTTCTTCTGCTCTTACTAGAATGATTTGTTTTCAGGAACCACAGGCTCTTGAGACTAGATGGAAGGCCTGAAGAAAGGAAGCTTTATCCGTGATAGAGGAAGGCTCAGGCTGTGGAATGTTTAAAGAAACTGGACAGGTACAAGTCCATGGAACCTGATTCTTACGGAAATACATTTTTTGCAGTCCTTTCTTACTTCACAGGTGTTACTGAATATAAGATACCTATTGTCCCTTTCTTGCAAAAACGATCTCATTTGATGATAACTCCTAGCCTTACTCTTATAATTCTAAACATATTTATGCAGTCTGATCTGGTAGTCAATTGACATCCAATAAGGAAAAAATAAAGAGAACCCCATTCACTGCTATTTACAGTCTTTAAAATTTGGCATGTATTAGATTGCTTTCCTTTTTTTATCTTTACTTCTTTCTAGCTAACCTTTGAAATTGGTAACATTTTCTGAGTATTAAACCTGTCTTTTAAAACACATTGACGCTGTTGTTAGTGTTTAGAGTAGTGAAAAAAATGCTGATAAATGATTGTTCGATGTGTCTTTATACAATATTAACAGTGTTCATTATTCTACTCTTAGAAATTTCACATCTGAATTATGTTAGCAATAGAGTTAACTTTTTGTTATTACTTGATATTAATGTGAAAACAGTTGTGTCATCTAAATTAGACCTCCTAAGGCATTTTCCTGATTCAGTGGGATGCTATTTTATACAAATTACATACACACAATCTAGTCTCTCCCTAAAATCAGATGGACTTATATTTTGGTTGTGTTTTCTCCCTTGATAAAGTATGTAGTATTATGGAAGGTTTAGAAAGACAAGGATATAAAAAAGACACATTCTGAGTATAATAATCTATCCCAAAATTGTTTATGTCACATTCCTTTTGAAAGTCAAGGTGAAATTAAGTGTTAACAGTCATATAACTCATGCTGATTTCTTTCAGCTTTCTGAAATATATCCACTCAAATTTTATCCTCTTCTTGTTCTTTGCTAGGCTTTGTGGATTTTCATGTAGCTTCCAGTGGAAAAGACAGAAGCTTTCAAGAGATTGTTTAGTAACTTCCATGTTGTTGAATGAACCTGTCAATTCCAATAACCTGTTAATCTCCCAAGGAACTTCTTTTATTCCGTCCCAAAAGGAATAACTGCCAAAGTCCTTGTCAAAATGTCTTTCCTAGTTTTCTCCAATGTCTTATGAGTATTTTTAATAGTATCTGAACTTCATTAACTGTAGAGTGAGTCATACAAATGCATTGAAATAACTCATAAGAACTATAAAACACAAGCCAAATTGCAAAATTCAGGAGGTGTTTTTATCTTTATGAGATGTTTTTGCAACTGCTTTGGGAGCAAATATTATAATTCATCACTCTCTGTCACTTATCAATCCTATAGCAGTCTTGAGAGAGGTTGCTCTCCTCTACAGTTAATTCTATAGTGTTGACTTACAGGTATTTATAACAGGTGTTCAACAAAATCCTTTTTTTTTTGTGTTGAGTTTTTTCCTTTTCAAATTTAAATATATGTATGTATTAAATTGTCTTCTGAATAATGTATATAAAATCAGATATGTATGGAAAAATCTTCCCATCAAAAATGGATAGAAAGTTTTGGAAGGTCATTACACAGATTTTATAAGTGACAAAATGTAAGAAAATTAGATTAATTTTCTTGAGGATCAGGCAGAAATCTTGGATGAACTGCAAAGTTACTTTTTCTAAATTGGCAACAGAATTGTCTGTGCATATGTTTAAAGCTATTTTTTAAAAGTGATGGTATTAATTGCCACTTATTGTCATCTAAGAAGATGATGTATTCAAGTCTAATCCTTAAAAAATTGCTTGAAAAAAGTGCTGTCACTTCCATTGCACTTTGGAATTACCATACTTTCAAGTTTTGTCCTAAAGTGATTCAATGTTACATAATGGCACCCTTAATACTACTATTTGGTGGTGAAACACCAGTGAAAATACCCCAAACAAAATAAGTTGTATTTTTTTAGCCTAAGAAATTTAGAGCAATAATATTTGCTTGTATTATTAGAATAATGTGTCTGTTACTCTTATTGTGTTTTCAAAAACTTGTTCCATTTTAAATCTTTATTGAAGATCATAGAATCACAGGATCATAGATAAGCCTGGGTTGGAAGGGACTGCAAAAAATCATCTGGTACAACATTTTGTAGGAAAAGGAGCCTAGATGAAATTATCTAGCACCCGGTTCGATCACATCCTGAAAATCTGCAGTGAAAACCATTTGCCTGGGCAGACTGTTCCAGCGAATGATTGTTTTCACTGTAAAAAAACTTCCTTATGTCAAGATGAAAACTCTCCTGGTACAACTTGTACCCATCACCTCTTGGCTTCTCCATGTGGGTCTTATGAAGAGAGAGACTCTATCCTCTTTCTAGCTGTCCTTTAAGAACTGCAGAACTGTTATGAGGCTCCCCCTAAGCCTTCTTTTCTCCTGGCAGATGAGGCCAAACTGTTTCAGTCTTTCTTCCTAGGTCGAGTTCTCCAGTCCTTTCATAATCTATTATACTTAGAAATTGCAACGTGTACTTATGGATTAAAAATGGTGAGTAAATGGGAAATTTTGATTAAAACACAGCAACTACAGTGGGGATTGTTGAACATAAGCACAGCCTTGTCTCAGGTCTCAGTTGAAACTGAACATATATAGGAGTTTTTTTGAGCAGTAGAAATAATAAAATTAGTCACACAGCAGCAATAAGATCACTTTTCATGATGCTTCTTTTCACATGGATACTCTGAATAAAGTAAATGTATGAAATGGAAAGTGTTAGGACATCAACAGAAGGCACTTGATCAGATGGATGTAAATAAGAAATCCTTTAAAGAAAAAACTAATCCTGCTGTACTAATTGTGATCTAATTGAAACAGGTCCCTTGTACCCAGTATAATGTTTGCAGTCATCCTAAGCGTACTAAAAACTTATTTTGCGTGCAACTAAAAAGATTAAAACTGATCACAAAATATTATCTGTAAGAACTCTCAGGATGTTTTCCTGACTTGTACTGATACTTCTTTCTGATGGAATTGTTATGTGTAGCATGAAAAGATACATATGTACCTGGGTAAGTAAAGTTGACTTATAGAATTTTTTTCCTAGCCATAAATGCTATTAACATGAGGTTCTTAAGGCTTGTTTCTTCACCTGCTGTATTTCTACGTCTTTACTGTAGCATCCAATGCAGTGCTTCTTTTTAATACACAGGGAGATGGTCACAAGAAAAAAAAAGATTGCTCTTCCATATTTTATTTGCATATTTATTATAACTCTTTAATAAGGTCTCTGCAGTAGATTTACTTTCTCTGCTACCTGGAAGCTGTTGTGGGAGCCATGTGCTAAGGCTGTCTTCATTTTGCCAGGCTCTATTATGTTGTTTCATTGTCACTAACATATCTATAATCTAATACTATCTAGTCTACCATAAATGATGTTTTCATGACATGTTTAATGCTGTCATGACTATCCTAGACAGAAATGAAGTTTTAGAGCTTAAAAAATAGTTCTGTATATAAAATATTAAAATAAAAAAAAATAATTCTTGTGGAATAAAGGAAACTTGGATTTCATAAATCTGACTAAATCTTAACATGACTGATGTGTTAACTTCAAAGCATCATTTCAGACTGATCAAGGTGTTGAGCTGGGAGACAGCCAGCAGGTTTTCCTTCCAAGGCTTTATATTTCTATTTCCTGCTATTAATATTCTCAGTTCACATCCCTTGGGTACTCTTATTTAAATGGAAAGAAAATTTTGAAGATCACCTCAGTCAAGTACTATCCAGCCTCATAATGGAATGGTGTGAAACTGCAAATATCAATGCTGTCAATGGAAGAAAATTCATTGTTTTAAGTTCACTCAAAATTATAAGCAGTAAGTTTTCTACAGGTCATGCCCTAAAGGAATTTCAAGGGTTTAATGATTTCATTTGTGTTGCAAGCATTTCAGGCTAGTCTGGGTAGCAGTTAAGCACACAGACATTTCTGCCACTCTCATCTACATAACATAGCCAAATGCATGATCCATGATTGCCAAATGTGCTTGAGGGCTTCAGACAGCTGATTGTTCCTCAACTTGGAAACTCAGTAGATAGAAATCATCGCAATATATGTATGTAAGGTTCAAACTAGTTAATCCCCTTCATGCTTATTTAACTGAATTCTGTATTTTTTTGCATCACAGGTCATAATTTGAGTTCAAGGGTAATACGTAAAACTAGGAAAATACAAGAGAGATCTTGTTTTCCCTGTTTTTCAATGCATCCTCCCTCTGGTAAGAGCAAAAAGAGAGACCTTACACATAGCCTTTTCCATAATGTTTTCCCATCCTATTCTCCACTCCCAGAGCTGAAAAGGCTACATGAAAGCAATTTTAGTAACATTATTGCATATGAGATGAAGTTCTGTAGATCTGCATGACTCACAGAAAAATGGCTCGATTCAATACAGGGACTAGGCAGAAATGTTTGTTATGTCCTTCATTACTTAAAGTGATTAAAACACTGTAATTGGAAATGGCTTTGAACAGGCCTAACAGGGACAATCAACTAAACTCCATTCCAATAAGGTCACATCTTTCTGCACATTTATCTGGGTTCTGCAGTGTCACAGCTTCCTCTCAGCACAAACTGGGAGAGCCAGATCTGCTTGCCTCAGGTTGCTCTTCTGCCTAATGTAGTTAGAAAGGCTCAAGTTGTACCCATTCACAATGACATTTATAGGATTAGACAAGGACAGGCTTTGATTATTCATCTTTTCATTATTCTTGCCAAGCAAAGGAGAAGCAGTTGTCAATTTTCCAAAAATCTCCCATTCTCATGCATATAAGATTTTTTTTAAGGAAACAGCCCCAAGGTAGGGTAAGCTGCCTGAGTTTTTGCACTTTATACATTTAATTTTAAACCATGCTATGTCTTATTCTGAAAATGCATGACATGATTTGATACTTCCTCATATAATTCTTCTTTAGGACTGTATTCTTCTTGTAAAGAGACAAAGCCAGGGAGAATAACCTCTTTCCTAGCTCTCAACCGGGTTCTGTGTTTTTAAATCGCTTTCGTTTCTGTGGGAAACACTTTGTAGGGTCAGGCAAAACAGAAAATCAGACATTAAGCTTGGGATTTTTCCTCTGGGTTGTCATTGCTAGACTCTTGCAATTATAAATTAGGAGGTAACAATATTGTTTTTATAACCTACAGGTATACAATTTCAGAAGAATTCTTTACAATAGAAATTTTCTTTGTGCTTTGCAACTTTATAAATATTTTTCTTGTCAGAGAAACAGTTTAAAACTGATAAGCAGTCTATTTAGCCTGGTGACATAGTGAAAATGACGTCTTCAAAATGAACTGATTTTTTACACTGCAGTTATTCAAATCCATTAGAAATTCTTCAGGACCACACACAAGACACAAGGTTTTAATCAAGTTGTACTAAATCCTTGTGAACCTTTCCCTTTTGGTTCCCTTTTGGATGACCTTTTGGTGGTCATCCTCTCCACATCCTGAGGCACGGCTTTTAGAAATGGTCACCCAAACTCACTTTACCTTCACTTTAACTTCCCATCCCAGCTTTAAGCATGTTTTATAGGCAAAGATGCTCTTATAGAGCTTGATTTTCCTGATAGAAAACCAGCAAACAATGATTATTTTAACTTTTCACTGGCAAGGCTGCAATCCAGGAGCCAATGAATTTTGTGAAATCCTTTGACTATTTCTTCTGTTTAACTGACCAAATCCATCTGGAGGTAGTGCATTAAAAGCTACAGAGAACTTGCTCTGGTTTTGAGTGCATTGTACTTTTCACGTCTGCAGCGTGGTGTTCAGTTGACAGGGTTAGCTGTTCCCATATTCAGCACTCCTCACTAGTTTCCATTTAGTGTTGTGTTATTTATGGATGGTAGATTATTTGACATGATTTGATATTGCAGAAATAGTTATTTCCAACTGCTGCAAAGAGACTGCAAATTATTTTTGTCTAACACCCACAAGTTTATACTTTCACATTCTTCTACCCAATCCTAAAGAACCTTGCTTAAAAGAAAAATTTAAGCATGACTATCTCCTCATTGTAGTTTCACACACATTATCTTAAACAAATGGGAGTGTCTTGAGACTTGTGCAGTGCAGATGCCAGGGAATATCCAAATGCTCACTGAGCACATTACAAGTTTTGGTCACAGATGATGTAATTCTCCCCTACGACAGTTTCTAACACAGAAATATAAAAGGGGAGATTGGTTACTGGCTTTACTTAAATTGCCTGTAAAAATACTTTACTGTTAGACCGTGTACCTTTCAGCATTCTGGAAACGATGCTATTGCTTTCTCTGACAGCCACAGTAATCAGTAAGTATCCTTGTGGTATAATAATAAATAGCAACAATTATTATACTCCAATAATAGCTTACCTATAAACTGAATTAAGCTTGCTTCATGTTGTCTTTACGTTCATATCATTTGTATTAACACACTCAGAATCCCCTTAAGGTTTGGGATTTGTTTTTATTTATTTGTTTGTTTACTTTTTGACAAACATTAAGTATTAACTTATGTTGTGCCTCACGTTTCTACAATCTTTCTAGAACTGGATATGTTCTTTACAGAAGAACCTTCCACAGAGGAGTGAACACTGCAGCTAACACTCAGGCTATATGGATACAAGGCTGATTTCTTGGCTGCCTTCAAATCCAAATTTCTTTTTCCAAGTTACATTCAGTTAGCTATTTCTTCTTCTTTTAGCAATGTCTGTAGTTATCTTGAATTTTCTGTATTGCCTGACTTGATGGGGCAAGAAGTGATTAGTAAAAATGATATCATATGAACATGGTCTTATTATTAACAGTCCTTTTGGGCTTGTCCACCAGATCTTCCTATTTACGGAACAACTTACTGTACTTTCGTAGGACTTCCTGTTTGAGCTATAATCCCGTGCCTCACTCCAGCTTTTGACTTGCCTTTGCTCTGCAGGCATACTTGATTTCATTTCTACTGCCCTAAGTTCCAGTTATATTATATACCCTGGATTAATCTTTCATCATTGCTTTGTGTGTGTGATTGTGTAGCAATCTTGCAGCATATATAGTGCCCCAAAATTTCTGTTTTCTTCTGTTGTTGATGTCTAAACCAAACACTTGGAAAATGTGCCTGAAGTTTCTCATTTGGTTCACAACTGGAAGTTCTTGAGAATCTATCAGGAATGAGAGTGTTCACTAAACACAGAGTGGGACTCCTGCCTATAAAAATTATGTCTGCCTTATTTGTTTCAGCACCAAGTTGTGATTTAATGAGGTTGGAGAATTTTGTGATGTCTGAATGGTTGTGCATTTCATGCTGTTCAAAATACACATTCAACAAATCCATGGCCTGTAGCTATGACTTTTGGCTTGCTCTGTGCATACGTTAAGTATGAAATGTTTCCTTGACTCAGTGTCAGCTCCTACAACACTGGTTAGGGCTATCTTGCATTCACAGCTCATCCACAAACAAGCTGGAAGTAGTTGATAACTTCCTTTAGAGCTGGATCCTGAGTTCTAGAGCATGCATTTTTTTAATGGGTGGAGAAGCTTCACATCAAGTCTTTTGGGGTTGTTTGGGGCCTTCTGGAGAGATGTACAGCAACTGTACCACGTGGATAAAGCTTGCCTCCTGTGCTACTGCTGTCTGAAAAGTGACTGGATTTTGGTCTGAAATGTGCCATCTGTTCACAGCACTTTTCTTTGACTTAGTCTTTCATTGTGTTATTGTAGCCTGAGTTAGAGAATTCAGAAGTGTCTTTTTACTGATGCTTTGTAATACGATGCTTGGGAACACTGCTGAAAAATAATTTACCATTCTCATAAGTTATTGAATTTTATTTATTTACTAGGATGTGTCTCAGCTTTCAGTCTTTCAGTTTCTCTAGGGGCCAATATAACCAAAACAGAAGAATTCAAGTGTCCTCCAATTCAGCTTGCCAGCTGTTACTGGAACATGCTTGGTTGTCTTTTCAGATTGTTTTTGTGGTTCTGGATTGTTTCTTCCTTAACACCTATTTCTATAACAACAAAAATTGCCATCAGTAATTTTAATTCCTGGGAAATCCTTACTGTCTGGTTATAAAAGCTCCATTTTTGGCCACAAATTTATCAGCTCTACCATTTAACACACCCTTGGCATTTGAAGTCATTAATGTTTTTGATCTGAATAAATTTGGTCTATTTCTCATGACTGTTGCTAGTATTATGTAACTGAAAATGTATGACAGCTAAACTCCAGTTCACTTTTGATCTCATATTACAGCTATAGCCAAAAATCTTGCAGTCTTTTGCAGTGTATCTCATAGAAAATCTGGAATTTTCTTAATTACTGCTGACATTCACTTCTCTGTATCTCCAGTGATGACAGATACTGCAGCTTTTAAATCTTTCAGCTATAACATAGCACAAGAAGTGCTTTCAGACCATGTTCACCGATAAACTAATCGAGTTGCATACCATGTTGGCAAACCTTCAGTGCTGGTCTGGAGATCACAGAATATGCTGAGTTGGTAGGGATCCACAAGGATCAGTGAGTCCCCAGCTCCTTACCCTGCAAAGAACCATCCCCAAGAGTCACACCATGTGCCTGAGAGTATCATCCAAATGCTTCTTGAACTCTGTCAGGCTTGGGGCTGTGACCACCTCCCTGGAGAGCCTGTTCCAGTGCCCAACCACTCTCTGGGTGAAGAACCTTTTCCTAATATCCAACGTAAACCTCCCCTGAAGTTTCAGGCCATTCCCTCGGGTCCTGTCATTGGTCACCACAGAGAAGAGATCAGTGCCTGCCCCTCCTCTTGCCCTCACAAGGAAGTTGTAACTGCCATGAGGTTGCCCCTCAGTATCCTCTTCCTCAGGATGAATAGACCAAGTGACCTCAGCCATTCCTCATACAGCTTCCCCTCAAGGCCCTTCAGCATCTTCATTCCCCTCCTTTGGATTCTCTCTAATGGCTTAATAGCTTTCTGCTATTACAGTACCCAAAACTGCATACAATATTCAAGGTGAGGCTCTCCCAGTGCAGAGCAGAGTGGGACAATCCCCTCCCTTGACTGGCTGGTGATGCTTTGCCTGATGCCCCTAGGAAATGGTCGGCCCTCCTGGCTGCTGGGGCACTGCTGACTCATACTCAATGTGCCATAGACCAGGATCCCCAGGTCCCTTTCCATGGCACTGCTTTTCAGCATCTCATTCCCCAGTCTGTACATACACCCAGGGGTTCTGCACCATCCCAGGTGCAGAATCTGACACTTTCCCTTGTTGACCTTCATATAGTTAGTGATTGCCTAAGTTGTTTGTCAAGGTTTCTCTGCAGGGCCTCCCTGCCTTTAAGGGAGTCAACAGCTCGTCTCAGTTTTGTGTCATCTGCAAACTACTTAGTATCCCTTCCAGTGAATTCACTGGTAATGCCAAAAGACACAATTTCTGCCAGGACATATAATCTTCTATTTGTAGATTGCATCAACCACTTCAACCGCGGTGTATAAAATCCTCAGCAAGGGTTAGGCTGAGAGGAATTAACAGGTTGGAAGTGGCCAGGAAAATTGTGACTTCCAGAGCATAGGGAAATGCAGTCAGCTAGCATTTCGGAATTACATACACCATGTTCACCAAAGTAGGGACTTTGACTTAGGTCTTTTCTTCATAGCAAAGCTATTACCACCAGATTATGAAATAATTTTTTCATGATCTCATATCCTCCTTGTAAGGTGGATCACCCACAGCAGGAGTGACAATCGTCCAGTTGAGGTCATTCCCTGGAGTGGGGATTCAAATTCCTTTTTTGTATGCAATAAAAGAAAGCAAAAACTTACAGGAGTAATTTGAGCATGTTCCTGATGGTGCTATAACCTTCAAATTCATGGATTAAGTATGTCTGCAGCCCTATAAACACCACTGCCAATTCTACCTTTTCCTGCTATATTTTCTAGTGATTTCTGACAGGAGGTAATATGAATAAATGAAGCACTTTGTTATACTATACAAGGTTAGACAGAAGACAAGTATTAACAGGTGACTGCTGTAGAGATAATGATGTAAAGTTCACGCATGACACTAAAAATTCCATGGGAATTTTGAAATTGAAGTGTAGGTATCTATAAAATTGGGCAGGGAGTTTGAGCATATCACTGATGCCAAAATTCACTGATGTGATTATAACTTTCCATAATATGATTTTATCAATAATGACATAAAGAACAAATGCATGGTTGTTATCTGAGGTACCTTTTGTTTTGTTGCAGATTTTTATACAAATAAATGTATGTTATGAAAGTATAGGTTAAAAATTGAAGACTCTGGTAGATTTCTTGAAGTTAACTAATGGAGAACTTCCATTTTTAGGATTCTGCTAGTCACTGCATCTGAAAGAGATGAAATATGATTAAACCTAGCTTCAACATATTAGTTGATATTGTAGAAGAGATATCTTCATATTATTTGTGTTTACTGCCCAATTAAATGTCCAGCATTTGACCGGTTTTTGTTATAATTGAAAAAAGAAAAAAAAAACAGAATAAAAGAAAGCCATAAGAAAAAACAAAAGTACGTACAGAAAAAATTGTGTCTCTGAACCCAAAAGAAATGCAATTGGCTTTGAATGCTGCTTCACAGTCTTATTTTTGCCTAGCATTGTTGAAACTTTAGAACTTTTTCTTATGCCAGGAGATTATCATACTTATAGATTGCCAATGAGTCAGTGGAGTGATGGCTTATGTTTTAATTTAGACTGTTTCTGTGACATACATCTCGTATTGATTAAGTTTAAAAAACTTCTATACTGAAGATGGAACACTGGCAAGCTTCAGCCTAAGTGCTGCATCTGTAGCCTTGGCTAAAAATACCAAACACAGTATAATGAAACTTCCTTAATTTCAGCTGTTACTTTTTTTCAGAGAAGAGCATTTTGGCATCTTTCAAGTGTGTCTTTGAATATATGTTTCTGCATATGTATGGTGTTAAAGTAACCCCTTTACATTTCACTGGTAAATGAATGCTTGATTAGTTTACAGACTTGCCATTTCTGGTCTTCAAATTAATGCTTTTGCCTTTAGTCGATCAAGATAGTTGTTTCTTTGTTTACTTTAAAATTGTATAAAACAGCACATTATACTGTGAAACTTAACACTTTAAATTTAATGTACTGAAGCTGGATATTAAATAAGTAGTCAACTAGTCAAGTAGCTGAAAAAAATATCTTTTTCTCCAAATCTCCCAAGTCACCCACTTCTCTTCACAAATGCTGTAGGTCTTTATTGCATGTGGGTTTTATTTTCTATTATTTCTTACTATAAGGGAGTTAAAAGTTTAATTAAACTGCAGTTATGGTCTGCCAAAATTGGAACAATACTATTAATATTATAAACAACGATGACAGTATAATGAGAAATAACAAACGGTGTGATAATACACCTTTAATTTGTTATGTGCAGTAAGAATGTTTTCCTGAAATAGAGACTTAGGTGAGACAAATTCTGACATGTGCTTCCTTGAAATACATCTAGATTTAGGAGTCTAAAATAATAATTCAGAATTAATACTTTTAATAATGAAAATAACCAACTGGAAAATGCAGCATCACTGTGTCAGCACCACTACCACTCAAAAAACCGGAAAACAAATAAACCAAAAAAAAAAAAAAAGGGAAATTCAGATTGCTTTCTTTTGCATGAACTGGATAGAAAAATCTTCTAAGTGACTGACAAATTCTTGATTATTGACTGATACTGAGAGAAGTTTTAAAAATATATAAATTAGGTTTTATGAGGGTGTTATTTTTTATTTGGAAGTTTAGTGTAATCTTCCCTGTTACCAAGAATTTCATATCATAGGTGCTTTAAAACAACAATAAAGAAAAAACCCAGAAGAAAATCCCAACCCCAAATAAACAAGCAAGCAAAGAAACAAAGAAACAAACAACTACAAAAAATCCAACCCCCTGGACTTATGTCTTGCAGGAGAAAAATATAAATTTAGATAATTCAGTGCTTGAAGTTAAATTTAAGTAACTTAAAAGAAAAAAGTGTCAAAACAATTTAAATTATCCTATGAAATAATCACTGAATTCACTTTCAGACACATTTCAATAACATGTGGAATGATTACCTGCATGACTTCACACAGGTATGTCTCTGCTAAATTGCAGTTAAAAGTTAGTCTTCATACTTTTCTCTTTGATAGGTTTCTGGTAATACAATTATATATTGAATTAAGAGATTTTGTTATCAATGGGAACCATCTTCTATTCTGCAGTAGAGCATGTCACACAAGCACACACTGGAACCATGAAATTTGATAGCATTTTAAAGTTTGCCTCCTTCACTATCTGTTATTGCATACAAAACCTCACAAATTAAACTTCTGTGGCTGTAAACCAGAGATATTTTTTTTTAAATTTTCCTGCTATAGAAAGTCTAAACTTTGGAAATTACTGGATTTTTCAGTCCATTTTTTCATTGGGTTCAGATTTAATTATCTTTAATTATAAGTACAGTATAGTGTTTATTAATCTATTACTGAGTTTGTAAGAGGACACATTTTTAAACGTGTGAAAGTCTTAATTCTTAAACTGACATAAGAATATATTTTCACTTACAGCTGATGCAGGAAAAAATACTGAAGAAGAAGATGGTCTGGGAAAAACTATGTCAAAACCAATCTTTTTTTTTTTTTAGAATAATTACCTGAAATTTAATGGACAGATGAACATTCAACAATGTTCAATAGTGATAACTCAAAATTACAATGGAAGGAGAAATTGTCCAATATTTCTTTATAGGTGTTAATTTTCATTCTGGCAGCTGGCCTTCTGTAAAAAATTTAGTGTTCTTCCTTTAGATATGACTTTGACATTTATTCTTAGAAAGGTAAATAGTGTTCCAATGTCTTTTATTTTTTTTAGGGTTTACTTACAAAAAGAAAGATGAAGCAGAAACAGAAGTGGTTTGACCTTTCAAAAGTATTTTCAGCAACTTGTCATTGTATTAAACTGCTTTTTGTGATTCAAAATTCCAAGAGCTAATTGTCACATCTGTGTTTAAAGTAGACTTCACTGAAAACTTTCAGAAAGCTTGTCACAAACATTTTTGAACAATTTCAAGGTGGGGCAGAGTACACATGGCTGTGAAAAGAGAATGCTGGTATATAGGTAAACACAAATTTGCATTGTCAACAATTCTACACACTAACTTAAGGATAATTTGTAAGAGAGGTGAAAGTAAAAAGGAGTCTGTTTTACAGATAATTTCATTAATAACATGTCCTTTTACTTTCCATAAATGCATTGATATTCTATGAATTTAGAAATTAAATTTAACTTTATTTCCATGAAGTAGGCTTGGTCTTCAAAGGCTGTGTAAATTATATATTTTTTTCCCAATCTTTCCTTTACATTACTGTTCCCTTAAGTCCACCAAAATGTAATATATATGTAAAAAATCAAAGTAACAGAAACAACAAGATAAGAGTTACAAATGCCTGTCTGGAACCCTTAGAGGTACACTCTGGTTGCTTAGTGTTTGACATCATTCACCGCTAGTTTGTATCTCATTAACAGAGGTTGAACAGCACACATTTTATTATTCAGTAGAATAACATTCCTGCTTTTGTTAATATAGAAAGTTTTCCTGGCATATTTCATTGTGTTTAACTCAAATATCAATGGTTAGATTCATTTAAGCTATAGACACGTGCAACATAGATGTTTTTATCTCAAATCAGTCAATGTAAAGTCACCTTTTGGTTTCAATGGAGGGTAATACATATTGTTTCCATAAAGACAAGAGAGGTGATCTGGTTTTTTTGGCACTTACCCAGAATTTGCACATGCATAACTACTCTTAATACTGCAAATTGCTAAATACCCCAGCTACATACTTGTGTGGCATTCAAGTTTCCCTAGCACCTCCATTCTGATCATAGAAATGTTATGGTTAGAAAGGACCACCACAGTCATCAAGTCCAACCATCAACCTGGCACCATCACCATGGTCACCACTAAACCATGTCCTCAAGAGCTGTATCCACACATTATTTGAATACTTCCAGGGATGATGACTCCACCTGTCATCAGATCCTGGGCAGGCTATTGCAATGCCTGACCACCCCTTCCACAAAGAAATTTTTCCTAATATCTAACTTGAATCTTCCCTGGCACAACTTGAGAGCATTTCTCTCTTCCTGTCACTTGTTTCCTGGGAGAAGAGACTGACAGCCACTTGATATTGGTGAGTGTGTCACTGGTGATTTGAACCTTAATGTTTAGATGCCTACATCTGAACTAGTTGGTATAGATTTCATTTTAGTCAATACATATTAACAGGTGTACAAATAATTTTCCTGCTCTGTTTTGTAACAAGATTTAAAGCTAAGATAAAGTAGGCCCTTAAAGTGCCTAATTGTCCCCACTGAGCATAAAGAGAGTCTGGAGAGCTAACTCAGAATACTGTTTCCATGACCTGGTGTGAACAATATCATAGACTTTAATTTATCAGAGTATTACAATATTTTCAAGAAAACATAGTGATCTCAAGTCTCATAAGGATCATTGAGACCCACTCCCTGCTCCTTCCAGGACAACCTAAAACTCAATTGTATAAATAAGAGCATCCCTGAACTCTGGCAGGCTTTTTGTCATGACGACTTCCTTAGGGAGACTGTTACGGTGCTTGACCACCCATTCAGTGAAGAACCTTTTCCTAATGCCCAGCCTAAACTTCACCTGATGCAGCTTCATGTCATTTCATTTCCTTGGGTCCTGTCAGTGGTCACCAGAGAGGAGATCAGCACCTCCCCCTCTGCTGCCTGCCTTGAGGGAGCTGTAAATGCAATGAAATCAACCCTCAGCTTTCTGTTCTCCATGCTGAACAAACCACATGACCTCAGATGCTCCTTGTAAGTCTTGCCCTTGAGGTCTTTTATAGCCTTGATCATTCTCCTCTGAACACACTTATAATTTTATGTCCTTCTTATACTGAAGTGCCCAAAACTGTGCACAGGATTTGAACTAAGGCCACACCTGCAAAAAAGTGCAGTGGGACAATCACGTCTCTCAACTGGCCATCGATGCTGTGCCTGATGCCCTCCTGGGTGCCAGGGCACGTTGCTGACTCATATTCAGCTTACCATCCACCAGAATCCCCAGATGTCTTTCCATGGGGCAGCTCTCCAGCTTCTCATCCCTCCATTTATATGTATAACCAGGATATTTTATTTAAATTACAGTCCCTTCCTATTAAAGAACCAGACTGTGGATATGTTGACTGATTTTGTTTTTGAGGTCTTTTTGGGTTTGGGACAGGGTGGAATTTGAAGGGACTTTTTGGTGATTTTTGTTTGTTACATTTTGTTTTGTTGCATGGTTGATCCTAAAGACGGAGTGACCCACAGCAGTCAGCTTTTTCCCAAACTTTACTAAATAAAAAACCCCAAACAACAAAAACACCCAACACATTTTCTCATGACAACATGTACCAATCATCTGCAGTGGCCAGATTAAGGAAGTCTGAGTCTCTACTGTAAACAGACACAGAGTAATAGAGATATTTTTAAAATTATTTTTTTTTTAAATTGTCTCTTCTAGAAAGAAAGAAAACAGTATTTAGCTATTTGATTAGTGCCTGGTATGTGAAGAATGAGAGAAGTTTGAGAAAATTAGTGTTTATAAATGTCTCATTTTCTCTTAATGAAAATAAAATATTTTTATTCATGCTTATAACTTGAGAAACAATGGGAACTTCTACTTTCTAGAAATTCAGAGTTTAAGGAAAAAAAAGCTTACAAAATTAATCCTATTGCTACATAAGGAATTCAAACAGAAACACTTCCCTCCTTTGGAAATAATAGAGTATACCTCTTGCATACCAGAAGGTAAAAAAAAACTTGGAGGAAGAATGTAAAATAAAATAGCATAACTCATCTTTAGCCAGCACAGGTCAAATTAATGTTTAAAATGCAACTCTGTGGGGTTTTATTAACCCTTTATATTAGCTTCCATCATAGCTGCTATATATATTTAAAAGAGTGATGCCGTTAAGGTACTCTTCACAGAGCTAAGAGTTAAGAATAACCTTTCTTAAATATAAAGCTGATGTAGTTGATGCATAATGTGTACTGCACTTTGTGAGTGTTATTCAGAGATACAAAAGGTGTTATTCATAATGCCTCTTTTTACTGGAAAATGTATGCTTACTAACTTTGTTTCAAATCCTGTTAAAAGAAAATCTGCAGACAGTGCAAAAGGGCAAAAGGGTGACATCTGGCATAGCAGACTTTCTAAGATTGTTTTGGCACACAGCCTGCATTAAACAGCAGACACTGAGGAAAAAAAATGAAATCAAAAGAAAATACAATGAAAAATTTATTTCTAATTTTTAGCTATCACAAATCATTGAAAACTACTCAAAGTGCTTTAGTGTATTATCTGCATGTCTTGCAGATCTTTCTTTGATCTCTAAATGACCCAAAACCAGGTCTGAGGTGTGACATTTTATCAGCCTGGTTACATCTATCCATTGCAGCGTTTTCTGATAGCTATACACTTGATTTCACCTTTTCAGTTTTCACCTGAATGAGCGATACACAAAAACATCCTCATCATTACCAGACCTCATGCACTTCATTTTTCAGAATGGCTGAAAGATTAAATACATGATATGCTGTTTGAAGTGTGGCCAAATGCATTTTATACTTTAAAAAAACAGTGCCAAACTATGATATGCATGTCCTTGGAGGAAAATAGTCTATATATTTAATCTACACAGGGAAAGAAGAAAAAGAAATATGTAAATGTTATAACTCTTAAACCTACCTAGAAGCAGAGACATATTTTAGAGTGCAAGTCTGACTGACCCAAAAATTAGAATTAGTGATCTCATTGGCCCACAGAGTTTCTTATTGGACTTCTTTGTTTCACATGTAACGAGGAAAGAGGGCAGAGGAGGGCATTAATTTTGAATGATTGATAACTCATTGCTTTACAATTCGAGAAGCTGATTTGGCCAAATCTCTGAGTTACTGATTCTTTCTGCCTAGATTCTTTTGTGCACCTGAGAGGCTTTGTTGCCTTTTAAAGGAATACACATACATCTACACAGTAGAGAGGTGCTTCTCTGCTTTCTGGGATTTTGCTGAGAAGTCACACTGCTACTTGGCTTTGAGAAATGTGTGTTTCCATTTCTGTATGTGTTAATCTGAAACCATAGTGCCTCCTTCTTTTTTGATGTCTGTTTCTGTCAGCTTAAATGGATGTGGAAATGTAACCCTACACAAGGTATATAGCAAAATAGCTATATGATAGCTAATATAACTACATAGTAGATAATATAATAATAGCAGCTAAAGTACAAATCTGTACTAGATTATGTGCAGATAGCACTTTCACATGGCCTTGGGCTTCTTTAACTATTTTTCCCTGATTGTTTTGCTCAACTGCTTGACTCACCATGTGGGTTCCTCTACTTTGGTACATGTAAAAATAATTAAATTTTTTTGACCTCTACTTTTGGAATGAGGTTGGACTGACTGGGCACTTAGGGAGTGAGTAGTTATGTTATGCTGCTTGCTAGACTGTGAATCTAGATAGATGTTACAGAAGTAGCATTCATAGGTCAAGGGATTTTACTTACTGGGTAACAGGAAAGAAAGTTTGATTCTGAGCTCCTCCGGTAAATTTAAAACAGGTTCTATAAATGAAGCACAAGGCATGCTGTAATGCAAAATAGGACTGTGAAAGCAGCATATTTGAATAAAACCAACAATGAAGCAAGCAACCAACAAACAAATGTACTACATTCCCTATTCTGAGGCTGTAAAGAAACTTGAAAAAGCAAGTTCACTTCTACAGTTCTTTGATAAGCTGCCAGAAAACCATGAATATATACTTGATACTTATCTTAGTTCAAGTTTCTTTACTAAGTTTTTGATGACATGAGTCATCACTGAGACATATTTTACTTTTATATTAAAGTACCACCATGAAGAGTCATATTTTATACAATTAAAAGGGAAACATTACAGATTGGACTGCTGCAGTGCACCATTGCTTTGGGGTAACAATCAGGATGAAATTAATTCTCCATTGAAATAAACCTTGAAGTCTCAATTTATTATCCCATGAACATCTGTCTTCCATCCAATGTAAACATAAAATTTGGCAGAGTTTACTCATCTTTGCTCAGATAAAGCCAAAACCCAAAATAAATATGAAGAACAATTCAGTGTTGAATGCTGATGGCAGGGATTTGGGCATAAATTTTACAGTGATTTCAGCTATTAATTCTTCATTTTAATGTGTAACAGAATAGCGTGAGCTAAGGAAAAACTAATAAAAAATAACATTTGCAAAATAGATTGGTTTTAGCATCTACCCCTGTAGGTCAGAAAGTATCTAAAAATCCCTTTCTTCCCTTAAGTAGAATATATCTAACTCAATTTTCCTTTTTTTTCTTTTCCCCACAGATCTTTTCACCTGTATTTATGTTGTGAGAGTAGCAAGTTGCTAAATCAGTTCCTGGCTGTTCTTGAAAGGAGTCCCAGCTACACAGAAAAGTAAAAAAAAAGGCTAAAACTTAATAAAGTTTCTTCCTTTCTTCTTTTGATGAATTATAAGTGCATAAAAGTATTTCCAATAATCTAGGTCTAGGAAAGTTACAAAGAGGAGGCTTTTCAAAATTGCTTCAAATTGCTTCAAATCTGGCTAGAGACTGATTTTCATCTTCCTCTTCCCATGCTACAAGAAGCAACTACAAGTAAGGCATACACTAATATGGAAGAAATTTTTGAACATAAATTTACTTAATTTGAGTTATTAAAAGAATTGGTACTTGCTATTAGTCTATAAATTGCTCTAAATTGATAGTGAGCTATAAGTGTCTAAAATGAAAGGCAGGCAAACTTCTCTCTGCACATGACTGAAGGAAGTATTTCAGGAATACATACAGATGTATTTTGCATGGGATTTCTCCCCACTTATTAGTGTTCATAAAGGCATTCACACATTTTCAATCTTGTATCAACTTCTTAGTTAAGAATTGTGTTTGGTGAAGGGAAATTACATACTTGCAGCATATTAGTTGAGCCAGTGGTAGTATGAAGACAACTGTTTTAATCTCAATGCAACAAATTAATATTTTGAAAATTCTGCAGCTTTATTATCCTACCAGCTGTGCTTTAGGATTGACCTAATACTGGGTAATGGAACAAGCTGCAAGGAAATGATCCTGGATGAAAAGATGTGGGGAAACATTGCCTGCCAGTTTGACTTCAGATAACTTCATTGCTGGCAAAGGAAATTGCTTGTGCTCTTCAGGAAAGAAAAGAAACAAATGCTATACATGAGAAATGCTTAGTCTAAAAGAAGATGGATACACACTAATGTCAGTATGCATCTACATTATCATAGCAATATATCATAGCTGTAGTGTACTCATTTGGATTACAGTTCATATTACTTCCCATTCTTTATTCAGCTTATTGTGGGAAAGAGACAATCCCATGCCCAATTCATCAATTCAAATGCTCCAAAACTTGAGCTATGTCTCCATTTTCTACTGATCCAGTGCAGCTCACTGGATCTCTATAATCAATTTGTTGATGTTGAGGACCACCATTTGTTTTATATGTGATTTGAGTGTTGTGCTCCAGTCACCCAGGCTTGGATTGGTCTCATGAACTGACATCCTCACTGTGTGTATGTCATATTTTTTGTCACCTTGTGTCATGGTTTAACCACATGCAGCAGGTCAGCCCCATGTAGCTTCTTGCTCATTTTCCCCCACATCATCCCCCCTAGCCCAGTGGGATGGAGAAGAGCACTGGAAGGGTAAAAGTGGGTAAACTTGTGGGTTGAGACAAAGACAGTTTAAAACGCAAAGCAAAAGCCACACACACAAGCAAAGCAAAACAAGGAATTCATTCACCGCTTCCCATGGGCAGCCAGGTGTTCAGCCATCTCTAGGAAAGCAGGGCTCCATCATGGGTAACAGTGACTGATGAAGACAAACACCATCACTTCAAGCATCCCCTTTCCCTTTCCTTCCCACAGTTCTGTATGCTGAGCAAGATACCATAAGACCTGGGTTATTCCTTGATTAGCTGGAATCAGCTGTCCCAGCTACGTCCCCTCCCTGTGCACCCCTCACTGGTGGGGTGGTGTGAGGATAGAAAAGGTCTGGGCTCTGTGTAAGCTCTGCTCAGCAACAGCAAAAACATCCCTGTGTTATCAACACTGTTGCCAGCACAAATCCTAAACACAATCCCGTAGTAGCTGCTGTTGAGAAAATTAATTCTACCCCTGACAAAACCAGCATACCTTACCTTTCAATCAAAACTGTCCAAAGGCAATAATTTTTTATTTTGCATACTTATGTTCCCATTGAGAATTTTAAAGTATTTAATGTATTTCAGGAGTAGAGCTTCTAGTTTAGTGTCCACTGAAAAAGAATCTAGACCAAGCACTTCAGAACTGCCTTTCAAAGTAAATCAACTTACAGGGAGTGAATGTAGGGTTTATTCACAAGAACCACTATTGCTCCAAGACAGTAATAAAGACTCAGGACTTTATTAACTCATCTGTATTCAAAATATACCATAGAAATTTGTGGCCAATAAAAAAAAATTACAAACTGTGCTTTCTTTTCCTGTAAATTGACATATAAGCAGCAAATAGCAAACAAATACATAACCTTGGATGCAGAACTTGAAATAAACTCCTCTTAGGACTGAGTATAAATGACATTATTTTCATTCTATGGAAATTACTCTCAACAATATACATTAATATAAAATCCATGTTCAATCCCTCATCCAGTTATCTAAATTTATTAAATAAAGAACTACCAGATTTTATAAAATTACTGTGTACCCCTTATTTTTCATTGTTGCTGTGAACATTACCATAAATGGTAATGTGAAACCTTTAAAGGGAATTAGTTCAATTCTGTCTTTAAAATAAAGATTAAAATCACAAAATACCAATTAATGACAACACACAGAAATCTCAAATTTTATACAAAACCATCAGTTTATGCATATTTAATCTTCTTTTTTAACATGCTCACTTAAGTGTTAGAGATATTTGACTTCTTCAGAGATTCCAGATTTCTCATTTAAAATATATTGCCTATCATTTAAAGAACAGTGAATTTTTTACTTTATATTAGGTGCACTTGTCTATCTCAGATGTCTTTGTTACGGTTTCTTTCTTCTGAATTATCTTCATTGGCATCAAAGAACTTTTCAATTTTCCTGTAAATTTACACCCATCTTATTGCTATCTGAAACTGCAGAGAAGTGTTTTTTTAGTGGTAGGAGTTTTATCCTGATAGATTTTAGATAGATAGATAGTAGATTTTTATCCTGACAAATCAAAGTTTCTACACAGATCTACTAAGAGAAGGACTGGAAAGTCTGGAAAGTCTGATTTTATCTACTAACTGTATGACCATAGTGTATTTTGTAATTATCATTGGTAATTTCCACTGCCTACCATGGGGCTTTTCTTTTTTTTTCCTTTCCTTTCTTTTCCTAAGCTGTTTTATTAAAATTCCATTTGCTTTTTGATTTTTTTCTTCTCACAATACCTTGCTCTTATTTTGATTTGGTGTGAAGATTGAAATCTAACCTTGGGAAGAAAAACAGAGTTTTGGATAATGGGTTAATTTTTAACCATGTTCAACAGTTTTTTAATTGGTCCCCAAGGAAAAAAAGAAATGTCTTCTACTATGGCAAATTTGCTTTAAGTTAATTTTTTTTTTATTGTGACAAAACACAGGAATCATCAATAGCATTCATGGTAGAGGCTTAGGAAATAATTTTTCCTCCATGGAACTTGATCTGGCCAATTCAGTAGAAGACAGACTATATATTCCATGGGAAGCTGACATCAAAAGAAGACAAAACAGTCCTTGAGGTATTTAGAGAGCAGAGAGAAGACAACTGAGAAGATTTTGATAGTTATATACTGCGATATGACTGAGACAGTGATTAATGCTATAGAAAGAAAATTAAAAAGTGAGAAGGAAGTGGCAGGTTCATAGAGCAGGTTGACTGAGAAGTTGTGTGATGCAAGCTATAGCCTTAGAGTAAATGATCAAGATTTAGGAGGTCTTGACTGACTTACTTCTTGGTTTTCATTTAAAATCTTTTTTAATCTCATGGCTACAAAGTATTTAAGCAATCTTAACCTGAGCCTAAAATGAAAGGAGACATCCTCCTGGACATGACATTCAACTTTGCTAAAGGAATAAATAGAAGGTTCCAGAGACTAGACCATAGCCCTGGGTCTGAGGTCTTGCCACTGGCTGTGTTAGATGAGTTACCTGCTTTACATCTACCTTCCAGGGAACACTGTTTCACCTCTAAGTTAAATTAAACCCACATTATTTCCTTACCCAAACTGAGCTGACTGTGTATTGCTGCTGCTTTTTGAGGTTGGTTTGTGCTGAAGTTGGAAACTGAACGGAAACATGCAGAACCCTGATTGCAGTCTGTAAATAAGGATACACTAACTTGATTAACTTTGGAAGTTGTTTTCCATTTTTTTCCTTGTTGTTATTCTCATCTAATTAAGGTAATTGTAGTTAATTGAAAAGGCATGATTGGTTTAATTGGATCTGAAGATGCAACAAGAAAATCACTAACTATGAAGATGGAATTGATTTGATGGAAACTACTCCAGACAAAAGCATGTTCTGAGCAGTATGGATCTCCTCAGAGAAAAGCAGTCAAGAAACATAGTAATTTTTACTTTGCAGAAGCAATGAACAGATGCAGAACTGTTGTACTGAAAATAAGTAGAAATAGTGTGGATTACATAAATCTGTCCAGTTTTGCTATCCTATATAATGAGCTTCAGCTTTCTAATTGCACTGCAAGCTGCTTTAGGTTTTCAAGAGATTGTGGGGATGGAAAGTTTATATTGTTTAGGGAAGTAGGCTTTACTCAACGTTGAACTCTAGGAGGATCAGACTATGTTAGGGGAAAGCTCATAACACATTAAAACTCATTGGATTTTTAGATAGCATGGTGTCTCTTGATTTGGTAAGTACCCTTTATAATACATTTTTATCTAGAAAACTGAGGAATTAAAATGTTCTGGTTTCTTCCAAAAGAAATTAGGCAATAGGGCCTTGTTCTTTTGTAACCACCAGAAAAAGGTCCAGATTGCCTCCATGGGGCCCATGGTAAGAGTCTTTGAAGCCTTGTGGAGGAGAAACAGCAATGAAATTATTATAATTATTACTTAGACAGGTTGACAATATCTTAAACATTTTTGTTTACTTGGGGGATCAAGCAACCTGCAACATAATCTTGTCCAAATTTCTTTGGTCCCTCTCATGTTCCTTGGAAGGGCTGTGGTGCAAAGAATTCTTGCTTGGTTTGTTCTACTGACTTATTAATATTTTAGTTTTACAGTAACATGTGACTCAGGAATGATGAGAATATGTGACTCAAAATAGGCACCTCCTTTAGAAGAAAAATGATTTAGAGAAAGATAGGAATTTTGAATGAACACATTCCTTTACTGAAAAAGTCACAGCTAATAGCAAATAGCAGGAAGCATAAAATACTGGTTTTATGTTAGGTTCCTATGTTAATATCTGCAATACTTAGTATCTGCACACGGAGCCTACAAAATCCCCCCCAAAATTTAACTTACAATGTCATGTTAATGTTAATACTTTAAGTTACAATGACAAGTTATTTCAGGACAGCTGAGCTTTAACCTGCTTTGTTCTTTTCTCAAAACAAACCAAAAAATGTGAAAATAGGGAAAAAGCAATTTTATGTCAAATGTAAAGCCATTCTATTACTGAGCTTGATTCAAAAGTGGCAGCTCTTACGTGAAAAATGATGGTGAGGAAAGAGTAAGTGGAGGAAAACACTCTGTTCTATTTCTACAGAGAGAAAAAAAATATTAATTTGTTTAATGTTTAGCTATTAAAGATAACTCTAAATTTTGTAATTTTTACACTTAATGGTACTGTATAATAGATACAGTACCTTTTTCCTTAAAATCCTACTATAAAAATATGTAGCAGCACACTATTTCTAGAAGAAGTAATTACTTTTTTATTATGATCATATAGCACCTTGCCTGGCTGTGATGTTCATGGATGGTGGACACATTTTGAAGTTACGAAGTCATACTGATGTTAGTTTTTTGTAGTAGCAATATATTTTGTATGACAACTCCTGAACATGCCTCCGGACTGAAATCTCCAGTTCATCTGTGTAGCTAAATCCTGATAACTTAATGTTGAATAGCACAAGGTCATCACTTCTTTTGCTATACACAAAATTCCTACTGAACTTCAACTTGGAAACTGGTTGTCACAATGTACCTCAGTGTGACATGATACACTGACTATTTCTTTCTACAAAATAAAATTACTTTTTCACAGATGGTAATTACTACTTTATAACTATATGCAAGTCATTTTAATTCCACAACAGTTTATATTAGCACAATAAAAATAGTCAGTCATGTTTTTGTCACATAGCAACGAGAAATTTAAGTAATATCAGAATTTTTTCCCTTTACTGAGAGTGCAAACATTTCTTATAAGGTTTTAAAATTGTATGACTGTATGCGCCTATCGAAATGTAATGATGTTTTTTCAAAACAAAGGGAAAGAAAATACAAGTTGATATGACAAAGATTTTGCTGATCTTCATTCACAGACATGTTATTCACAATGGCAAAATTTCCTCTGCTTTCTGTGGAAGACTCAAGTCACTAGTTGTTAGACCAGGAAAGCCCTCAAACATAAGGACCAAGCTGGACCAAGCTCTTGGGTCATTATTTGTGATGTTTTAACCATACTATCTGTGATATTTCTCTTCCATGGCAAACTGCCCAGGAAAATGTTGCTAATATTTTCAGAAATGCTAAAACATACAAAAAGTTTAGAAGTTTGTAAATTTGGGGGCCATAAAACTAAAAGCATTTTGATTTGCACTAACAGTTGCATTGCTGCTTCCTGGGACTATTCTGCATAACAGCTAATTTTAAGTACAGAAGGCTTATTGCCTGTGATCAATCCTAAAACCTTACATTTTCCTCCATGAAGGAAGCAGGGACAACATAATCTCTACATTTGTCTTACTATCATGAAAATAGAATCAAACAAATCATGATCAACATAAATGAATGCAAGCAGTGTTTGTGTTTTAGCCACCGCCTGTCTTAGTAAGCAAGCACAAGATACTCAGTAAAGTACCCATGACAAGGTAAAATAAACAAACAAATGAAAAACAGATGACCAAATAATACAACACCAAAAGAAATATTCTTCCATATAAGTTTCAAACTTTAAAACAAAATCAGGTCTTTTTAGTTAATATTTCGTACTGTTCTGTTTGAAAAGCAGAAATTTAGTTTATCCTATTGCATAGATCTCAAAGACTGCTGTTAGAAATCTTTGAAAGATACAGCTGTAACCCTTAGCTGGCACAATGTAAATCAGAGATAAATCTAATGACAAGGGCTAACTCTTAAAATTAGTAACAGTATGTACAATCAGTAACTTTTGTCTAGTAGGAAACACTGAACACTGTGTAAGCACCATGTCAGGAATTTATTCAAATGGTGAATAGAATCACATTTCTTTCAGTAACTTGATGCTTCTGTGTTTGACCTTAAACAAGGAAATGAGAAAGCAAAGAATCTAACTTTTAAATTAACTGATATTTTCTATTCTTTTTTAAATGACCCATTTAGTTTGAATTTTGATCAAAGACTTGAGAGAGCTTTTCATAATTCAATATGCTTTGTGATTAAGGCACTGGGCTGACATATGAGAGTCTTAAGAGTGAAGTAGCAAAAGGTTAGTTCATTAGTGTTTGAGAAATGCTCTGCTACACCAGAGATGCAGGTCTATAAAGAAGTGTAAATGCGGCTTACAACTATAAGGTTGGGTTGGAATGAATTCCTGCAGTGTTTTGTTCAAACTGAGACCTCATTAGGGGGTTAATAGTATATTTATGGAGGAATTCCGTATTTGCACATGTAAGAAACCCTTAAATATATATGTAATGACATCCCAAATATGCTGGTAAACTAGAGGTCACTGATAGTCGTGAACAGACATACTCCATTACCATTTTAGTTCTTATGACAATTTGAATTTTACTTTAATGTGAAAGAACCATGTTATGTATGGGATCCTCAATTGTCTCCAATACAATTTCTCAAAGTGGTCTCTTAGATATATCTTCTATAGCCACACAGAATTTCCCTCCCAATCTATCTTGTTTCATTTCTTTATTTCGTAGAGGTGGCAATATCATTGACAACTTCATGAATGGACATGGAACTGTGATGAGTTTTCTATACTCCATTGCTCTCTGTGTTTGGTTTCTTTCTGTGTTGTCCATGTAAGGTTAAGACTCAAGGACTCGGTTGTGTTTAGTAAGGATAGTGTGGCTGTAGATCACAGTTCCCAGATACTGTTAGGGATCCTGTGCTGTGAGTAGCACAGAACAGTTGAGTGTGTGAGGGAGTTCAAGAAGCAGTTAATTGCTACCCTCAAATGAGACAGCAATCACAGAGTGATTGAGGTAACAGACTTAAAGTCTAAGGAACCAACAGTGGAAAGAACTAGTGTAAAAATCTAATGGATGTTTTATTGTGATAAAGCTGTGACTGCTAAAATCACCTACAAGAAGATCAGGATTTGAGTGCAAATCAAATGAAAGACTAAGAGGAGCATGCCAGCAATTAAAATTCAGTATTAGAGAAGATTAGATACATTGAAGCAAAATAGTTATTGAGGTGAACTGGATAAGGGATGTGACAGCCTGTTTCTTTAAAGAACGGGAACAGCAACTTTGTAAAGAAGGGATACAGATGGAGGAAATAAGAATTTCCTTAAGAACAAAGAGAAGAGACACAGTCTTGCAATGGAAAGCAAGGATTCATGTCGGTGAAAGGAATGCTCTGACTCTAGCAAATCTCAACTGTAAAAGTCAGAAAAACAAGGTCAGTATGTTATCATGGTAACAGAAATTCACATATAATGATTCTTCTTTATAGGCCCAGGTTCCTGTCACCCTTAGATGATGATGATTTTGGACAAGGTAACAGAATGATCCATCTTCTTTCAGTAGTGTGCAGTATACAGAGGAATCATCCAGATCTCAGGGATTTTTTGGGTCTATGTATCATTGGCACCTGAAAGCATTCTTGTAGGATTTTGTCTACTTGCAAAAACATCCAAACGCTTTGAGTGACAAAATGATTTCTGGTAGGAGATACTTCCTCTTGAATATGATTAGTGGCACTAGTTAATGACAGGATTTTAAAATGGCTGTCTCCTATCACAAAGAATTGGTACCAAAAATTGAGTGGTGATTCTATAGTGTATCTGGAGAGGTGCTCCCAGGAGCTGAATTTACAGACTGAAACCTCTACGTTGTTTTAAAGGCCCTGGTGAGATTTCAAATCTCATATCATGTTTGGTCAACGTATTAAGGAAAAATGAACAGAAACCACATCTGAAGAGAAGGGAAACAAAAAGCATATCTCTCAGGAAAAGAGATTAATCCCGCAAAATGAAACATGAGGGAAGATATTGTGACTTTATATGAGTATGTCATGGGGGCAAGCATGTGAGAGAAAACTGGTTTTTAAGATAAAAGATCAAACTGGCATGGGAATAGGTGACTATCAACTGGCTATGAGTAGGTTGAAGCTGGAATGAGAAGATGGGTTCTAACTCTCAGAGCACAGTTCTGGGTTAATTTTCCAGGCACAAGTCCTAAGGGCAATTCACCCCCGAATGCCTTAAAGATAGAACTTGTAGGGTTTATGAAAGTGATTTCATTTTTGATTTGTCTGCAGGGAGCTGACCCAAGAGGTCTTTGGCAGCCCTGTGAACAGAACATATACCTTCATCTCTTCCTGCAAATCCTTTCGAAGCACTCGTTTTTTCTAGGCAACCTTCGCTATATTGCTCATCATTATTCTCTCTCTCCAGTTTCCCATGTGACCCATGCTTTGTCTTTGTTTCTTTTGTATGGCATGTTATTATGATCTCCACAGTCCTCTGAATTTATCTTTCATAAAATGTCACTTATGTTCATAGTAGTATATAGATGATTAATAGTAATTAATAGTACCATCTGGATTATCAGGCAGTAACAACTATATCATCATCAACCTTTCACAGAATATTCTGAGTTGAAAAGGACCCACAAGGATCATCAGGTCCAACTCTGAAGTGAATGAAGGAATTGAACCTGCAGTCTTGGCATTATTAGCACCATGCTCTAAACAACTTAGCTAATCCTCCTTTCATCTGAGTCACCCAAACAGCTACTTCATTAACTCAACGTTTTCAAAGTTTAAATAAATTTAAAAATTTCCTCAAAGAAAATACACACACTGAATAGAATAAAAAATCTTAAACTATTTCTGAATATGGATTCACATATGCATAATATAAATGGCCATATATAATGCATAGTAAGTTTATATATAAAATAAAAAATCCAAAATAATATGAAATAATGTAACATGATGAATCTAGCATACTTTATTCATTCAAGAAAAAAACCTTAATGAAAATTTGATTTACAATGGAAAGGTTCATAACTAATTTAATTGGGAGCTGTTATGATTATGCCAAAGCCAATGACCTTTTGAGGAAATCAAGCGTGCTATAACCTGGAAGTATTCACTTAACTAATGCCTGTGGCAGAGGCAAAAGAGAGCACCAATTTCTGTTTATAGTGCCAAGTGGGATTAATCTGACTTTTTATTTTCATTGTCTGCATATTATTTCTCCTGGTTTTTGGAGTAGTCTGTAGTCTAAAGGGAGAGCAAACACAGCTTGGGTGTCTCTGCAGACTGTTGTCCTGTCTTGCATTAAAAGATTTTCCCTGTCCTTCTGTTTTGGTTCTTTCCCTGATGCTGAGTACTTTAAGGACTATTGACAAGGCAGCAGTGCTGTAAAGTGTTATTCAGGCTCAAGTGCCCAAACCACAACTGGACACAGAACCTTCAGAAAGCTGCAAGAGTTGAATGAAAAAACCTACAAACCTGAATCCCTGGCACATTATATAGCAGTCATTCATTGAAGCAAATTGAATTTCTGCATGCAAATTAGTTTTAAAGACTAAAGTAAGGGGGACTAGGTACTACCCCTGCTGTGACAGAACTCACACTGATGAGTTACATATGCTGTTCCACTGACATGCCTCTAGTTTATGTAACAACAATTAGAGAGTAGCTAAATTACAACCTAATTTCCTCAAATGTTGTTTATAAACAAAATTTCAATGTATTTTAATGACAGAAAGACTAAACATTACGTTTATTTCATTTTTATTGTCATTTGGAATAAAGACTGACACATGCCCAAATTCTTAAAAGGTCAAGAGTTTTTAACTGATTTTAAATAATAAACTAATTAATATGTTTTTAAATTAAAAAAAAAAAGTAGTAGGGATATGTAGTAGTATACCTGATATGGTTTCTGTCTAACAAAAGGCATATTTTCACTTTATATAGCATACATTAGTTTGATCTGACAACATTTGGGATTGAAAAAACTTGTTCAAACAGCAATAGCATGGCCCTGCAACTGTTCTCAGTTGATGCAGGCATGTTGTCATGCTATCCTGTGTGGACAATCTTTTTGCAAGTTTCGAGTCTTTGCAAACATCAGTTGTGCATACACAGTATACATCATAAATCTGTGTGCAAACTCTGGATCTTTGCAAAAGATAACACATTCTCTTGCAAAGGAAATTTTCCTGATTGAAAGCTGTCTAAAAGTCATCTCTTAAACATTGTTAAATGTTGCCATTAAATAATTTATTATTTCAGAATAATTTTGTCTGCAATGTTATAATAGGTATAATCTATTCAGAAGTCTAATTCTAGGAATCATTATTAATATGATGCTTACAAATGTTATCTTAGTTTAAGAACCAAAACATGGCAGTGAATTTATCTTCCAGTTACAAATTAAACTTACAAAAAACCCCCAAAACAAGCAAACAAAAACCACCCCAAAACCAAACAAAAAAGTCAACCAAATAAAAAAAACCAAAACAACAACAAAAAAAGGGGGAGAAGGCCTGCTACCTTTACCCCGATGGTCCATGCACCAAAGCCTGAGCTTTTTCCATTGATTCTCTGAGAAAAAGCTGATGGCAGGCAGTTGCTAAAGTGAGCAGGCATTTCAGACCTAATAGAATTCCATCTTATTAAAGATACCTGTGTGGACCAAGATTTTGGAGCCTTTTATTCTCTAAAAATGGCTATATGAATTGTGTTTCATGTAAACCAAGTAAAGTGATGTTTTCAAGTTGTTCCTAAAGATCTCCATTTCTTATATTGATGAGTTCACCTCTCAGTGAAACCAGAAATTCAGAATATCTTTAATTCAAAACACCATTTGGGTCAGAGTAAAACTTTTTTAACTTCCATCTCAGAACTTAGTGAAACTGGTATTTTGCTTTATCACTTGGTCTTACAATTTTAAATTCTGCAGTGATTTACAAGTGTGAATTTACTGCTTACATATCCTTGAAGTAGATATCATTTATGCCTATATACTGTGTAGCATTTCTTATAATGCTACCCATAGGATGCTGGATTAAATTCAAACTTCAACTTCCAGCGTTCTTTGCAAGACCTGAAGGCCATCTTTACCCATTTTTCTTGATATTTTTGGAAATGCGATTCCAAAAAAAAAGAAAAAGAAATCAAGCCCTTCATTCCTTGGCTTTATATCTCTAATACAATTTAGACATAGGCAGTCTTTGCTGGTGAAGAAGTTGTGAGCTGAAGAATTTTGTGCAACATTTTCAGCAGTGCAGGAAACCTGTATAACAGTAGTTTCTGCAGAAGAGACTCATAGGTTGAACTTTGTGGCTCTTCTGATCAACAAATCTCTCATGTTTATTAAACATTAAAGACTTTTATGCTTTGATTTCACTTGGAACAGGGTCTGACCCATCTATCACTTGCACAAATATCTATAGCAAAATGAAAAGCCCAGCTTTCCTGTCCATATTTAACATCTTTACTTGAATAAGTGGTATGCCAGGTCCTCCGGATTAACTTTATGGGTTGCCTGTGTTGCTACTGTTGAAAAACATGTAAATGCAGCAAATGCTGCCATGTCAATCTGCCATATCAAGTATCACACAAAAATGAAAGTAGTTGAAATATTTATGACTAGTAGAGCCTTTGGGATATTTTTGTGGTCAAAACCCATATAATTCACTGATATTGCTTTGTAACATTTTATTTATGATGATTTTAATTTTTTTATTTTTTTATTTTGAATATCTTATTCTTTATATTAAATTTATTTTTACATATATTGACATCAGCCTGCTAAAATTTTTTCATTTGTCAAAATTTTTCTCGGTGGCAAGGAAATTCTGAGTTTCTTGATGA
The DNA here is from genome assembly GCA_013396755.1 of Sclerurus mexicanus. Taxonomy (NCBI): domain Eukaryota; kingdom Metazoa; phylum Chordata; class Aves; order Passeriformes; family Furnariidae; genus Sclerurus; species Sclerurus mexicanus. The sequence continues at coordinate 1,657,133 of VWZF01002827.1, forward strand.
ATTACAGTAGGTAAAGAAACCTGAAGGTGATGTTAGTTAGTCTAGGACAAGGAAGAATTTCGTTTTCCTGACATTATCATGCTGATAATTTCTTACTGATTTTTTTCTTTAATGTTCTGCCCCAAATCTTTTTGCGTATGCAAAGGAAATGTTCTTCCTTTCAATACTTCCACATAATTTTCAAGATACATGCAGCTTTTTTTTAAAAAAAAATCCTTAAACACACTCAATAGAAGTCATGGATATGAACTTACAAGAAAGGCAATGGCGTCTGTCAATCCATACCTGTACTGCCAGGATACAAGGTGTTATACATCACTTTGCAGGGAAAATGCTGCTTTTTCAATTCAGCCACATTATTTCCATGTTAGGGCCTGGATCCAGTGTAGGTAATGGAAATCCCCTGACCTACTAAAAATCAAGTTTAATATATTCAGTCTATGGAGAAACTTGCTCCTCATTTTAGAAATTTATTTAATCTGGGGTTTTTTCCCTATTTAAATATTTATTTTTATTAATTAGCACCATGTGCTCCCTACACCTTATCTAAAATTTAACCCATATAAGAAGTTCTTATTTAGTTCATGTATGGGAAGAACAGTATTTATTTTTGTTCTCCCTATCCTTAAGAACTTACAGGTGCTAAATATTCATGTTATACTATTGCTTCATTTTCTCTGCTTACTTTAAAAATCTGCACATTCTTCTATTTATCCTACCATATCTGCATTTGAAATCCCTGACATCTGCCTTTTGACTTTTGCTTAATCCATTGATTTCTATGCTGCCTTCTGACACTTAGATTTTATGAGTATTAATGAAGATTTTACTCTTTCTATCTCTTCCTGAAATACGTTCTGATTTTTTCATTACACATGTTCTGCACAATAGTTGACTGCAATCATCTTTCTTGAACTCATTACATATTCTCTGCAAATGTGCCTTTTAAATTTTAATGTCTTTAGCTCCTGTCTTTCTGAGATAAAGTCTGATGATGGACTATGAAACTGTATGAGTGCTACACAGGATAATTCAGAACATATTTTCAAAACTTCTTCCTTATGTACATCACACAGCATTCTCATTTCATTAGAACATCAATTTTGCTTTGCCCCAATTAATTTTATTGCTGCATGGAATGAGAAGGAGGGACTATTTTCCCAAGCAGTCCTTCAGTCATATTTAGCAACTCAAAAAATCCTCTTTCAAATGTTAAGGCATTATTTGACAACAATATAATATATTACATACAAACATCCTACAAATGATACCAAAGCATGTATTGCATGTGCTGTTTTTGTGGAGAGTGTATTACAGAGCCAGAAGTGCACAAAATTTGTCTTTAATCTTGGACTGTTTGAGAAGAACATTCCAAATTCAGAAGTAAATTTCTTCATTGCAATTTCTACTTTCTAACATAATTTTGATGACAAAAAAATAACAGTTTATAGATTAATGAAAGGTGTGGATTCAAAGAAGTCTTTGAGACATTTGAACATCTCAACATATACCTTGAGTAGAAGTTAAGTAATGGTCCTTTAATAATTTTTTCTAGGTAATTAATATATTCATTAGATGCATTTTCAGTCTGTATCTTAGGAACCCCACAAAACTCACACAAATGTGAGTGCAGGTGCATTTTACCCTGTAGTGTATTATGTTTCACCCTTTCAAAATTATACTTTTTTTCCGTCTGTTTATGTTTAGATTGCATTGCAAGGTGTGACTGCTAGACTTTCAAATCTTTTTAATAGACAAGAGGAGGGGATTTTCAGTACTTCTAAAAGCACCTCCTACACTGACTGATACTACAACCAGTGACTCAATCAATCCCAAGGATGATAACTTAAGTCTCTGATCAGCATTCTAACTCTGCTCTTGTTCTGTTTCAATGATATGGTGTTTCTTCATGTATCTTCCCATCTTTCCAAAGTTCCATAACTGAATATAAAGCAGCCTGAACAGGATCCAGATCCATATATACTTAAAAAATCATTCCATAAGTTTATGGACTCTTTCTTTTCCCAAGTAACTTCTGGTTTACCTTAAAGCTATGTTGCTAGCATAATTTAACTTTTCTTTGCAGTATTATCTTTTGTGTACAAAGCTTTGGTATGTGTATATTCATGACAATTTCAAGTAATTTATCCTTCATATATACTATTTATTTTGCTCTCTAGACTTTCTGACTTTGGTAAAGTCTCAGTTGTCTCCTTATGTCTTTTATTTCCGTGGTTTGCAGTAAAGCATCAGTAACACTACTCTTTTATCATAGAGTAAATTATAGAACATAGCAAGAAGAAATAAAATATAGAAGCAAAAAATCCAAATTATGAAATCTTGCAGTAGCCATGGCTGATATATGCCTATTGTTTACTATACAGCTCTAGATATCAAATAATATGTTACTCAATATAAAGTAGACCCTGGCACATCTCAGTTATAGCAAGAATGGGAAATTATACAACTGATCTAAAACATTGACTACTTAAAAGATTTTAAAAAATTATAAAAAGATTACAGGTTTTTTTGAGCTTATTTGCTGCTGTTGATTCCAAGTTATGGTAGATAAAAAGAGTTTACCATAGCTATATACCTTTCCACATCACCAAAACAAACAGTCATCGCTATGTGTCTTGGGCCTTTGGGGTGTTTCTCCTCTATGTTTGGTAAGGGTTATTTAGATATCAGCCTACAATATCAATGCAGTTATCTTGTTTTCAACACACAGAACTAGGAGAAACTCTGCATTTACTACTAGAGAACTATTCTGAACTCCAGTATATGATACAGTGAAGCCCTAGCACAACATAGTTGCTGAGCCAAAAATACTCATTCCATTTACTGAAGATGTATTCACACTGTCTCCATCACCTAGTTAGAGCCACAGGAAAAAAAACTATAGGTCTCCCAGTGGTCAGTGCAGGATATATATAGTCATTGAAGTTCTGTGCCTTGCCAGGGGACTATTCAGAGCAGCTGATTAATGTAAGTGATATTTATAAACTTCTAAGTTATAATTCCCATGGACAAAATTCATTTGTTCACAGATATGAATTCTGTGCCACTTTTGGTACACTAAAAAATTTTACCTGGTGTTTAGCCACTGTCCATAGTGGGACAGGTCTCCTGTAAACTCCATGCCTCATAAGAATATAACAGCTTTAGATGTCCATGTCAGGGTGACATCTAAAGTAAGCAAAGAGGGAGATTAAGAAATAAGGGATCTACATACAACTGGGAGAAAAAAATTAATTTGGCTAAGCAGACATTTTTGAGAACCCATTTTAACTGAAAGGACTACACTGGACTGTCAGATACAATAATGAATTTATGGGTAACACATGGTCCTTCTAGAGACATAACTGTAAGCCAGGCAGGATATGCTAGGGAAATGAACTTGGCTGTGTGTTTAGAGAACTAAATCCTACCTCAGCTGCCTCACTGTCAATGTTAGTGAGCAGAGCTCTGAAATTGTGGTCAATTGGGCACAAGAGTTTAGTATTATCTGAGATATTTGTTATATTTGTTAATCTATTTGTTTTTTTTTTTTTTTCATTTTTACTATCTTTCATGAGAAAATTTCAAGTTAATTTACAGAAGCTCATGGCATGATATTTATATTTGACATTGTTTTCTCTGTAGGAAAGTACAGACCTATGACTTGTCCATTATGTAAAGTATTGGAGTCAAGAAGATGATTAAAGGACTGGAACAACTTTTGTACAATGAGATGTTGAGATAGCTAGAATTGTTCTGCCTGGAAACAAAATGCTCAGGGACAGGTAAGGGCTCTTGTTCAAACATATATATATATATATGCACATCATGAGAGGGAATGAAGCAGAGGGAGCCAGACCTGACACAGTAATGCTCACCAACAAGACAACAGGTAATGGCACAAACTGAAAAACATGAAATTCCATCTGAAAATAGAATTTTTTTTTTGCTGTTTTTGTTGTTGTTGTTGTTTTGGGGATTTGTTTTCTTTTGGGGTTTGGTGGTTTTTTTTGTTTTGTTTGTGGTTTTTGTTTCTTTTAGGTTTTTTGTTTGTTTGTTTGTTTGTGTTAGGAGTAGTTCAACAGTGACAGAGATTTCCTAATAGGTGGAGTCTCTATCTGTGGAGATATTCAAAAGGATGTTGTCCATGGCAACTGGTTTTAGCTGACCCTACTTGAAGATGGAGGGGGGCTAATTTTCTTAACAGGTTCCTTCAAGCCTCAAATTTTCTGTGATTTTTTGATACCTGCCATGCTGTGTCATTACAGTGGCATTGGTAGATCATCAGCAGTGAATCAAGTTACACTAACTTGAGGAAGGGAACTAACAAGAGGCCCTGGAAAATGGATAGATCCTATAAGCCAGGAAGATTGTATTCAACTGACTAAATGCGGGTCTCTAGCTTCCTTTATGATAGCTCAGGGCTCCCTTCCTGCCTAACAGCAGCTGGGTCAGAAGGATATAGGTATCTCAACCTTTGCCATAACTGGCAGTGTCTTGTGGGTGCATCAGTTCTGTTAGGGCAACTCAGGCAGCACTGCAAGACTTTTTTTCTCCACACCTCTAGATACCTTACCAAGAGCTGAATCTACTTCTAGGCTTTAAGTGCACTGACGAGATCACCACCGATTATAATGGGATCTTAGACCTCTGTTGGCTCTCTAAGACATCCAACAGGGATATTTAAATTTAGATGTATTATGAATACACTCTCTTCCTGTTCCTCACATGGGCATGTTAATGTTTTTAAGCTATCTCATTTTCTAGAAGCAGTAGATATTGTTTATTTGTACTTCTACAAAGCATTCAACATGGTTTTCCAGCCTTCTTGTACCTGACAAGATACAGATTGGGTGGGTGGTCTGTGAGATGGCTTGGAAATTGGCTAACAGGCCACGCTCAGAGAGTGGTGATCAATGGTTTCTACCGAGGCTGGCAGCCTGACACAAGTGAGATCCCCCAGGAATCAATACTGAGTCTGACACTGTTTGACACCTTCATAAACGATCTGCACAATGGAATTCAAGGCACCCTCACCAATATGTATATGTGTGGTGACGTATACATGATGGAAGGCGTAACTGTGTTACAAGAGAGACTTGGACATATTGTAAGAGTGGGCAAGCAAGAACTATATGAAGTTCAGCCAAGGCAAGTTCAAGGTCCTGCTCCTGGGACACCTGTCACAACCTATCCCGAAGGCCCAACCCTTACTGGGTGCACATCTTAATTTCAGACTCCAAGAGATTTCACTCACATGACCCCTTGTAAAAACATTGGTTCTTTGGTACCTTGAGTTAACATCCTGAGACTAACTACACATTTTTCTCTAAGAAATTTTTTTTAATTTGGTGAGAAAATAGGTATCTTGGCAAAAAGGGTTTACAAAGGCAACATGCAACTTCACGAAAGCATTACAACAGATTACCAGGACTAACAAGCATTGCTATAGTAAGGAACTTTTGTTATACCCAGCAAACACAAACTCCATGCAACTTTGGTGAATTACTTATAACTTACAGAAAAAAAGTGTTTAAATTATTCACAAGAGGAAGCACAGAATAAGGGAAGAGAGATTAAGACAAGAAAGAATAAAGAGAGAAAAAGGAGAGAAAAAACACAGCTACTGCTCAGAAGGTCACATCTCAACAGCTTCAAAGACAAGCCACTTCTGGTCCACTCCACTCCTCTCCCGAAGTGGAGATATCATGTATGGCTCTTTATCTGCCCTGGTCACTGTGGCCAATCCTCCCAGGCGGGAGGACACACACGCACACACACAGATGCATCCCCACAAGGCGGTTCTGACCCAGTAATCACTGATCTGGTGTGTAACAACAACATAACCAAAGAGCCCAGTATAGGCTGGGATCTTTGTGGCTGGGGAGCAGCCTTGCTGAAAGGACCTGTGGGTCCTGAGGGACGACAAGTTGAACATGTGTTAGCAGTGTACTGCTGGAGCAACAAAGATATTGCTAGCAGAGAGAGAAATGTAACCATACCGCTCTCCTGAGAGCTTGTCAGGCCACACCTTGAGTATCGTGTTCAGTTTTGGTCCCCACAATTCAAGAAAGACACAGGCTCCTACTTGAATCAACCCACAACAATTAGGTTTTAGCTTTTAGCAAACTCTGTATACCTGTGCAACAAAATAATTTCCTCCCATATATGTAAACACAGATGGGAACACATGGATCAAAAAGAGAAACCAGTAAGATTATGCACTGTATAAGGACATTTCTATCACTAAATTGTCCCAGAGGATTATAACATGTTGTATAAAATTACATTTCAAATTCTCCAAATGTTTATAAATATTTGTCTGCTTTCATTTGATTCTAAAAGAAAAGGGCTTAGAAAGTAATTAGGCAGTATGGGTAAGATGAACTGACTTCCTAAACACAAGTAACATCTGTGAGCATTTAGGTATTGTAGTAATTGGAGTGATGTTTCAAATTTTTTTCTCACTTTCACTATTTCCCTTTAGGTTGTGAACTTATTCAAGTGAGTTTACAAGCACTTTATTGTTCTTCAGAGTTCAGATAGCTGCTAAAATGCTCGTTGCAGCTTTACATTTAAAACAGTTGTTACAACTCCCTATGGAGTAATAAAACATTATGCCTTTCCCCCATTTGAGCATACAGAAGAATACTTTTAACACCTTTGTTATTGCTGCTATTCAAACTAATACATTTAGCAGTCAAAACCAATTGCCATCACTTTGTAATTAGAAAAGAGTGGGGGGAAGAAAGCCCTCCATAACAAATGGCCATGATGATTTGTTCTTTGTGTGGATATCTACAAAAAAAGGAGAATTCTGCACTAAAGTCTTACTAATTAACTGAAAAATATTCAAATAATCACATGCTTATGACCCAGCAAGCCCATTGATGCTGCCTTACAGATGTGTAAGAACTATGGATGTAAATAATACTTCAAAAGTCAGTTTCAAACAAATCTATTCAATCGGAAAGCCATTAGCACTTCACACTGTCTGATTTCTACAGAAATCTTGGGGAGGACAAGCTAAGCATATAGACACAAGACAAGACTGTGAAGATTACAAGAATAAAAGTACACCAGCTGGAGAAATATTAGCTTGAAAAACATTGCCACCCTTAGCCTGAAATATTTGAGTATTGTTAATTTAAATATTATTTTCCATTTCTACACCTAACATACAATAAAGGCAGAAGAAAAGTTTGTGGTATTTACAGTCTAGCTTGTGGCACTTACATCGAAAACATGAGGATAATTTAACTTTAACTAGAGTAAAATATATATTCTGACTAAAAGAGAACGTTCTGAATTTATGATTCCAACTACAAGAAAACATAGATATGATTTGCAATAAGAACTACAGAATGTAAATACATTTCAGTAAAGAGAAGAGAGAGACAAAAGCCAGATCAAAGTGCAAAGTGACTGCTTTTAGTACCTCCTTGGTACTGATGATCAATGAGTTTGTCATTGTATTGACAGTGATAAAAACAAATTGTATGAAGAGTAGAACTTGGCTGTTCTTGCAAAATTGTATTCCACGTTACATGAGACACATTTGTGGCATAAGAAAGTACTTTCACAAATCTGTCAGATACTATTAAAAGCTATACACATTTTCTTCTTCTGTATGTCTGTCAAGTTGGGTGTTTCCAAACTCCCATAATGCAAGATTCAACACACACAGGTTAGATGCTTAATTTAAATAGGTCATATAAGCTTATTCTTCAGATAGAGTGATAGGTATCTCTAGAAGAAAATCTTTTCTTTCATAATTTCTGTGAGGATAATATTCTGATAGCATCAGTTAAATGTAGTGGATCATCTTATAAAAAATCCTGAAGCAAGTAGAGTATTTTGGCATTAATATCATGTGCGTTAATGTTATTCACACTTAATGGATAAAGTTTAGATTGTGATTTTAAAAATGTCAAAATATTTGAGAGATGTTTAGATTAAAGATAAAACAGAACTATCATGTATTGAAAAGAAAGAAGTTACCTTTGTGGACAGGCATTATTTGTCATTGTTGGGAATTCGTACTATCCCACTGAGAAAAATGTGTGGCCTAACAACACTGGGTCCGAATCCACTCCATTTGAAACCTTCATCCCTTCATGAGCAATGTAGAAGCTCTGGTTGTTTAGGATTTTTTTGCTCAGTGATCTCCTATATATGCCTGCATTTGGATAGAACCAGCCTAGTCCGTGTTCTCCATGATTTTGCATCAAAGTTTACCAGTATTTCTTTCCATAAAAAAGTACTGGTGTGCTTGGGGGCATAATTAATAAGTATTTTCCTGTATTTAGCACACTGATTGGATGGACAGACAAAAACATTTGGTCACGTCTCAGCTTTACTGAGTGGCATTTTACTTGCACATTTTCTCCTTGAAATCAGTTTGACTACACTCAGCATGTGCAGTGAAAGGAAGTCTGACCGCTGATATATGATGAAAAAACAGGATATTAAGTAAGGTACATTAGATAACAGTAATACGCAGAATGCTCTTTTAAAATTAGCTTTGTTGATTGACAGAATATTCTCCGTTGCAGACTCCAAGATAAAAAGGTCATTTGAAACATATTGTAATTGAAGTCCTGCTTGTGTTTCCTGTTACCTTCACATTTTCATATTCATCCTGTTATAATCCTCTGCTTCACAATACATAATCTAAAAAGTAATGTTATTTATTCATTTTTCCTGCAAGCTGCTATTTCATTTCCTTTCTTTTTTTTTTCTCCTCCCTGCTTTTTTATTCCTACTCTTTCCTAGTTGCTAGTCTCACTTAATTAAAATATAAAAATGTCACTCACTTCTTTACAACATCAAACTAATTTAATCTACCTCATTCTCCTACTGGCTGCAGGCAAATTCCTTGCCTAAATACCAGTTGTACTGAACATTATGTATAAATCTGTGTTCCTATCCCCTCTTCTGCTGCAATCATCCTATGTAGCTGGAATGGCAAGAGACTGAGGGAACCTGGAAAGGCAGATAGGGCAGGGTTCTGAAGATAAGTGACCAAAGGCAGAGTGCAAGGATTAAAAGAAGGAAGTACCTTTGCACCTGGAAGAATGAGATTTGCAAGGTGTTGGATAAAATGAAGAAGACTGGCTAAACCAGTAGAATCTATTTATACAGAATATTTTCTTTAGAGAAGGGGAGTATGCAATTACATGAGAAGAGACAGAAAGGTTATTTTGCAAAGAAATTGCTTTGTAAAACACTCCTCATGTTTCAGAAATTTGTTCTGAGAATGCAATGATAAATAGCTTTCTACCCCAAGAAGCAAAGCAGTGTTACTTCCCCCGCTTGTGACTGGGAAGCAGAGTCAGTGGCTCCCTACTAACAGCACATACCCAGTACAGTACATGCAACACATGATCTTCACCTGCTTCACCTGCTGATAGAGAAAGGGGAAGGGTGGCACACATTTGTGGTAGTGCAACACCAATAGAACTAAAGGAGACCAGGTTTTCTGTGGGTGCAGAATGATCCCTATGACAGGAGTGTAGTCATTGGGAGTTTTCATTTGTTTGTTTTATTTTGTTTGCTTTTATTTTTGAAATTACCTCAGAAAGAATTAGAAACTCTTTTCTTCTCTGTCCCCATTGACCCACTTTCATCTGTTCGCTTCATTTAACTACAATGTCTTTGTGTAGCAGTCAATAAGACATGCTTCATCTCACCTAAATTCAGATATCTAGAAGTTAGAGGCAGGTAATTTCCTTAGGCTACCAGTACAATTGTTGGAGAGAAATGCATACCACAAACTGAGTTTGAGCTGCTCTTTGCCAGATACACGCTACAGCCAAGAGAATTGTACCATGATAATTCCTGTTTTTCTCCTTAGCCACTCGTTACTAGCTTGGATCCAGTTGTATCTTTACATACTGACATTAGAACAATGAAACCTACCTCATTTCTATATTGGTTCTTGTTTGTTCTATTTTAGCTATCTCATGTAAGAAAAAATCCCCAAACACTTGCATAGTAATTGAACTTTGAACTTTCAGATGAGAGGAAGATCAGATAGAATAATTTATTTTGATAGTTTTGGATTTCCAGAAAATTATATGAGACCTTAGAGTAAAATTTCATATGGAATTGAACATTGTGATGGATCTGAGTGGATTGTGTTGTAAAATAACACATGAATGTACCTAAAATCCCTTTTGCTTAGAAGGATGGTATGTTGCTTCCTGTGCACTGCACCAATCATATTTGTATGCCATTATATAACATTCTTAAAAGCAAAAACTGCCTACTTTCTTTCTGAAGTACATCAGTGTTTTCTTTATAGCTGTCTCACCCAGCTGCTAAAGTGCTTTTAATCTGAGGGGTTGCTTTATATATTTAATCATTATATTTGTATTGTACTCATATGCTTAGAAATTCATTAACATTTTTCATTGAAAAAAAAAAAAGAAAAAAAAAAGAAGAGAAGATAGCTTCCCTTCCAGGGACTGTTCTACAAAGCTTTAATTTTCACAGTTAATCTGAGTGTTTCTCTTCAATTTGCTGTGCCATTTTACTTCTCTGCATTTATCTGGCAGGTAGTTGATATACAAATGTTTTCCTTATACTAATTCTAAAACATATGGATATCTATGCCATCTAGACTTCACCTCATCCATCCTTAAATTACTTTTTGGTGTTAAGAGAAGAAATTTGGCCAGAAGGGAATGCCCTTGATGCATACTTTAGATAAGTTAAGGTGAAAAAGTGCTCATTTTATTCATCAAGACTGTGAGAACTTCATTCATCTCACTTCAATCAGAAGTTCTGGGACTAAGCAAAGCTGGCTGAGGACTTCTTCCAGAAAATGGAGCTTTCGCTGGGGAGATATAGACCTCCAAAGCCTGACTCATCAGAGACATCCATTTAAGGAAAGGTAACTCACTTTATATACTCTTCTCCAAACCACATTACTTTTTGGTAACTAATCCTTCAGACTAAAGGAAGAAAAAATACAGTCTTTTCTGCCATGTGGGAAGGCTGAGACATGGTGAAACAAAAATATTCTTGAGTGTTCAGGCTTGGACCTCTTCCCTGAATTTCTTAAACAACCACACTGTCTCAGCTCAGAGTGGCCTTAAAAAGATGTAGAACTTGGAGGATTATGTCCTCTTGCAGAAAACAGCTCTACTACACAAGAAAAAGAATGAATCACCATACAGAAGCATCTCTATCTTTCAATAGAGAGCAATAGAACATGCTAAGCTTTTATAATGAAGGCTGATATTTTTGTGAATTCAGATTTTTGTCTGATTATCTTTTGGTGATGCTTTACAATATGAAAGCGAATGGCCCTCTAAGCTTCTTGCTGAAGTGGCCAGTGGTTGATTTAGCAGTTATGAATGATCACAGAAACACAGAACAGGAAGGGTTGGAAGGGACCAATGTGGGTAATCTGCTTCAATTTCCCTGCTAAAGAAGGGTAGTCTATCCAGAATCTGTCCACAGTTCTTGAATATGTCCAGTGAGCAACACTTTACAACCTCTCTGGGCAATACGTTCCAGTACATGGTCACCCACACAGTAGAGAAGTTATTCCTCATATTCAAGTGGAATGTTCTGTGCATCATGTTCTGTCTGTTGTCTTTTGTCCTGTTGCACGGCACCATCAAGAAGAGTCTTTATCTATCCTCTTGACTGTCTCCTTTTATATGATGCACATACAGAAACTGTTAGTGAAAAATTTAATTAATCTCTGCTTATTAATCATGATATTTTAGCTTTTCTTTTTACTTTCCACTTAACTTGAAAGTGATGTAGTTATTTCATAATAAGATAACAATTTAATTCACTTGAATATTCAGTCAAAGTGCTGTGTAACACAAAAAAAAATATAGTTCTGTGCAGAAATATTCTGGTCAATGAAGGTATCTGGTCAAAAGCTAGCCTGAAAGATGAGGTCAAAAAGAAAGGTCATTAGACCTCTGAGAAGAATTGTGACTGTTACCTAAGATATTTAAGACTCTGAAGTTGCTGAAAACAAAAATATAGGAATATGGAATTAATGTTGACCCAAGCGTCCGTGAGGTATTAAAAAATTAAACTGATAAATATCTAATCAGAGCATAATTTACTGTTTATAACAAAGCTGGATCAAGGGAAGGAGGGAGGAAAATAAGATTTAAATCTTGAAAAGTGTTTGGAGACGATTTCAATATCAGGCAGCTTCAAAACTATGATAAAGAACAGGATGAATAAATACATGGGAAAAATGTTCCACACTATGGAACAGATAACTTGGAAGGAAGATCCACTACACAGGTGTATTGGAAGGAGTCAATGAGTGTGTGGGCAATTGATTCATGTGATATACTTGGATTAAAAAAACCAACAAACAACAACACAAAAAGCATAAGAGGAAAGTGAGGTTCTCTTGTAATGGTTAGGAAATTACTGAAGAATAAAAACTGTAATGCGGGACTAGGTGAACAGAATTCTCAATGGTAGAACAGTTATACCCACAATTTTGTGCTTGGACCTCTTCTGTCCAATACCTCATTAAGTCATAAACATGAAGAATAATGAAGTGAAAAATTCTCAACCCAATCATAATAAGCATCTGAAGAAAACTTACAAGGTATTTACAGGGTCCAGTCAGAGTCCCCTGTACAGAAAACCAACCTGACTGCCAATAGTTACAGAAAACGCTCATCACTGTTCTGACCACCCTTCCTTCCCACATTCCATCCAAACCCAACCTATCCCACCCCACTGCATCACATCCCATCACACTCCAGGGGCCACTTCTCTAACTGCTTTAAGTAGATGAAAATGTGCACACCCATTTATGCTTTGGATACTCAGAAAATTATTCTGGGGACTGAGTTCTGCCACAGGCTTCTTAGGAAGCTTGTTTAATAGATGTATTCCACTTTTGTGTGAGGAATTACTGTTAATAACTTAGCAGTTGTGTTTCAGTCTACCATATATCTAACTCCATAGTAAGCAAAATGCAGAACATATTATTTTTTTTACAAGAGAGGCAAAACTACTACAGAAGTTTACAAGGCAGGGTGGTGGAAGTAAAACTATGCTTGCTTTAATATTAAGGTGAGAAAGAACTATCTTTTCTTCATTTTGTCAGGTTTAGGTGATTTGTGATAAGTTGCCCAGGCAAGGTGATTGTCAGCAATTTTCTAATTTTGCTTATCACGCTCCTCATGTTGCACTGTTAGAGAGCAGACTGTCTTGGTGAAGCATGTTAGCTTTTATAGGCAATCTCTCCTTTGAAATCTTCCAAGGTTTCAGACGTATAATCTCTTTCCTCAAAACTTTTTCTATGTTTTACTTCTGCAAGAAAGGGACAGCTTGTCACGTCTCTTAGAGCAAAGAAGTGGATTAATCCATCTTTGGAAACGTTAATGTATCGTTGTTAAATCAGGTTTCATTCTGTCTACTTTACTAGCTAACAAAAAACTTTTGCCTCATTGAGAAATACATCTTCCCTCCTCACCTTGTGTACATTTCATTATAAAGTGTAATTTGAATTAAAATGTATGTTTTACGTAAATCTTAATCTTATATCAATCTGCCTATAAAGATACATCTAAAGATAAAAAGTAGAACAATATATGTACCTTATCATTGACTCTTGAATAGAGGTCAGAAAAGACAATAACTAGCTTCTCTCACATGACAGCAGGTCTGCATGCATTACTCTTGTTATGTTCCTCTTAAACATATAGGAGAAACTCCAACTGGTTGCCTAGAGAGACAGGACAGTTTCACAATACTGAATTATTAGGTGAAAAAAAGACAAATAAAATTCAGTGTAGGCAAGTGAGAAGCAATGCACATATGGAAAATATATATCCATAATGATAGACTTCTAATTACTTAAAATCATTCAGAAAAAAAAATTTCTTTTTAGATAGCTCTCTGAAAAACCCATCACCTGATCCACAATGGTCAAAAATGCAAATATGCTGTTTAGGATTATTTGAAAAGGAATAAGAAACAGAGAGCAATCATTATGCCACTAAGAATCCATGGCATGCCTTTAGTTTAAAAACTTTTGCAAGTTCTAGTCTTCCTTTATCAAAAAGAAAAAAAGAACTCAGAAAAGCACAGTATAGCAAAGGTTATTAAACATTTGAAGCAACCTCCTATCAAAAAGTGAAGCTTACTTACAAAATGGACCAAATTTCTTCAGGTTAGAAAGACAATTTAAAAAGAACATAATGACTTGTACCATTGTAAATAGAGTGGGACTTTTTTTCCTCATTTATTTAACTCTGGACCTCATTGCTACAGGGTACTGTAAAAGCAGAAGTGTAAAGACAAGCAAAGCGTTCTATGAGTCTTCAGGTTTGAAAAAGAGATGAGGGCAAAGACAATGAAAGTTCATAAAAGCATATATTGTGTGGAGAAGGTAAACTGGGAACAGTTTACAGTGTTTCGCCATTATTAAACTCTGGATCTCATTGCTAAAAGTCTCAGGAAGGTCAAAGTATAAATGGGTTCAAAAAGAAATTCATAAAGTTGAGCTCTACCAACAAATATTTAACATTATGGTTCAACCACAACCTCAGGTTAAAGGTACTAAATTACTCTTTTCTAGAAATGATTGCTCTGTGCAGGCCATGCTTCTTATACTCTTCTCCAAGAATATTCTTTTAACCACTGTCAGAGGGAGAATGTTGAGAGAGACTGATATTTTGTTCTTGTGCTCCAATGGTTGTTTTAACTAATCACAAAGCTTTTGGAGCCACAGCTGCTCCTCCACACATTTATTTACTCTCAGATCAGGGCAGCATATGCATATACTATTTTTTATTTCTGTTCTTTGCCATTAAGTACACCTTGAATATGCAATTGGACCTTTTCTCCCTGATGAGTTGCATGTTACACAAGAGGAGCACCTTGGCTTTCTCCAAACATTTTGTGATATTTCTTAAACAGAAATGTTTATATGTAGTCCTACAGATTTTCCAGAACTTTAGATAATGGTTTTTACTTATCTACTTATCTGTTTTTTTTAATAAGTCTTTGTGATTTGATGGGCTTTCCCCCCTTTCTTTCCTCTCCCCCCACTGTAATTTTGAAAAAAGGAAAAAGCAGAAAATATCCTAAGGAAAAAAGGGTTTATTTCAGGGTATGTACCTGCTACTGGATATAGTTTTCAAGTATAGTTGCTGCCACTTTGCCTCAGAAAAAATTGTTTAAGAAAACATCACTAGAGTAGGATACAAGCTAGGAAGGTGTCAAAACAAGTGAATGCTCCACATCTATGATGTTAAAAAAAATAAACTAAAAAATTGTAATTGTTAACATTGGGTACCTTATTTCAGGGCCTTTTCAGCCATGCAGTCAGTAAGTATACAATTTGAGGCATGTGATATGTCACCTCTCAACAAAAGGCTCTGTTTTTGCGGTGTAATGAATTTTAAGAATGATGCAGAAATCTCTGCAAAGTTAAAATGGCGTGGCAAGTTCTTGCAATAGAATCATAAAATGCAATGAAGTTGTAGGTCATAGTGAAGTAACAAAATGTTCCTGCTATCCATCTCCTTTGTTGTTAGGCTAATAATACTTTAACTGCTGATATTCACAGTATTTATAATTTAGATGTAATTTAAATAGATAAAGTGCCAGAAAAATCCATGATGTGTTGCAGATCATGATTGATATGATGCTCTTTTCATTTGAATACATTTGTATGTGAACAGTCATCCAAATATATCTATTATAGCAGCAGCAGTATGACAGAATCATCATTTCTTAAAATCTCTATTACTAGACTGTAAGTGGACTGTTAAACTTTGGCTCAAGGGCACAATAACCCTCACATCAGCATAATTTAATCATAAACTAATGGCAAGTTAAATTCAATGTTCAAGACAGTGTAATTCTTTCCTGTTTCATATATTCCATGCCTATAGATTTTCCAAAATGGATACATTTTTATCTTGAAATGTCTTTCCAGATACAAATACTTTAATGCATTTTTATTCTCTTATTATTTGATGGAAAGGAAATTATTTTATTTCTTGTCTATCTGCCTTAAGAATGATGTTTTTATCCTTATGGAAAATATTTTCTGATATATAAACTTAAAAAAATTGAAGTATATATTCATCTGTACTGGGTACTTTGGCAATAGTTTCCTTGAACTGACAAAAGATTTTTCTGGGATGCTGTTGACAACTGTATAAAATATACTAGTTGGCCTACAAAATATTGTGGACATTTACTTCTAAAGGGAAGTGACTGAACAGAAGTTCATAAATATCCTTTTCCTTGATATAGGAATCTGCCCCAAAGATTTTCTCTGAAATGTTATAACCAAGGGTCACAGTGTAAAACAAGGACATGCCAAATGGAAGACAGAGCAAAGACTTCTCTTCATCCTGATCATGTAGGTTTAGGTAGATCATGGCTGCTCCACACTTTTTAGGGCATGTCTGGTCCATACTGAAACATTGCTTATTTTCTGGGGATAATTGAAGCATACAGAAGCTTTCCTGGCTCATCTTCCTTCCTGTTTGCATTTCCTGTGTCAATAATACTAAGGTAGCAGTGTACAGGCAGTAAACAGCCTCCACTTGTGGCTGAATAGATTGTGCCAAGCAGGTTATCACTTTCAACTATTTCCTCTTCTATGTCAATCGATATTACCATAGCTTTCATCATAGACACTAAGTTCAAACTTAATATGTACAATCAGTAAAAAGATAAATCCCAGATCTTCATCTTTAGCTTTTTTTCCAGGTTATTCTAAATTTTCCTTTTCACTGAGTGATTGCTTGACCTCTTCTAATTTCCTTTTATCCTTAAAACCATCTGGGCTATCCAGCACTGATGAGGTAGCTTTGCATGAATCTGATTTTGAGTCTGCATGCAAGTGTGGAAATCAAACATAACTTAATGGAGTTAGACACCTTATCATATCTGGTTTCTGTTAAATAAGAATTGAGGCCATCCAAGCTCTTTGCAATTATTTTCCTCACTTTAAAAATTACAATTTATTAATTTAAAATATGTTAACCCAAGTACATATTACCTGTTAATCCAAATGCACCTTCGAAGTTTAAAAGATCCAGGGAATCTAAAAGTATTTGGACGGAATGTTGTCACAGTGCTGTCTGGTCAAAAAGTGGTTGATACCTGACATTATCTTATTACGTGTTGATTATATTTATTACTACAGTTGATTTGAAAAAGAAACAATCCATGTTTTGGGGGGCACAACAAATGGAACTTCAGCACAACTTTTATTGGGTCTTTTATTGTTATATAATCAGATCTTATAAGACCTAGAGTTATCTTTTGAATCACAAGACAGAAGCACCCTGCATGACTGAGAAAGGAAAAGCCATATTGACTAAAATGCTTGGAGTTTGGCTAACATCTGTTTAGTTTTAGTACTCTGTACACCATTGTCTGACATAAAATCTTTGTCAAAATGTCAATGGAGCCTCTTCAGCTAAGAATGAACCTAAACATTTTTGAGATGTTTTATATGATATTTTTGCAAAGTCAGAGAAGACCAAGCCCTACTTTCTTATAATTTATAAATAGGAAAAACAGCCAGGATTTATAACGTCAAGAGAAAAGTCAAACCAAGCAAAAACAAAAATAAATCAAGTCAACCAACCAACCAACCAAAAAAACCCAACCCAAACCAAAAACCCCAACAACAACAAACAAAACAAACAAACAAACAAACAAAAAACTAAGAAAAAATCTCAAACCAAACAAAAAAAACACCCCAAAACCAAACAAAATAACCACGAACAAAGAAGGAAAACCCAGCTTATTGTCATGACTTCATTAGTTTGATGTCATAGTGTGGCAGACAACAAAATGGGTATTGAAGGGAGAATTTATTAAAGCCACTGCATAATGGAAAATGAGTTAAGAGCAATTGAGTGCCCAGGTTAGGAATTAGTTTCATCTTGTATAGCTGTGAAGCATCAAGACTGATACCTGTAAGTACACTGGGGATTAAATGTTACACAAAATGTTATCCCGAAATCAAACAAGGGTAACTCATCATGAATAATTTTAAGTGAAAATTTAAAACCAATTGTTTAACCATCACAGAGTTTATCTCTCTAAGACTTCCCTATAAAGGAACACAAATAATTATTTTAAGGTAGATGTCAAATCGTTGTGTTTAACCCAATTGAAAAATGACCCAAAACTAAAATTCACAAAGGCAGGTTAGTAAAAGCATTTAAAATAAGTTCCAAATAAGATACTTGAATTGTCCAAGATAATGAGTTATCAAAGCATAGATACTCTTACTGTGATAAGAAGCTTTTTCTCTGCAGTGATGAAGGTAACCTATCTTGCTCTACTTCCATGAAAGGTAACTGGGCTTTTCTCATCCCACATAAATAAGAAATCAGTCTCTCAATCACTCATAGTGTCTGCCCACATATAGGCTCACTCTCGGCATAATCAAGGCGAAGTGAGGCAGCTTTTCATTCAGTGGAAGAGGGGTTAGCTGCCTCTCATTGACTGCAGGGCATCAGTGGATCAGCTTCGAGTGACCTCTGAGTAGAGAATAGTGGAGCTGCAGTTTACCATTCCAGGATGACTTCCTAATGGACAGATCTAAAATAACCCCTGGACACTGCATCCCTAATGGATGCAGAAATGTCATGTTGCATTTAGATAACTATAGTGTATGGCATGACATAATTGCCTACAGTAGTAAATTACTGGACTGAATGATCTGAGAGGTTCATATTCATATATACTACATGTACCTTTAAAGTGAAAAATGGAATCAGAATGTTAAACATTGGAAACCATGGAACTCCCAGCTATTTCTAGTCTGAAGTAAATTCAGTCTTTTAATAGCATAATTTTTTTTTTAATATTTCCTGCCTGTTGTTGCTGCTGAGATTTGTTGAAAACTACTGTTAAAGGGCAGGAACATTCTATAGCTGAATCTTTACATACAGTGAATAGATGCATAGAAAATAGAAGTTTTTTTAAAATATTACAGGTCAAGATTTTGTAGTGAAAACCGGGGCTGTAACCTAGCTTTTCATTTCAGATTACAATGGGCAATATGTGTTTCCTGAGGGTATAAGCACAATGTCATTCTTTAGGCAAGCTTCCCATCCAGAGGTTATATACACTGAGATCTACTGGAATAGAAATTTAACTTGGTAGGAGCTTAAAGAAATTATATGCTTTAGACAACAAGTTGTACTTGAATGCATGAATGTACACTAGCAAATTTAAATGGGACCTTGTGACTAAAATGTAGTCTATGAGGTGCTGAAATTAGATTATAGTTGTCAGGGACCCTATTACAGAATTCATTGCTCAAGTTCATTTTTTATTTCAGTTGAAAACTAATGATGACGACCACCCAGCCCTTCTCCATGTCAGAGACCATATATATGCAAGTGTCAAGTGATTTAAACAAAACGGGGGAAGGCCCAGTCAGAAAATGGCTCTTCTGACTGTGAAAACAGATGACAATCATCAGAGACATGAGCAACAATGTTTCCTCTGACAAAATCAGAGAAGACCAAGTTCCTTAATGCAGACTATTCTGAGGTGAGAAAATTGATAAACCTTCTATGGAACCTCCCACAGAAATGAAAGAAGACACAAATCCTCTCAGCATACAGACACATACTTTTTGTATACTACTTTTTAGTGAGATTCCCAGACAAACAATGATTGTGCCCTGACATACTTTCTATCTAAAGTTTTCTCTAATTTCACTTAAATTAATCACTTAGAAAATCACCTTGCTGAAGAGTATTTTTTTGGTGATTAATGAGATTAATTTATAGGCAGTTTAAGGGTTAGGATAAAAGGGCAGACTAGTAAGGGTAACACTGTTGTGTTTGCTACAGGCTGCTGGTCAGGAGGAAGTGGATGAAGCAGCTTGAAGCAGCCTCAAAGTCACAGGTGCTGGTTCTTGTGGGGCCCTGACATCTGCTGGAGAAGCAAACAGCAGAGCACAAACGTCCAAACAGTTTCATGATTTGGTCAGCCTTTGTTCCTATTCTCCATTCTTTATGTTTGATTCAAAAGTCTTTGGTTTTCAGGGTTATTTTCTCCTGTACATTAGCAGCAATCTGATGTTTTGGATGAGTAAACAAAAAGCTTCGTTTGTGACATCCTTTTTTCACTAGAATTTTTATTTCAACTGCACAGTAGAAAGTATCACTCTTGGAGTTGTAGTTTCCTACAGAAATACTGGACATTGTGTTTGAGATTCCACCTGAAAAGTGACATTAATTCACTAGGGATTATTAGATTCTAAAAGAACAGATGAATTATAGCCTATTATTTCTGTGAACAACAAACTTTATACATCTCCAAATGTTTGACCCAGTTTTCTGAAAAGTAAACATGAACAGGTTATGTTCCATTCTCTAAACACAAAAATATCTTAAGTAAATGGCAATGACGAAGAAATTTCCTAGACAGAATGAACTGCTGATAATGCTTTGTGCTAATGATATGTGATGACAAAGGGAAATGCATCTTTCTACTATATGGTCCTTTCATAGTAAACTAGATTGGGATGTCAAGTAAGTTCTAAATTCAACAATATTACCAGTATCGCCATACTACTGTTGGCACAGAAAGATGTGGTACATACTTGTTTCTCCTGCTACCACCACCCCTAGCTTTAGTTTAGTTCCTTGAAGCTGAGAGCCTCACTCAGACAAAAGCTGCCTCGGAAAGTGTGAATGCAAATACTACATGTATTTGCACACCTAGCGGTAAGATGCATACAGTTCCTTTATGGTTGTATTGTGTGTTGTATTATCTCTTGATTGTTGACATATAAAAAAACCCAAACATTAAAATTCTTGTAATTTTCACATAAGGAAATTCCAGTTTCAAAAAGGAAATGTATCTCTTCATATTTGCATTTTTATCCACTTTCTGGTTTCTTAGAAGTATATTTTTGTTATTAGCTTGAAAACACTATGCCAGACAAGTACTAAAACTATGAGGACTCCGTAGAGAGAAGGTGGGCCTACTGGAATAGAAATGATTCTGTCAGATAAGCACTTTCAAAATAAAGATAACTCTACACAGATGCAATATATATTTATAAACATATAGGAACATGGCAGCACATATTTTCCTTTCTTAACAGGTTAAAGAAGTGTACCGCCTTATGTTAGTTTCACATGAAGGTCTCTCTCCTCTCTCAAAGAATTTAATATGTTCTGTATTCCTGAATATGAGTGGGTTTGTTTGGAGTACATGATGTCTCTCTTCACTAATAGTAAGTACTGAGACGTAAGAAATAAATTTCACTACAGGTATTGTGTATTATCATTTCTTCATGCAAGGCTCTGGGTATGGAAGTCAGCATGAAATATGTGGTTATCCAGAACAAATACAGTGTACTAGAGGTCATTTACATCCACCCCTATGTTGAAGAAGCAATCCATTGATTGAGCAAGAAATTAGTTTTTTACATTTGACAAAACTTTAGAGTCTAAAGCAATTTTCACTTCTCATGTACCTCATTTGCATCTTGGAATTTGCATGATCCCACGCAGATATGTGTCCTCAGCAATGTGCTCTTTGTTGGCACTCCAGCATAGTAGAGTTCAGACTGTGCCTACCAGATTACTTAGCTCAGGAGATTTAGATCTAATGCTGGATTAGAAACAGCCTTATGTACAAGTGAGGCACTCAAAAGCTGCTGAACAGCTCCATAAAGCTGAACTTGGGCGCACACAATAGGCAACACATTAAGTTTTCTAATAACAATGTAGACCCATTGCAGTCTGAATCCTCTGAGTAAATATGTATGCATACAAAGTAGACTTATGATCAGTGAAGTAGGCACTTCCACGGTATAATCTCATCCTAATGTTAATGCCTAAAATAGAACTGAAATGTATCTTATGTATTTCTGGTCATTCATTATAAAGAGCTTTTAATGACTTTGAATATCATACATAAATGCTGCCACTGTAGATCCAAGACAAATGAGAGAAAACCTTTACAGACACTGTAGATATCTAGGTATCTAGTTCATGAATCCCATATGGGCTACAGAATGTTTAAGCAGTTCTTAGGTTAAGCAGTATTCTTACAGATAATTCTTTTAGATGTAGGTTTCTACATTCTATTTAAAATATACTCTAGATACTGGAATGATTTTTTTACAACTTGACTTAATATAGGTGACTTTATAGAGGACTGTAGGGGAATAGCTAATTGCTATAGGAGAAATTCTATAATAAGCAATGGAGACCGAGGACACTGTAATAAAATGGGATTTGGAGTCTTCCAATATTCTGATTTAAGTTTCATTTTCCTCATTATACTGAGAGAAGTAATTGAAATATATTCTGCTGGACATGGAGAAAAATATATGTTACAAATCTCACCGAAAGTAAAGCCGAGTCCTTAAAGGGTCTGTTTATCACACTGCTTGCATTCTTCAGTGTAAGTTAAACATGAAATAAAAGTAGCTGCCTTTAAGTGGTGCTACTGGTTAAATTTAACATTTTAAAAATTTGAATTTTATCTATATTCAAGAGGAGTTTTGGGTAGTAAAACATCTTTTATATTTCTAGAAGTAACACCTATATATTTAAATCTTTGCCTGTCTAAAGCAATTTAGTACATTTAAGTGCTTAAATTTCCTTTAAGCTTTAACTCAATTTTAACTTAATTTTTAACTTTAACTTAATTTTCCTTATGTTTGTATGATTTTAGTCTGCCTTGTGAATCTAATGCCTACTTCCTGTCCTGGGTTTAACAATTCCATAAAGCAATCTAAGACTACAGAATTTCCTCATTGTTATTACTCTCTTCCCACAGTCAGATGCATCAGAGAAATGGGTAGGAGGATAGAAGAAAATAGGGTAGAAGGATGGGTAGGAGGGTAGAAGGGTAGGAAAATAGGGTAGGAAAATGGGTAGGAGGATAGAAGAGAAATGGGTAAGAGGGATAACACTTCACAAAGAAGCATACTGACCTGCTGGTGCTGTGTACCCTTTGCTTTAGTTTACTTTTTAATGTGAAGGCTCTCCAGCTCTTTATTCCATCACAGCACACGTGACTGGTTGCAGTCTTATTACTGGAGACAAGGTCAGTGCGATTCACAAAAGACTGCCTGAAGACTGTACATAACTCATATTGGTTTCATTGCATTAATGCAAATGGTTAAATGATAATTTTTTTCCTAAAGTGACTGTAGATAACATGTAATACCTTGCACTGGACTAGAGTCTTAACTAATTTTGTGATGCATACATTACAAACTGGAAAGTGGTCAGAGTTTGCTGTAAAGGAAAAGAGAGCAAAAATTTCATTTTTACAGGTCTCCAGTCAGAAGAGCATTTAGTGCATTATCATTTTACATAGTAAGTTGCCAATGTTGTTATTGTCATTATCTATATTAGCACCAGTCCTGTTCGTGGGCTAGCATGCCACTGTATTAGAAAGTAATAACAACAATAATAAAAGGGTCTCTTCTGCAGAGAATCAGTATTCTAAACTCAAGGGAAGAAACATCAGATAGGTACAAGCACTGGAAAAAGACTATGCACATCAATATGACAGGCAGTCCTGCTACCATATCTGTTGGCTGATTTTTTTCCATTTTCCCATAGGAAATATAATTAAAAAAGAGTTTACTTAGGGAAGATAAAGACAAGTACAATTGTGTACAAGTAGCTCCTCTCAAGTGGCAAAGGGAAGTGTTAAACGCACAGGTATTTGGTTGAAAAATTTTCCTGGTGTAATTGTGGTGCAGTCAAGGAAAAATTACTGGCAAGACTTGATACAAACTGAATACAGAGAAGGGTACTATATTTAACATGGTACAGAAGAGGCAAGCAGAGGGAGAACAGACAATGAGATGGGTAATAGTTAAAATTTGATGGAGTAGAAACAAAATCTTTGTAGCAGCATCTCTATGGTTATGAGTAAGGAGGAATGTCCTTTCTAATAAAAAAAAAAATCCTTTCAGATGTTGGAATGCAAGGTAGTGAGAGTTTTATCTTTCTGAATGGACAGGACAGGCTGTCTTAGATCTGTCACTCAGGCTCCAGGTCTTAAGAAAATCTTTTATATAGAATGAGAGAATGCTTTTAGCTGAAGATGAAATACAGGGTGAGGATGTTGACCTTCAGTTCTCAATAAAAGAGATAGCAAGAAATGTTTTCCAATAGAAATTAAATAAGTCAGTTTAGCTATAATGATTAGACATTACTAAACTAAAGTTGCAAAAATTGCTAATATTTTGGATTGAATGAAAAAGAAACTTCTGAGAAACTAATAATGATCTTCTGCATCATCAACAAAAGTCTACATTATGGAACCACTATCCAGATGCATTCCAGAAGATGATGTCAGGATAGATGAACATTTAAAGATTTTTATGCTGACTTTTTGCAATTAAGTCACCCCTATTTTTTTTTTTTCATTTTGTATTTGTATTGTCATACCAGATTTAGAGAATCTTCAAGCCATCACATTACAAAAGAAGACCTAAATTCTGCACAAAGAATCCTGACGAATAAGGGAATAATATTTTTAAAGTACTTATCCCTGAAGTCCGTAACAGCCATTTCCATAAATATTAATAAAAATTCAATTATGTATGAAGAAAAATTAAACTGGGAAACAACACCAGTGTTCATTGTATTTTTTTTTTCAAATGCTCACTCCTAGATATTTTTCTGGGGGAAAAGGGATCTGCCAGTATGAATGCATTTTGATCTTTGTTTAGGAAACACACAGTTTTCACAAGACAACTAATTAAGCCCCACTAAGATCAGTTGCTAAATATCAGCTGCCTGTATGCAGTGACCTAGAACTTGCCATGATATGAATAATAGAGCCTAGACAAAGAACACAGGCATTAACTTCTGAAGTGGAAGAAAAGAGCAAATTACATTTTAATTTATATGTACTTTGAATAGGTTTGCCTGAAGAATTTTTGTGCTTAGAATAAAATGAAAATTCATTCACTTATCTACTTTGTTCTACTTCTCTGCATGGTAGCAATCAGATCTATTGAGACTGCTTAAAACTAACAAACAAAAGATGTATTTGACAAAGACAAATCCTCTGTGCTATGTAATAACCTGCAAATAATTATGTTTTCTAAAAAAAAAATACATTTAAAATTCAGTTTAATTACTTAAGATGCTGATATTTGGTATTATAATAGGCAAATTAATATCTGAGTTTATTAAGTGTTACAATTCTAAATTATGTAGCAGCATAAACTGATTTTATTATGGAACATATGCTGTGTGGGACTTAAGGAAAACGGAGACACTGACCTGAAGGATTAACTTGGCTCTGTGTTGTTAATTTATCACAGAAGAGTCAGGACTATGCATAGGACAAGGACAGGATTTCTACACACATGTAGGCCTTGATTGAAAAAATCTGTAAAACTGTGAGAGATAACTCACTAAAATAAATTAATGGAAACATCATCTGCCTGTTTTCAAGAGAACTGTGGAGAAAATGTACTCCAAGTGGCATATGACAGTATCAAGGTACACATGTGCTTGTGCAAGACAGGGGAGCACAGGGAGCAGTCTTATCTGCCTGTCTCTAATGAGATGTTCCTGAACCTGCATAAAGGATGAGAGCCTGGATGTAATTGTGTGTACTGTGCTCTTCAAGGAAGTGCATGTTAGCGCCCCAGAACCAGGAGAAACACAGGAGCTGTACTGAGCTGCTGTGAAACATACATGAGACTGACAGCACTGAAGGGCAGGGAGGTGGCCAATAGGTCAGAGATGTGAGAGACAAAAGGCTACAAGAAGATGCAGGCATGTCCTGATTGCTTCTCCCCATCATCTGGCAGGTAGAGATGTATGGGGATTCTGTGACAGATTTACAGCAACATGCCTTTAGAGACCCTAAGAGGCACTGTTAGCTAAAAGCGGGTGAGCCATGTACAAAGGAAGCAGAGCTGGTACAATAGACACTTGCCTGCATCTTGGATACTCATAACAAGATTAGTGTTCAGAAGTATTTTTAAAATTGATTTACACGTGACATTTATGGTTCAGAAAAAAAATCTGAAATTGCCATTGGAACATAACCTGGGACTTGCTCATGGTGTGTGCTCATGTGCACATGCACGTGCATCTTGAGACAGGTTAGTGCAATGGCTCTGAGGGGCTGAGCACCTCATTTGGTGGCTTTTACAGGAAAATGGTGAGTTCACAAGTGTGACCCAACAAATGGCATTCAGTTCTATATTCTAGTTAAAGTGAGAGGAATAGAATAAAATGAATGTAATTTATTAACAAAACAAATACTGTGAAGGTTTCCATGTTTACTGTTTTAATAATTTCAACATATCATATCACTTAACTGAGAACTTGAGTATGATTTTGTTTTGAAATGCAATGCAGATTGTTCACATGAAGCCATATCCATAATTCCTGAGACCTCACATCCAGGTCTCACAGACCTGCTTGTGGGATGCTGGCAATCCGGAGACCCAGTAAGGGCACTTCCCAGTACCCAGCATTAAAGTAAATGATGTCCCACTCTTGTGTGCAACACAAGCACACATGCACACACACAGTGCCCTAAACCAATTCCTCTGGGAATCTGAACAATCCTTAACACTTTATCAGACAGGAATAAACCCTGGTGGAGACAGTGCCATACCTTAACAAACTGTACTGCTCAAGCCTTTAGGAAAGCAAGATTTCTGTCCCTTGTACTTTCTTCAACAAAACACTAAATTTAATAAATGCTTTTTAAACCCCACTGAAGCAATGAAATTCACAGTAAAAGACCCTTTCAACATTTTAAGAATGCTACAGGGCATAAGAAGTATTGTCTATGAAGTGTTTCTTTTGTGAATTTAATTTCCAGCAGTCAAAAAAAGCTGGATACATAGTCGACAAAAAAAAATTATCATACTTAGGTCATAAACCTCAAGGTTCTTATTTACTGAACTCTACAAAATAACACACTAAAGAATAAATTATCAGCAGTTATTGGTGTTTTACAGCTAAATTTCCATAAGCACCTCTGTGAAAATATAAATGCAAGAAAGTATAAAAACAAGAATTTAATCACTTTTTAAATAAGATTGTAGTTAATTGAACAGTAATTCCATTTAAGTTCTAGGTTTATTGTACTGGACTTCCTAAGAGGTCACCTGCTAATAGACAAATTGCTGGGAGTTTTTTCATGTAAAAAAAAAAAAAATCTGAGTGCCTTATAAAACAGTGACTAGAATGACTCAGAGTTGACAGTAAGTAAATAACATCAGGCAATCAGTGTGCTTCTGGTCTTGATTGTACAAAATCATCTTACAAATTTTAATGATCAAACTGATATGGCAATATCATTAAACATAATATTATTCCTACACAAGTATTGTCACAGGAAAACATCACAATGATAAGACTATTTCTTTATAATTTCATCATCTTTCATTTATGCTGTGAGTCATAGTTGCAGCCTGACTGTTCTGAATAATGTTTTACTATCCATGTGTAATAGCAGATATATCCACATAAATACAATCTTTCATAGTTTAATGATTCGACATTGTTAACAAGAAACTTGTGATGAAATTCTGACATTTCCAAAGAAATGTTTCCCTGAAAGTGTATTTTAAAAAATGCTGACATTTGGATTTTTCACTTTAGTTATAATAAGAACAGTTTCCAAAATGTCAAAATTTCCCACAGAATGGTAATTCTCTTTTTGACCACCTCTAATATGGTTACAAAAAAATTTGGTGATGGTATAGTAGGTAATGTACTGTCATTTCTACTTCTTTTGCTGAGCAGCTATACCAAATTAGTACCAAATTGCTATATTATTTTAAACCATCTCTTTCTCCTCGTATTGTATTGTTACAGAGAGCTCACAGGCATTTTTGTCTGGGGGTTTTGGGGTTACTTTTTTGGTATATAGCTTTCCACACTGGAGCTTTAATCTGCAGCTACTGTGTCTGAGTCAATTAGTGGTGGCCACAGCTGTATCTTCTTGGAACACCATATTCTCTTTCTAACATGAGATGTCACTGCTGGTCAGTGACAGCTGTTTGAAGCCAGGAGCATCATCTTCCCAAGACAGGGGCACCCAGTCAGTCTGTTCTCTATAGGCCTCTAATACCATAAGCTTTGTGGTACAGGCGATTTATCTCTAGAAGGAAGTGTGGATGGTGAATGAAATGGCCAACAAATGATGTAAAGGGCAATATGAAAGGTAGACACAAATCTACAATGTGTTCCTGTGACCTCGCTCACCAAAACAAAAGTCTGAAAATTAAAAGTCTCTTAAGAGAACTAAGAAATAAGGAATAGATGCCAATCTGCTATCCAAAGACATGCAGTAGTAGACCCTTTGATACATCCCAGCTCCATAGTGTCAGTGTGTTTCTGCGATGCTCAGAAGATTTCACATGCACAGGAATCTCCATGTTCAGTTCCCCTGCTGTTTTCCTTTCACCCTAATGCAGAACTGATGAACATTGCCAGTGATTCAGATCTTACCCTGATCTTGTACAACATGAGTTAATAGCACCTGAAGAGAGCAAGAGCAGGAACTTAAAAAGAGGTCATAAAAGAAAAGACCTTTGAATTACTCATAGCAGTTTTAGATCCCTATTACAAAAAGATAAGCCATCCTTAATATGCAGAACACTTCTTTACAGTATTATCTTGATAAAATCTGGATAGTTGGGTACTTGCAGAAACGTTAGGCTTCAATCACTGCTCAATTTGACCTACTTCTGTGAAATATGTAATTTGGAAGGTTATTGAATATCTGTAGAAAATGTTCTCTGTGATCATAGAACTATAATGACTCATCATATATAATGACTTTTTGTGCCTGTGGTGGTAGGGTGAATGTGCATGGGACCAGAATAAATCATGGGGCCTCTCTGAAGTACTTAGTACAATACTTCATTATTTCAGGCAACAGTACCATTTGTTCCCATTTTCACATTTAGTAATTTCTATCTTTCTTCAAAGCAAAATGCTAAATTAACTTCAAACATGTAAAACAGATATAAAAGCAAAAGTATCCCAGCTAATTGAATATATGTGTAGGCCATGAATACACATGATCATAAACAAAATTCCATTGATATCTGGTAAGATATTGCTTTTTTTTTTGTACATTAGCTGGTTGAAGGGATACTTAAGATCAAGAATAACATATCTCCTGGAATGCTACTTCATAATTTTAAAATCTGACAAAACAGCTGGTTAAATTACGCCTAAAAAAATCATAAGTATAGATAATAACTGGAGATAATGACTGAAGAGAGATGTGATAACAGAATCTGCTGTAAAGAAAATAATTCTAGGCCAACGTGACCAGGACCAAGACTATGAGGTTCAACAAGGCCAAGTTTTGTGTCCTGCCCCTAGATCACAACAATCTGATGCAGCACTACAAGCTAGGAAAAGACTGGCTGGAAAGCTGCCCAGCTGGAAAAGACCTCGAGGTGCTGAATGTGAGCCAACATGTGCCCAGGTGACCAAGAAGGCCAATGGCATCGTGGCCTGGATCAGAAATAGTGAGGCCAGCAGGACTAAGGAAGTGATTTTTCCCCTGCACTTGGCTCTGGTGAGGTCACACCTCGAGTACTGTGTCCAGTTCTGGGCCCTTCAATTCAGGAAGGACACTGAGGTGCTGGAGTGTGTCCAGAGAAGGGCAATGAAGCTGGTGAAGGGTTTACAGAGTAAGTCACAGAAGGAGCAGCTGAGGGAGCTGAGGTTGTTTAGTGTGGATTAAATGAGGCTCAGGGGAGACCTTATCACTCTCTACAACTCCCTGAAAGGAGGTTGTAGCAATGTGGGGGTTAGTCTCTTCTCCCAGGCAGCCAGTGGCAAGATGAGTAGATATATCCTCAAACTGCACCAAAGGAGGTTCAGTTTGGACATCAGGAAGAATTTCTTCATGGAAAGCATTGTTAAGCATCAGAACAGACTGCTCAGGGAGGTGGTGGAGTCACAATCCTGGGACATATTCAAGAAATGACTGCATGTGGCACTTAGTGCTATGATCTAGTTAATAAGGTGGTGATTGGTCAAAGTTTAGACTCAAAGATTTTTGAGGTGTTTTCCAACTTTAATGATTCTGTGATTCTGTGAAAAGCCAGTAGGCAAAATAAAGAACTGCCAAAACTGCAAAGGAGAAGGCTAAGGATATTATATGTGTCCTCTGTCAAACTATTGGGGAAAAATAATTCACTTTGATTAGAATTCACTGGCCTCATCCATTTTCTGGTCTTCTTATGCTGATCTAGTCATAATTTGATTATTAACTTGGCCAAGCAGGGATCAGGGTGGCGCACAGCATTTAGCCACCAGATCAACCTTCCACCAGAGGACCATGGAAGGTTTTTCTCTCAGTAAACATGGGTGGAAATAAATGGTAGTGTAGCACTTAAATTCTTTTGGAGGTTAACACACTCACTAAAGGTATGGAGAAAGAAAGATTTAATTATTTTGTCCTCATAAAAATAATGCAAAAATTTTCCCATCTTATTTTCATAAAAGTGCCTAGCTGTACCTCTGACAGATCTCTTCTGTGTTATGTCTTCGAAGTCCTCCCTCCTCGGTTCCTTATGCTTTTTGTATCTCATACCTCTCTTTTTGCAGTCCTTATTGTTTGGGTAATATAGTGTTTCTAACAGAGGAATCAGAATGCAGGAGATTGATTCCTCTCCCTCTGGTATATATTGAATTCAAGTCTGCAAACCACACTCTGGCTTCCTTATCTATCTTACTATATGACTTCCAGACTACTGCATTGAAGACTACAGCAATTGATACTCTTTACTAGGTTCCTTTCATAGCTCTGAGGTTCAGAAATTGCAGATACCTCTTAATTCACTCAAGATCAGTAGGAATGCCAAATTTTCACTGCCTTCCACTATCAGGCTGGTTTAATTTAAAAGGCTATTTATTGTCATAGTATCGAACTTCTAGTAAGGCATTTCCAAAAGTACCAGTCGTTCCAATTCTGCTGTCCTGTTCTCTGTTGCTAGTATCACTGTCTCACATGTGTGTACCTTTTTTCCCTTCAAAAATATCTCATTGCCAAATCCTGCTGTATCTGCCTCAAAACATTTTTATGGCTTCCCTATAATGTTAAATTTTTAACACAATCCTTGTATTCTGCATTTCTGTCATCTCCTTATTGGTAGATGACATGTCCTTCAGGGTGAATATCTTTTGTCTGTCATTACAATTTTATGTCATTCTCATTGTATTGTTTATTCAAGGCCATATATAATTCTGTCTTCATGTGCTTAGACACACTTTTTAAAAATGTTTCTGTCATTTTCTGTTCAGCCATCACAACCAACACTAACATTCTCTACATGAACATTGTATATAAATATTTCTGTTTTCTCTTCCATATGTTTTTTTAACTATTTCTTAACTTTAATTTACTTCTAGTGTGACAGATCACAATCTTCCATGCTTTAAAATTCTTCCTGATAACATATTCTTAGCCAGGTAGCTGCACACAGGAAAATGACAGAATCTGAGCCTGCCTATATGAACATATTAAAATCAGGAAGCAGCATGTTCAAAGAACTTCATCAAAAAAGTAATGTCTGAAAAGTTAGAGGACAGTTGCTTGCAAATACTTACTTGCCTTGTTTTATTTTTGGGTTTTTTGTTTGTCACCTCTTTTTTTTTTTGCCACAATAGGATCTCTGCTTTATTTAAGATAAAAATAGACAGGATAGACTACTAACTAAAGGATTTGCTCTGCTTTTGCTTGCAAGTTTGGACAGCATATTTACAGCAAAACACAAAAATCATGGTCTGAAGACAGAACCATCAAACTTTGCATGTGTTTTTTGTGGTAACCATCTGTACAATCTTACCAAATGCTTCAAAAACCCAAACTGAGTACCCTTGAGGTATCAGAACCCCACAGATGCATTGTCTGGGTTGGAGATTAGACATGGCATGGATGTACAGACATGTAAGCTGACTGTGTGCAGAGACAGCATGGATCCAGATGGGCAGGTAGAACACCCTGCTGTGGATGCTGACTCCAAGGCTAGCTCAGGTTCAGCAGCACAGGTACCTTTGCAGACAACAAAAGTCATGAAAACCAACCGTGTAGTATGCATGCTAGTAATGTGGGCAGTCAGTGCAGATGCCTCTGTACTGTGTCTTTGGAAGCAAAAGCACTGATGACTGTAATGGACAAGCAGCTGACCAAGCTCCACATCTGACTGCTCAGAGCCCGCTAGGGCTAATTGGCTTCTGTGTGAATACCAGCCCTGCCAGAGCCAGGATATGAGGAGTCACTGTGCTGCACAGGTTTCTCTAGTGGCTAAACCACTGCACCAGTTTGAATCCCTTCACAGTGCAATCAGTAATTCCTACCCCCAGACCCTCAGCTGCTTGTGAAGGCTGTGCTGTAAGCTGGCTGGTGGTAAAGACAGAAACAAACAGAAAATGTCGAATATCCTGAAAAGGGTGTTATTATTCTTTAATACAGATGATTTCATTAGTGTGATTCATAGCGTGAGTCCACATGCACAGTCAAATCAGCTTAACTGAGTAGGTAGTAAAACGTGTTATGGGGGAGCTTTCAAACAGTTAGAAACAGGTTAGGTCAGGGACCTCAATTAAACAGCTTTGCTATTACGCACACGGAAACATCAAGCTCTTTTCTAAGCAAGTCACCTCAAATACAAAATTTAACCTGACTCATCAGAGCTCTTCAAAGAGCAGGATTACCTTTGACTTTGTCATAGTTGTGAGAGCTGACCACTTTGAACCTGATTTTCGAGTGGAACTTCTTGAAAAGAGGACTCAATAATTACTCTTTACCATGTAAAAGTTTAGCAGGAACTATTCAGTTACCTTAATCATGGAGAGTTCCTTCCTATTGCTACACTACAAGTCCTTGCAATGTTATCACTTTGTGATCTCATTAATACATATAAATATCTCAAAGAACTTCTTTATAGTGACAGAGTTATAAAACAGGCTGCCCAGAAAGGTGATGGAATCTCCCTCTCTGGAGACATTCAAAACCCACTTGGGTGTCTTCCTGTGTAACCTGCTCTGAGTGACCCTGCCTTGGCAGGGAGGTTGGGCTGGATGATCTCCAGAGGTCCCTTTCAACCCTAATTATTCTGTGATAAACAGGATCAATCTTCAGAGATTTTTTCCACCTATTATTTCAGAATAACTAAATGTTCAAATAAAGTAAAACTCACCATAGTTCTAAATGTCTTCACACCTGAGCGTTTGCCTTTGTAATCTTAATAACATTATTCAGGATCTCTCTCTGTGTAACTGTCTGTGTGGGGAGTGAGGAGATGAATGTATATAATGACTTTTGATCCATAAGTTATGATACTTTATTGCTATCATTGAGATGGGACCCAGTATCTCCTCATTTTCTATGCTTCTTTTCTGTGTTATCCAAGGATCTGTTTTCTTCTTCTATGTTATTTACATGCATAGTTATTTTAAAACCTTAGATCTCCAGGATAAGAGTTTTTCAGTTTTTGATTATGTTCAGTACATTCTTGAGTTGGGGGCAGGAGGGGAATTAATAATACCACCATAATAATTTTAAAAATAACTTCAAATTAATCCATTTTTTTCCTCCAGTTACAGTATCTTGTATTAATACAGTGAAATGAGTTATGTTGTATTGAGTAAGTAGTATAAAATGGTAGATTATATACTGTTTAATATCCTGTTGTGCAACTACAAACTCAGCAAGCAAAGGTTTGGGAATAAAAACCAGCAATTAAAAACCCAAACTTTTTCTGGTGTTATTTCTCAAAGGTATTTTCTTTTTAAATGACCTACTATATGCAGAAGATTCTTACATGTTTTCCTAAGCATCATTATTATTCATCAATTTCTCTGCAGAAGTTTGGAAACATGACATTAATGTATTATAGACGGGCTGGAACAGTGATAGTATTTGATTTCATCCCCAAAAGAGTTAATTCCTGGAGGAAAAAAATTCCATCAATGTCTCTTGATATAAACATACACACCAACAAAGATACAAGCTTGGACTCAGGAAGTCCCAAAGCTTTAAATTGCTGAAAATGACAAGAGTGCCCTGAAATTGTCACTTGTTTGTGCTGTTTTCCTATTTATTTTGCAAAAGCATCCATCATTTGTCTGATACTAAAAATTTGAGTTGACCAGATTTTTAGTCTGTCCCAGCATGGCAGTTGTGCTATTTTGTTAAGTGCATTGTGTTGTCACATACTGCCATCGTTTTCAAGGAAAGTCGGTAGAAATAGAAATATTTGACTCTTAACCAGATTTGCAGTGAAATCAGTTTCTCTGAAATGTTTCCTTAAAAATGATTGCTATGTCAGAACATTAGCTTCTTCTCTTTAGAGAAGAACAACCCCAAGCACCAGCACAGACTTGGGGCTGACCTGCTGGAAAGCAGCTCTGCAAAGAAAGGCCTGTGGGTCCTGGTGGACAGCGAGCTGTCCATGTACCAGCAGCGTGCCCTGGTGGCCAAGAAGGTCAATGGTATCCCAGGGTGTAATATGAAGAGCAGTGTCAGCAGGTTGAGGGAGGTGATCCTGCTCCTCTACTCAGCTCTAGTGAGGCCACATCTGGAGGGCTGTGTCGAGTTTTGGCTCCTCAGTGCAAGAGAGACATGGAGCTCCTGGAGCAGGTCCAGTGGAAGACGACTAAGGGACTGGAGCATCTCTCTTACAAGGAAAGGCTGAGGGAGCTGGGCCTGTTCAGCCTTCAGAAGGGAAAGCTGAGAGGGGACCTCATGAATGTGTACAAGTATCTGAACCAAAGGTGTCAACAGGACTGAGCCAGGATCTTATCAGTGGTGCCCAGCAGTAGAACAGGAGGCAACAGGCAGAAACAGATGCACAGGAAGTTCCACCTGGCTATGAGGAAGAACTTCTTTACTGAGCGAGTGATTAAGCACTGGAACAGATCGTCCAGAGTTGTGGAGTCTCCCTCACTTGAGGTATTCAAGAAGTATCTGGACAGAATCCTGTGCCTTGTGCTCCAGGATGATCCTGCTTGAGCAAGAAGGTTGGACCATACGACCCACGGTGGTCCCTTCCAATCTTACCCATTCTGTAATTCTGTGGAGTTCAGTGCTCCACAGAAAGGAGCAGTCTGAGATCCTCTGTAGACAGAAATGCATTATGCGATATATATGCACAACACAATATAGATTATATATTGTTTACAGATAATTTTTTTTTAAATAATTGACTGGGTCTAATGGCTGAGATAGCTCCATGAGATTAAGAAAATCATTGGACACAATGTGACAAACCGCTGCATATGGCAGTGGGCACAGCAGAGACCTAAAACATTTACAGGTAGTGCCATGCGGCTGTGTCCAAGGGTGTTTAAGAGGGAATTATAGGAAAGAAGGTCAGCTTTGCAGATAATGGGGATCTAGTGATATTTTGGGGATTAAATTCCTCAAAGTTCACCAATGCATAGTGCAAAGGTATCAGTGCTAACACATAAGGCAGAGAGTACCAAGGCAACAGGCATACCAAAACCGGGACCAATGGTGGTAAAGTAACTATCTGCAGGTTGTGTCTTTTGGATTGGGGGTGGGAAAAGGGAAGTAAAAAAGTGGTGATAAAGAGGGTCAAAACCCAGGAAAATAGAGAACAAAGTTTGCACATCTCAGCAACTGGTACTGCTGTTAGGGCCATGTGTGTGCTGAACCTATTTCCACAGTCAGGAGGATGGGAATGGTCTCTCTGGCTTGAGAGGTTAAAACCTGGACTTGATGGATCATGGGATCTGATATCATTGCATCAGTGCCTGTTTGAGCCCAGCAGCTGTTATGACGCATTTATAAAGAGATGCCTCTGCCTGAATTAAAGTACAAACAAGACCATATTCCAAAAAGTCACTAGTATGGAATTTATTTAATAGTAAATGTGATGTAGAGAGATAGAAAGAACTAGAAGAGGGGGTTGGGGGAGAGAAAGACGGTGAGAGTGAGACAGATTAAGTAGAAAGATATCACCACCTTGTGGATTCTGTGGCATCCCACTGGTCCTTCTTCACCCTGGTCTTCTCAGTGGTGAGGTCCCAGAGTCATTTTTCTGGGTTATCAACTTTGTACAGTCCAAGTTCCAAGTATCCACAGGGTGCAGATGCTGTTCCCATTACTTGAGATGGCAAGTTTGCCACTGTGCAAACTTATGTCCAGATAGGCTATCCAGGTCTACCTCACCAGGTCTGGCATTAGCATCTTCCTGTTGTTACTGTCTGAGCTTATCTCAAGTTTCCACAGTCTGCACAGTGGGAATTTTTCATCTGGTGGCTTATCCTATGGCAAGTTCTTTCTGTTGCTTTGACGGTGTTTTGAGACAAGAAGCTGCATTCTTTGAGTCTTGAAAAAATATCAGCATCTTCCCAATAATTGCCTAATAGAAGTAATTGGTAGAATATTCAGTAAAAAGCTCCTTGGGGCCAGTGAGAAGTAGAAAGTGGAGTCAACGATGTCTGCTTCCACTTGCTAAACAAATGTTCTTGCTAAATTGCCTTTTTATTTACCACTTGCTTAATGGTGCCTTTAATTAATTTTTCTAGAATTGCTTTCTGCAGAAATTTATTACAGTAAATAATGTTGTGGGTTGTTTTCCAGGTTCTAAGTTATAGTCTGTGTCACTTTCTAAAATTCACCTCTCATAGGCTGCAGTCAGGTAAAACAGTATGCTCATACACCTACAATTTTCATACGCACCCATCCTCAGTATATACACAGTATATACAGGAAATACAGATGAGTACCAACTGCAGTAGTTTTCAAAAAGGTTCTCAAAATGGAGACCTTTAGTATCACATGTTAGCATATAATGATACAACTAAGTATAGATTTGTCTATGTGTTCCAGGTTGTATTACCTTAAAATAATCTACAGTCCAATCCCTTCCCACTTCTCAAAATAGGAAAGTGACAAGCTGCTGCATTTTCCCATCTTTGGACTCCTACTGTTTTCTTGATTCATGATTCCTATAAGAAAATTATTACTTCAAATTTCCAGAGTTCAAGAGCTACATGGCAACCATCACTTGAAAGATTATTAAAATATAACCATACTTCGACTGGATGTTTCCTGCTTTCTGTCAACTAACAAATAAAGATTAAAGATATTTGCATAGGAAAATAGAGTAGGTTCGCAGTCCTATGCTACTGAATAGACAGATTCTAAATTGCATTGGTACAAAAGAATGCCTTTTTCCACAGGCTTTTCTTTTCTGGTTTAATTGAAAAAGCTTAGAGAAAGTTTGTTGTGCTTGTAAATTGTGATGGTAGTGATAGAATATTGGTGACATTTTTATACTGAGCATGGCAGTGATTTTTTCACTGACCAGCTGCAAGGCATTTTTTTCTCCAGGCACTGCAGCGTGCCTGCAAAACACAACTGATAGCCCTTTCAGCTCCATCTGGGATCGGCTCTGACACTGCTTTCTTTGTTACAACTTGGGGGCTTTTCATAGCAAAACTATGGCCCAAAATGGTCTTATCATCTTTCAGTACCTCTTCTTAAAGTTCTGTTTGTTCTCTCTCTCTTTTGCTCTTTACCATGGTGATACTTGACATCCTTTCTGTAGAGATGCTCTTTTCATGCCAACAGAGCAAATAGACTTGGCAGGTAGTTTGGCAACAACTGATCATATCCAAACAGTAATTGAATTTTGCTTGCTGTCCTAATGGAAGAAGCCAACACCATGCTGTCTCTTCTGTGACAATGGGTACCAAATTACATTACTCATTTCATTGCTTATGCTCCAATCCACTTATCTGAATATGAAACTCTACAAGTTACATAGGTGGGAAGGGGAAAGTGAAGGAAAAGACTGAGAACTCAGACTGTCTGGGACTATGTGAAGTAACTTGGTGCAGTCAAAGATCCAGAGCTGTTGTCCTATTTCTCACATCCTCTCCCAAGAAAATACACTGTACTTTGGTTTCAGAAAAACATTTTTTGCTCATTTCACATTTTAACTCCATAATTTTCACAGCAATAATTTCAGATTACTATCTGGGGAACCTATCCGCAGTATTTATTTATCAATGGGCCAGACACTGCACTTTGGCAACTGTGTGAAACACCAGCTGGGGATTATGCTCAGTTTTTCTTAATCACAAGCAGTGTGATTGGCTCTGTATGTAACACCACAGACATTTTTGTGTCTGTTACAAGTGACATTTGCCACCAAGATTTTGAGGTTTATTTCTGACACTTCTTTCAGATGTGAATAAGAATAAAGGAAGGAGTCTGGCAGTCCTGTTCCCCCACCCCTAGTCCCTGTAGTATACTTAATCCCTGCTAGGTGTGTTAATTGTTTCAATAAATTAACAGGGACCACAAGAGAAACAGCTAGAGGGACGAGAGCAGACTGAAGTCAGGACAGGCATTCACCTGTCATAAAAGACCCTTCTACAAAAATGGATGCAAATGTGTCCTACCTACACCCATGGCCGAGAACAGACCAGCCTGAAAAGAGGAGGAGTACTAAGAGGAAAGGTGAAAATCTCCCAAATGCTGACAGACTCTAAAGTTTGTCGTCCTGTTGTATCTTTAAGGAATGAAAGAGACAGAGCCTGCCAAGCATGTGTAAGGCCCCTGGGCCATGCCAGCACCAACAAGGGGGCTGTGCAGCTCAGTCCACATCCAAGTGCCAGTGGCAGCTGTGTGCCATCAGAGACACCAGGTCTGCATGTGCTGCTCCGGAAACCTGGGACCTGTGAGGGGCTTTCTGCACACCTGGCCGGAGGCCACTGTCACACCAGTGCAGCTCTCCTCGGTGAGGGAACAGCTGGGCTGGACTGGGAGTGACGGCGTGTGTGGCAGTGTCTGTGTGATAGTGTGTGCCTGTGGGGTGAGGCCAGGGGGAGGAAATATGCAAAGGTACTATGCTTTTAATAATGCTATCATATTTCCTTTAAGAGTCACAGTCTAATAAAATATATTCCAGTAAATATCATTGTGACCTGTATCTACCCCCAACCTTTTTCTCTATCAAGAAAGTAGGAATTTGAAATACACTGCAAGGGTCAAGAGTTATTTGCTACAGTAGGTATGACTGCCAGAAAAGATTTTGGGAGTTTTTGGAGAGCTTTCCAATGCTTTGCAGAAGAAGTTACACTACCAAAGGGAAAAGTTTTGGATCAGCATTATAACTGACTTAATATTTTGAGTTTAGAATTTAACTGACTTCTCTGAGATTGAAAGGAAGTCATTTAAGACAGGAATTGCCAGTAAGTGTAATGGATACATTACAAGCTGGTTTCAATTTCAATTTATTGAAGAAGCTGTAAAAGCAATGCCATTTCAAAGCAGACCTTTTGTGTTTGGACCAAATGAAGAGACCATCCTGTGTTTTCTTCTAACACATGAGGTCACGTTTGAAATCACTTGGCCTTTGTAACTGCCAATAGTAAAACAAAAAGGGCAGTTACTAGTGAATAAAGCAGTGGGCTTATTTTGGAAAGTACAGTATGCCAAATCTATCTTTCTTTTGGAAGAAAATGACCTAGTTATGGCTGAACATGAAACTGTGATTTCTGTGTGATACCACAGGATTAAAGAGTGCTGTTTTCCTTTTTCTTATTATTTTCAGTCTTCAGGGTTCCTAAACTGTGGATGAGAATGAAGTTGACCTATGAGGCCAACCTATTATCCCTGTCAATTCAAGGAAACTTCTGAGAAAAACTTGAAAAATATTGGTACTCCCTATTCTCTTTGAGACACAGAAGAGAGAAAAGCCTCAAAAGAACAGAAAGTCCTTTTTGTTTTTTAAATCTGTAAGGCAGTAAATTTACCAGAATCCTAGAGAAAATTGGTGTAAAATTAAACCCCATGAATTTAAGAAAGCTTGCCAAAATGCGTCACATGAATCAGAGCCCCTTGTGACAGTAGAAACTTCTGTATAATTTGTGAGGTTTTGTAAAATATGCAAATACTTTTATGAATTTATTTTGCCTCTTGAATTTTTCTCTTTGCTTTTTTCTTAGACAAGCTGCATTTGATCTTATTCCAGAGAGTGTCAGAGGCACTCACCTTTTCCCTTGAAGCCTGCTGCACTAGCAGCTCCAGAGGAGAAAAAATATTCCAAAAGTCTTCTGAAAAGGAAACATAAATGCCGGATGATGAAATCACCCCTGGGAGTTGAAATTAACATAACAGGGCAATTAAGAGTAAGTAGGAATGCAACATCTCAAAAACCTGTAGATCTGAAAAGGTACGGGAAATGTAAGGGGAGAAACCAGAATGTATCCTGATATTCTCTCCATGAAGATCAGTTTAATACACAGATGTAGGTCTTATCTTTCTGCTACCTGAGATGGGATCTTCTTTGGTGGGAGTATGTTCACAGCCTTCACCTAGGTTCTTCTTGTCTCTCTCCCCAGCAGTAGTCTGACCTCCATGGTTCAGGAGCCTTCTCCTCTTGGAAAATATGAAAACTTTGCATAACTTAGTGCAAACATATTAGTGAATCTAATCATGAACACAAAAATGGTACATTGCAAAATGGCTAATATTTTCTTGTTTTCAATGCATTTCAGTTAGCTAAGTAAGGCATTACTAGTTATTAAGTTGCTTTTCTGTTGAATGTTTCTAAAAGATAACTTGGACCTGGATTTACAAATGAAGCTCTGGCTGATTTCAGGAAGAATTATACATCTCAATACCTCAAATTCTTGTTCAGATTGAATATAATGAAAACAGACTAAAAATAAAATTATTTGCTTTGTCATCATCTTAAAGACCATTCTAATTATCGAAGATTGAAAAAGGTTTTAATTCTAATACAGGAAAAGCAGAAAGACATGTCAATAAGGAATGGCTCTCTCTCTCTCTACTTATCAGTAAATTTATTTCTTGTTTTTTTTTTTTTCTGTTCTCTTTGTAATATTTGATTTTTATCTCTTTACAGTATTTATACTCACAAGTTTCCTGAAAGGTAGAGAAATGCATTGTCACTATTTTACACATCAGAAATTGAGGAGTATAGAGTCAAAGAGGCAGATCTAAGCATTTTAGTAGCAATGTTTTAACACCTACCTTTATGATGCAGAGCTAATTTATCATCCTCAGCACTGTATTCAGCATCTTTGTTACCTGTCTTTGCAGTTAGCTTGGCACTAAAGAATATATGCCTTTGACAGTGAAATGTCGAACAGAAAACCACTGAAAGTGTCTAATAAAAACATTAAGAGATTTTAGAGCCTAGTAAAAACATTAAGGGATTTTAGTGCTCATAACTTAGCTGTTGACCAGGACTTACTGACCCTAGTTAGACATCCCACAGTAGTCACTGGAGAAAAATAGGAATTTACAAAATATGTTTCACTGTAAAAAAAAAAAAAAAAAGATGTCTACCTCTATCCAGGGTCCTGAGAATGACTAGCTCAGATGTGGACAACGCTTGTGTAAATATCAGGATGAAGCCTGTCAAAGTCCACATCACTTAGGCTGGATTGTTAAATTTATCAGTTTGAATGGAAAGATAAGATAGGGTTTGGGCACCTGCACTGTTTTGTGCTTTTACCCCAGCTGAAGTGCCTAAAGCAAACAGAGCATGTAGCTGAGAAGGTTTTATGACTGGATTTCCTGAGGTTTTGTGCTAAATGGCAAGTTTGAAGCTACATATTTTCTACAATAGTTAAGGGAGACATTGTCAGTTAAGCAATGTGTAATCCATTGCATCTTTGGATTAGGTGCCCTGGGACTTCTTAGTCTTGCTTTCAATCTCTGATGAGCAATAGGCTGGGATTTTCTTCCATTGTCTTGGCTTTGGGCCTCTGTTGACTAAGGGGCAAAAAAGGTTTCTTAAGCCTTTTGTGGACGAAGTCACTGATCAGAAGTTGCAGCAGATCTCATCTGTGTTTTACCTGCTCTACAGCTGTGACATACTTTTCTGGATATCTGGAGAGACTGGCATCATGTCTGTTCAAGCAGATCATAGAAGTCATTGACACACAACCTAGAGTTGATTTGCTTGGCAGGACAAATACAGCCTGTGGACAGTGCAAACACAGATCTCGCACAATCACAGCTCAGGCCTGCTCATCAAGTTTACACCAGCCAATTCAGATGACCCCTAGGAATGGAAGGCTCACTGTGACCGTGGCTGACAGCTCAGCTCCTGCATGTGGCAATTCGTCTCCTCAGATTTCTGCTTCCATACAGTGTTGCAGGTCTGAACATTGTGTTCCTCCTGAGAGACACTTGTTGCTTTCTGAATCAGGTGTTATTACCTAGCTCCTAAAGGATTTAAGTAGTCAGTTCCAGGTGGGGACATGCAGTGACATCCTTTGTCCAGGTGGAGAGGTTATTGCGTGCTGTTGTGGGGATTCACTCAGAGCCTGGCTGTCAGCTGCAGTTCATCGGACAAAAACGCCCCAAACCTGTGACTTTATGAGTGTTGTACTTTAACAATTCAGCCCAGTCTGTTTGCTACGTTTGTACAGATAGGGTATAAAGATTCTAGATTTCTTCTCTGAGTATTCAGAATTACAAACTCCTATTTTTATAATAGAATCCTGAAAGCCTTCCCATGAATATTTCACCCAGTGTAATGTATTTATTCAGACCTTGAATAGAAAACATACACAGATCTACAAGAGCTTCTAACCTGCAGCAAACTTCACAGTTAGAATATTAATGGAAAGCATAGACAAAAAGGATATGAAACTATGTGGATTCATTTTAAAAATCACTTAATGTTCAGAGATAACATTTTGCAATACTTAATGAACCTTATTCCTGACTTTGTAATAGTTTCTGCATTTTCTGCATTCCTTTTTGCCTTGCAAATTGACATAATATGGTATAAT
>VWZF01002827.1:1702133-1725965 GCA_013396755.1 Sclerurus mexicanus
TCAGTCTCCTCTTCTCCAGACTGAACACACCAAGTGACCTCAGCCGCTCCTCATATGGCTTCCCCTCAAGGCCCTTCAGCATTTTCATTGCCCTCCTTTGCACAGTCTCTAGTAGCTTAGTATCTTTTTCATATTGCAGTGCCCAAAACTGCACACAATATTCAAGGTGAGGCCGCCCCAGTGCAGAGAGTGGGACAATCCCCTCCCTTGACCGGCTGACAATGCTTTGCCTGATGCCCCCCAGGACATGGCTGCCCCTTCTGGCTGGCAGGGCACTACTGACTCATATTCANGGCAGTGGTATACACAACACAGAATCACAGAATATG
Organism: Sclerurus mexicanus; assembly: GCA_013396755.1. Taxonomy (NCBI): domain Eukaryota; kingdom Metazoa; phylum Chordata; class Aves; order Passeriformes; family Furnariidae; genus Sclerurus; species Sclerurus mexicanus. The sequence continues at coordinate 1,702,463 of VWZF01002827.1, forward strand.
CTGAATTGGAAAGGGATCCATAATTCCAACACTTAGCTCTGCACAGGACCATCCCNTCTCATTCCCCAGTCTGTATGTACACCCAGGGTTGCCCCATCCCAGCTGCAGAACCCTTGCTGAACTTCATAGGGTTGATGATTACCGAGCCCTCTAATTTGTTGAGGTCTCTCTGCAGGCCCTTCTTGCATTTGAGGAAGTCAACAGCTCCTTCCAATTTTGTGTCATCTGTAAACTGCTCAGTATCCCTTCCAGTCCTGTGTCTAAGTCATTTATGAAGATATTGAAGAGCACAAGGCCAAAGATGGAGCCCTGCAGAACCCCACTAGTGACAGGTCAGCAGTCTGATGTTCCCTTATTCACTGTTATCCTCTGTGCTCGACCCATGACCCAATTTCTCATCCATCACATGATGTGTTTATCCAGCTGCGTACTGGACATTTTGTCCAGAAGGATCCTGTGAGAGACAGTATTGACAGCTTTGCTGAAATCCAAAAATATTACATCAACTGGCTTCCCTTGACCAACTGGGTGGGTTACCTTGTCATAAAAGGGAATCAGGTTTGATAAGCAGCAAACTTCTGTAGCAAAATATTTCTTTTTCATGTATTCTTTTAGATGTCCTTTCTGTAAACTTCAGATGGGTATTTTTTTTTGCTTTTATAACAAAGCTTCAAGCTTCACTACCTTTTTTTTTTAAATATGAGACACAGCCAAGAAATGTACATTTTTAAATAAACATATAGTTGGCAATGCATTTTTATAATTTTTTTTGCCTTGTTTTTTGTTCATTAACAAAGAAAAACAGTAATGTTCCCAATGTGTTGGGTTTTTGTTTGTTTGTTTTTTGTCTGACTTATGAGTATTAGTTTTCAGCCACTGCTATATCTCTCAGAGAACACCTAGACTTTACATTATTTTGAGTGAAGAACCATGAAAACATTGGAGTCCATAACAGCAAAGTCCAAAATAAAGATGTCACAGAAGATTTTTATGTGTCCAATCCACTATATTCTTTAATAAACTAAAAAAAAAAAAATTCTGCTTATGTAAGGGAGTATATACAGGTGCCCTCATGTTCCAGTTCAATGAAATAAGTATTCAAAAAGCTTTCTTGAAATACTTCTATTGAAATAATTCAGCAGAGGCAGATGGTAACACCCAGTAGACTACAGCTTGCTAAGTCTTGTAGGACTTAATTATGTCACATTGTGAGGAAAACTGAAACTTGAAAAAGTTCTGTGTTTCTTTGTTTTTTGTACAGTGTGTCATGGGTTACTTTTCATTTCCAGTTCCCACTCTTACTCTGAATGGCATACTTTGATTATATCATGTCTTATATAGACATTTAGTTTGCCTCTTTTTTCTACTCAGAAAAAAATAATTTGCAAAAGCTTCAATTATTTTTCAAGACAAATTATTGTTCTCATATTTCAGTAAAAGCACATACTAGCATAAATGACCCCATTACCAGGAACAATTTTATTGTGATATAATTCCACATGAATTCAGCGAAAATCATCAGACATAGTCAAGGATTTCTTATATATCCCAGCTACAGGGCAAAGTCTAAAGCTGTGTAGTCCTTCCTAGTCCCTTATGCAAGATTCAGTTTAGGATTCTATTATCCTTCTGAGAACTACATATATTTTCCTCTGGTTTAATTCAAGCATATTTTTTCAGATTCAACCTTCTCAAAAAAAAGAAAAAAAAATCAAGGATGTATTTGTATTCCACTGAATCTGTGAGACTTTGGCACTGATTTGAATGACTGTAAAGAGAGGGCTCCAACTGGGAGCATTTTATGCCTATTTAGAAGGCAGTTTCACATTGTTAGAACGGTAATCATTAAGGGACTTAAGCAAGGCAGCACACAATGTTCTAAGCTTGGCATGAAATAACAGGACAGTCAACATTCCAATTCTAGCATGTCCCTTACAGGCATTTACCCTTATAATCTTTGATTCCAGTTGTATGATAATTATGATAAGTACTCCCCGCAGTGTAGGCACATTAAATGCAGACAAAGATAAGCTTCAAAATAGAATTATCAGTATAAAGCAGAGAACAATAAAGGTACAATGAGTAAAGACTGGGAAATCTAGGCATGTGTTGATTTAGAAGCTAGAATTGCTTCCACCTGGGACTGAAAACCTGCAACATGTATTCAGAACACAATGGAAACAAGAGTATAAAATATACTTTTGAATGCCTGGAATGTTTCAGGAAATTAATTTCAAAGAATTTTCTATAATTTTTAAAATGTATTAATTTTATACCCTTTTATTTAATAATTCATGCAAGTGATCCATATAGGGTGATACTGCTTCCACCTTGTCCAATTGCCTATTGCTGAGTGACTAGCAATGGAAGTAAGATATATGATTTCCACAAGACAAGCCTTTCCCTTCTATTCCTCTGCTTAGCAATGACCAGAAATCTCTGTCTCCTACTTTACTGGAAATCTGGATGTAAGCCCAATTATCCCTTAAGACTCATTCCTTCTAGCCAGCAGAAGAGTACATTTGCTGGGAGAATTTTAGAGCAGAGTAAAAACCCTCCAGTTTGCATATGCTTATACTTAAAAGTTATTGTCTGATTTGCTATATTTCCTCCATCTTTATAAATTGCTGTAATAAATCTTCTCATGAAAGGTCTGTTTGAATGACTTTTGCTTTTCCTTGCTATCAGAAAATGATTAGTCTGCCATTGTCTGTGCTAACAAGTTGCTACCTGTTATGTGTGGGCAATTATATACAGTCAGCACTTTAAAAGTATATGCCTTAAAAAGAAATGTTTCTCTTCTTTTGATGAAATGTTGAGTAACTGGAATTGCCTGTTGCTTCTGAAAAATGCCAGAAAGCCTATTATCTGCCAGACAGAGATTTACTGGCTGAGGGAGGGGGAGAGGCACTTTAGTGCATTACATTTAGTCCATTACTGATTACATGCTCACTTCACCTGACCTGATAGCTGAGCAGCTTCCCAGTGCTACCAGTACTTGTTTTATAGCAGTGATGGTGCCAGGTAGAATTTCTGTCTACTCAAAGAGCATCGTTTGCATTGTGGCCTCTTCTAGTCTATGCAAAACACCTTTTCCTTTGGGTTAATGAACCATTTGGCACTGGTTTAGATCAGGACTGGCAAAAGTCATAATCCATAATCTCCACCTAGTCATAACCTCCACCTAATCATAACCTCCACCTTAAAATCCACCAGTGTTTGGTTTTGGTTTTTTTTTGTTCACATTGCTATTACCATCAGATTTTTCAGAATAAAACCTATTTCCTCTGTCTTTTAAACTGCATATGGTCATTCTGTTCCCACCTTTCTGCACTGTTGTTTGATTTACATGACAGTTGCACTCTTTAATGTGTATAACATACTTTACATCTCCCCGTATTTGGCTAAGGTAAGAAAATCCATTATTTTTTTTCTTCCCCCATGGGGCTTTTTGGTCCCTCGATCACTCTAATAACTGCTTTATGTCTGTTGCAGTTTGGATTTCTCTTTCTGCTTGACGAGAACTTTACATAAGTTTTATTGAGGCAGCTGATATCCCTTAGCTGTTGCACAGGGGTAGCCATCGGATCACAGAACAGATATCAGAATGGAATGCAAAAAGAGAGAGCCTCCAGACTCTTTATAAATCTACTAGTCCTCCTCTCTTGTTTAAGGCCCTTTGGAAGGGCAAAGAAGCAAAATGGCAATATGGGCTCTGTGCAAAGTCTTTCATGCAGCTCAAGGAACCTATGTGAAAAAATTATTCTGGAAAACCCCTCCCTGTAAAGGAATTTGCAGTAGCAGTACCTAGTCCAAGTTCAACCCCATAGAAAAGTAGTACTACAAGCAAAAGCCAGTTTTGCACTTCTTCATGGATGCTGACCTTTCACAGGCTTTGAAACAAAACTAGATTATGCCTTAAGCCTTTCCATAGCTTTAACCAGGACTCTGAGAAAGAACAGCAACATTTTTCTTTAATTTCTATTCTCTAATTACAGATTTCAGACACAATTCAGACCTTTTCATTTTGAAGATTATATTTTTTCTTTCTTTAGTGTTATTATACTATCCATCAGTGTTTTTATACCACTAACTTTAACAGAAGAAGAGATTACAGCCTTTTTTCTCTCTTAAAGCTCAATTTTTCATCACATATATGTGTTCAGCAAAAACAATAAACTGAATCTGTAATTAAGGTGCAAAATTTGTCACAAAAAACTTTAGACATCATCAAGAATTACTACAATAATGTGTCTGAATGAAGCCTTCTGGAAAGCAGCCAACACAGGAATTGAGAAGTCTGAGCATCTTTTCCATTAAAATTATTGCATTATCTCAGCCATCACTCAAAAACACCCCTTGAAAAAGGAAGTTACTTAGCAAATCTAAGGAAGTAGAACCATGATCCAGTCCTTTACTAAGTTCTTGTGTAAAACTAGTCTGTAAAGCCCTGTCAAATTAACTTAAAACCAAAGTGGGAATATTGCCAGCAAATCTTTTAAAGTTAAATGAGCTTGGGACTTAAAGCTGGAAGTATTAGAAGTGTAGGGTTTAAAGCAAATTATACGCATTAGTTTGGATGTCTGATGAGCCACTAAACATTTTACATAATCATTTTGTTTCACCTGTACCATTTAATTAGCAGTTTCTTATCAACAATCTGCTCAGTTTATACATTTAGGTGTTCGCCAGACAAGGTACTTCAATACAGAAATGCTTTAAGACAAGGATTTCCAGATGTGCATAAGGGAACCAGACACCTGGCTTAGAATGGTCATTAATCTTAAAGAACTAAAAGGCTTCTGTAAAGAATTACATAATATTCCTGTTACTTTCATTTTTATTCTGGTAGTGCTTAGAAATCTCATTTTTTGTACTGACTCTTCAGCATATAACAATAATAACAAAAAGTTTAAACCTATCATGTAAAGAAAGAAGCTCCAAAAGATGGAAGACAAGATATAATGTGATAATTAAGTAGTGACCAGACCTTAATATATGTGTGTGGGTACAAGGAGTTTCATTAACAAGAACTGAAATTACACATAGGACACATAGTAGTTGGTCTGCTCAGGAAAATGCAAATCTACCTTTGGAACAGGTATTGTGCTGAGCTATAACTAATACAGTTTTACTCAATATACCTCTTCTGGAAAGAGTAGACTTTCCCAAAGAACATAGATGCCAAAGACTGAAAACCTCAGCACTATCCCAGATCTTTGCATTCAAGTCCCAAATGGGTCTTAGAGCTATAAACACAATCAGCCTCAACTACAGATGCAATTAAATGCTTTTTTTTCTTTATAAATAGACATATGACAAGCCTCTAGTACCTCTAGTTCAGAAGTGGTTTAATCTCTTGGATAAGACTGGAGTGTCTTATGAATGCTTCGTGAACCACAGTTAATCATGTCTGTAGTACAGTGCAACACAAAGACTATCATCCTAAGGAAAGAAGAGATTAACGGAGGAGTTGAATGATGAAGTGGTACATGGTAATAAAGCAGTGGAAGGACACTAATTTTCCAATTCAGTTTCCAAGAGAAAACTATTGCTTTCATTTGTTGGTGGCTGTTGTGGAGGGAGCATAGGATCCCAAATGAGACCTGATCATTCCTGCTGCTCCTGCTAGTTCCAGCTACTGTTGGAAATATCTCCAATTCACAGGTGCTGACTTCTGTCTCTCCTACCACATTTCTGGGGGAAAGTGTGAAGGGAATTTTTATCACTTTCCATCTTACTGCCTTCTGAAGAGGAATTTTGTTTAACTCCTGGAAGTCAATTTACACCAGAAGAAATTACCATTTCATACAGGTCATGTTAATTGTTTTAATATAATTTTTAATAATTAAATAAAGATCTTGCAATTCAGAAAGCTGGAACAGGAGACAGAAAGGATTAATATGTATTGTGAGTTCTGTATCTTGGAGGAAATTATGTCTTCTATAACTTCAATATGTATTTTCAAATAAAACACAATTTTTAATTGTTTATTTTAAAAGTATTTGCAGTCTTGAAAATGTTATGTGAAGTTAATTTTATAGTCGTTAAAAAAGTGCCCATTAAAGATTAGTAATTTAAAACCTACATGGATAAAATTGTGTGATGTGGAAGCAATTTACACTTTTTAATAACTACATTGTTCTTGTAGAAAGAGACTGTTGTATTCCCTGACAGCCAATTTTCTAGTGGTAAATTGTCTAAAATGCATTCTTCCTGATATTTTTAGTAAGTAGATGAAAAGTGGTAAGCCATTTTTTTCTGTTTTTCTTTACAGATCAAAGCCTTCTTTTAATTACATTTCACACCAGTGTTGCATATGAGCACATGACTGCAAGAAACAATAGTTATGTTACATTGTTAGAACCCTAAGTCTGTCTCTTGTCATTTAGAGTGATTGCTCTCTATTTGTTTAATTCTGTTATTTGTGTATCCAAGGTTTGAACCAAGGGCTAGAGAACTCAGTGAGAACCCCTCTCCCCAACAATTTCATAGATTTTGGAAGAAAACATAATGCCAAAACTTTTTTTCCTACATATAAATACTTTTTTTTTAGTCAATTTTCAAATACTTTCTGTTCTACTCTCCCCTAGTATCTATAAAAGCCTCGTTGACAGGGAAAAATATCAGAAAAATATCTTAATTTAGTCTGTGGACCTCATCTCACCATCTGCTGGTAGGTTCTGTTCATGTTAACTCCTATTTCAGCAAAGTCCTGAAAGTAAAGTAATTAAAAAATGATACTGAAGAAGTAACAAGTATATTTGACATTGGCTAATATCCTGAATTACATAAATTTAAAGTGCAATGGGAATACTTAAATTGTTTTCTTTCTAGCTCTTTCTCCTAAAGGTACAACATTTATGAATTTGTGAAACCCAAGACAATCCTTGTCTGTCGGAAGAATTGAATGTCTTTTTGTCAGTCTCTGCATACTTGCAGAGTGAACCACACAGTGTCTTCATAACTCTCCTTGGAATACTTAGAACATTTGTGCACCCATTGGTGTGACAGACATCTGCTGAGGAACACTGGACATAATTTCTGTTGTTTGTTTTCTTCCAGGCTGTTCTGCGCAAGGTGGGGAGTCCTCCTTGTCCTTCCTGCTTCAGCTGGTGTGATGAAAATAATCTGTATGCCATTGAGCAAAATGAAAGAATCTGCGTCCACTACTTGCTACTTTTGAAAAATATTATTACTTGGTAGTCTTGGACATTTTTGAACAATAGGCCACCGGAAGGATGGAAACAACAGCCTACAGTTTGGAAGGTGGAGCAGTGACTATGAAGTGAAAATGAGGACTGAGTCCCCTTCGGATGTAATACAGCAGAACCTGGAAGCACATAACTGTTGGGGTTCAAAACATGGATTCCCCTGCAAAAGGCCCTGGAGCTGAGGCAAGCAAACCTGCTGCTGAAGCAAGCAGCATTGTTCTTCTCATGGGAAGGAAGCCTTGGGAAAAATCACAGAAGTAACAAGCCATGGCCAGCACAGCAGGTGTTTTACAATAGTGAATAAGGCCTTTTGCATTTCTGTTTAGTAATCAAGAATATTGTAGCAAACATATGAAATCCTTGATAAAGAATAGAATCACCATTGTTAGAGCTTAGGGGTATAAATATATGTTATCAAACTTAATAAACATTCCCGTTCTCTTGCCATGCAACTGCGTGTGTGTGTGGTTGTTAACGGGGATCGTGTTGGAATTATCCCGCTGCACATAACAACTGGGAGATTCTCGGGCTTATAGTATGAATGCAATTTTTTGGGTTTTGTAAGAATCTCATCTTTATCCCCAAATTTTTCTTTTGACTCTGGCCAATGTGGCTTCAAACTCGCCTGTGCAAAACTGTGATTGCATAGGAAATGAATAATAGAGATTCTGGCTCCTTTTTTTATTTCTCCTCTGTCAATGAAATATGACATCAGTTAATAAAACAGAACCTGTGTTAAAAATGAGGCAATCTACCTCATAATAATCTACCTACATCATAATATAGAAAATCATAAGCATCTCTTGAATGGTAGTGTTAGGATTGTATTAGTAGTCACTATAACATAGCATTAAGTGCATTTCTTTAAAGTAGCAGACTGCCTAAGTGCCTAAAATTTCTATAAGGGACATGTAGAAAAAATTCTATCAATTTCATCTCACAATATGTAGGTATTGCGATATCTATGTATGTGTTACTAGATCATACATCCTGATTTACAGCCAAGATATAAGACCTCAAATTCAGGGTTCATCCAAAAGCCTGTCAACAATAGATATTTTTACCTCATGGAGCCACCAAAACTCTCTCATTAAGGACAGCTTAAATATCAGCATCATTCTGTGGGTTGCAAGGACCTATTTGTAGGTTTCACAAATAAATCTAATTTTATACCAGAGTCAGAGCACCTCTGGGATAACCTCTGGGGTATTACAACTGCACTGTGCAGTTTAGATATATTTCAGATGTACTGTGATTTTTTAAGATGCTTATTTAGATTGTTCCTGTTTATTTGGAGTATTACAGGATTCATTGGCCAAAAGATCAGTATGTGGCTTTGAAAGAGGTCTATCAAAAGCTTGTATAAAAGCTTTGTATAAAACATCAAATAGGCAGAATTTACTGTATAAAATGCTGCACTAATAAACTAGTAAACTAGTAAACAATATTCTAAGCACAGAGAAACCAGGAGTACTTCCAAATTTTTCTCTTATTCTGGTATCTTGTTTGTTTTGTTTTTTTTTTTTTACTTGATCTTAATATTCTTGACCACAGTTTGTGAGAAACTTGAGCCTTCTCATAATCAGCTTCTGCTCTCCTGTGGGCTGAACATCACAGTAATGGCTTTACCAGTGCCTGGTAATTACTGTGCCTTTGACTGCTATGTGTCAGACTAAGCCAATGACATTTGGAGTCAGCCGCTCAAAAAATAATAAAGATCTCAACCATGATAACCATTTCCTTTTACATGCAAAAGGAAAATGCCACACTATTTTGCCAAATGGAGATAAAAGAAAGATATTTATGATCACTGCTGCCACCTAATTGCTCTGGAGAGACACTGATTTGAAGAGCTCTCCATGGATGTGCATCCTGCCATCAGTCAGTGGAATCCCTCAGTGGAATAATAATGTATCACATTATCAGTATATTGTACATTTTCAAGGAATGTAACCCTCCATACACATGTTAATTAATTGATTCCCCTAACTACACTCTCAGGCACTATGCCCTGAGAGCTATTCTACTGCTTTAGGGTTAAATAAACTAAACAAAAGCAAACAGCATCTCATATGAAGTCAGTGAACTAGCCAGGAATTGAAGCTTAGAATCCAGAAAACCAAACCTGCTTCAGGCAGCTCCCAGCTGATGCTGGGAAGGCAGAAATATTGAGAGAAGGTGAGAGGCTGTGTGTGCTACCTTGGCTCCCAAAGTGAATGCAAACATGACACAACAAGTCCTTTTGGCCACTGTATGTGCGCATGTGCGCGCGTGTGTGTGTGTGAGCTTCAAAGGGATTGTGATCAGATATTCTCTACAAACAGCTTCAGCAGCCTTGCTACTAGTTTTACCTATTAAAAAAATAAAATAAGTACTGTAAATATCAGTTTAGATAGAATCTAGATTTTTAATCATACCTTACTAGCCATTGTATACTAATGCAAGCTACTGGTCTTGCATGTTTAATTAATTACTCACCTTTTCTGAAATACAGATTGTTAAGAAACCACATGTAAGTGGTTTATTTATTTAGAGAGTATTTATGTAGTATGTTGCTGCAAATAGGATAAAATTTAGTTTCTTATCTAGAATTGCATTTTTGTGTGCTGCATTAGAAAGTGGTAGGGTAGTATCTACTGCCTTATCAGTAATATTTTTATTTATGGTATTGAAATTAATGTCATTATCAAACCTGTTAAAAATTTCAAACACGTGTATATAGTTGGGCTAGAGAAAAAGATTTATTTGAAGGAAATGTGTAACTGAAAAAGCATAAAAGGAAGAGAATTCCTAGTCTAATGCTATACCATACCTTTTGAAATTTGGAATGAGAAGAGAGAGACAACAAACTCAGTGCATCAGTTTTCCTATGTTTATTGTTTGATTTTAGGGACAAAGAAAGTAAAGGTGTCTCTTTAAAGATAGTGAGAGAAGGAGGACTTCACTGTGGTAGTTTTACATGTTTATCATTAAAAGTAACATGGAAAAATCTAAGAAGATAGATTTGTACAACTGACCAAAAGATGTTATGGAAGAAGAATCATTAACTTGAGAAGGCAGAGGCACAGGAAAACTGATTTATTGTCTTGAGTGATAGATGACACTGTAATTATTTATATAATTTGAGTATTTTTAAGTAATGAAGAGGTTCTAGAAAGGCTTCAAATCTTACCATATGTGGTTATCTCAGCTTCTAGTCAATACTTATATTGAAAATACCTGAGGTTTTCCTACTAACTTAACTAAAATATGAGCAGTATCAGAATAATTTCCACTTGCTCTGAGTAGAAAGAGGACTAAATACCTGAGTATGACTGAAAATGTATTAGGGAGAAACAGAAGACAAGCTCTCATCCTCGTTTTTCTCAAACCCTATTTGGATTTCACAGGAAGAAAAATCAGATCCCATTACATCTAGTTTTTGATATTTTGTCATCCAACTAGGGGAAGAAACATGTACCCTGGATTAAGCCAGGGCCATCAACGTAGTGTGTAGGTGGAACTGCAAATTCCCCTGTGGGTTCCCTTAGAGCACTACTAAGCAGTGTCATATCACTTCACTCAGCAGCCTTGGGAGAGTTGTGTACTCAGCAAAGTCAAGGCATATTATGCTGAATTGCTGAAGAAGTACTTTTAAGCAGTAAGTATTAAGTATCCTTTTGTTTTATAACTCAGCTGAAATGCACCTTTCTTTGTAGGAATTTATGTTTTATTAATGCACACTTATAGCAACTTTAGCACATGGTAGATATACACCCATCTCTTTAAGCTTATGAACAATTGTGCACACAGTGGAAAAAGTTACTTGGAGCAGTTTTATTGGCTTTGATGGTAGAACTGTTGAAGATGTATTGCCACTACATCTTCCCTAGGAAACCTAAACCCTTACTCTTTTATTAGAGCCTCAACACCTTTAGTATACCAGAACTATAGCAAAAATAATATATTTTCCCCAGAACGTTAAAAATACAATTCCTGTTTTCTGCTGCTGGTTCCCTGTGCATTTCACTGAGTTTCATATCACCCTGAACATAATAGTGGTACCTTTTTCTACACATTGTTCTCATTATTGATTCTCAGTGAGATGGGTGCAACTCCTTAATCAGCTAAATAGCATACAGCTGATGCTCTGATTGAGTCCACTGCAATGAGCATTAAATTACTAGCTTGGCATATGTTCAGCATTCAAAGAATTAAATCTTCACCTTCTCAGCATTTGCTAAAAGAAAAGTAGGTCATATACAAGTGTCTGAAATACATCTAAATAACATTTACACAAACACACACCCAGAGTTAAATGCATTATAATACACAAAGAACCAGTTAAAAGAAAAATTTATTATATGTTTTATTGCAGAAATCCTGAATTAAATGGACTTATTCGGCTTGACAATTTTTGTTCAAGGTAGGTCTTCAGTTCAGACAAGTTGATACATCAATATTTATGTTAAAAAGGGAAAAGAGTAAAATTGGAAAGTTTCCTAGAATATTTGAGAAAAACTTGCTGCATCATTCACAATGAAGCAAATAAATTACTTAGATGCATTATTAGAAAATGGAAAGTATTTATTTGTTGCCACAGAGACAGAAATAATCTTCTGACTGATATAAAAGCTCTCTTCAACCTCTTCTGAGGAGATATCTCACTCCCATGAATCCAATTTACTAAACATATATAGAATCATAGTACATCATAGGGAATATGAGAATGAAATGAATGAGATGGGTTGACAGGTTTCTAACAGGAAGATGCAATAGAGAGGAAATCATGGAAACAAAGATTAAAGCATTAGAGAAACCACATAAATCTCTATTAAAGAAAACTCTATGCTTAGCTTATACCACTGGTCATAGATTTTAAAAAAAACAAAAACAAAAGAAACAAACAAGTTGCACGGGTAAAAATTTTAATGGATCCTGACAAATGATTGTCTATTCTGGCCAATTTTTTAAAACACTTGCCAGGATTTAGAATAGCAAACATGTCATATTCTAGTGCTAGAACCTGATATAATTTTGTTAAGTCTGTTCTACACAGTCTGGCATGTGAATACCATGCTCCCCTTTGACCTGGTTCATCATCCATGAGAAAAGTAGTAGAGGACAGTTATTTCATAACAAGAAGCACAGGTATTTTGTAGGACCCTCCAGAAAGGATTTAATATGTTACCTAGCATAACTGTGCAATGCTTGAGACATTATCCTTGCCAGAAAAATACTACACAAATTAATTTCTCAAATCTTCCTTCTAATGGACCAAGGGATGTTTTTCACATCTCTGAGTGTCTTAGATGAAATTAGATTTACCTATTTAGTGTTTGGATTGCTGGGAGGTTTTTTTGATTATTTTGGGAGAGGGTTTGTATTGATGTAAGCAATCAGTGAAACAGATCAAGAGTTTGGTAGATTTTGATTCAGACACAGACTCTCTGGACAACTAAAAAGTAGTGATGTTGTCTGGCTGAAATTCCTAGGAAGCATTCTAAGAGAAGAGTGGATGAAACCTGCACTTAGAGAAATTCATCATAGGATTTCATCTTAATAAATCATGCTGGGGACAGTACCTCCCAATAAACTATAGTACAGTGAGGTTATGATAATTAAGTAGAAGTGGATTTCTTGTTTGATCATACTGTATCTGACTGATCTGTGATGGGAATGACAGGAACAGTAATCTAATCTCATCCACCTACCCATCTGGTATTTCTAATGTGTTTATTGTGCTATTGTATATACATCATCAATCATGAATGTAAAATATGTAAATACTGCAAACATAAGTAAGGGATGACATATTAATTGAGCAACATACAAATTGCTGCATTTATAGTGCTGGGAAGTGGGTGCTCTAGGGAACTTCTCATTACAGATCAGCTGCTGATATGCAGCTATTAACACCCAGCTGCTTGCTTCTATCATGCAGAGGTTTGTGGTGATACCGACTGCTGCTTAGTACTGCACAATGAATGCAATTAAAAAATCTTTGCTGGCCACTTAAATATGATTCTGGAAAGCAGTCACGAGGAAGGGGAGAAAAAAGGGCCAAGCAGTATTTTATACACATTAAACTAATTTACTCTCTTGAAACTTGCTTACACAGAGAACCCTCTGCTACAAAGCTGGCCAATGCATCACTACCTTCTCTTGCTCTCTTCTTTGTTATTGCCTGCTTTGGGGCATCTGCATACTCACTCAGTCTTTCAGCTACTTAGTCTTCCCAATAAGCACTATACTGTCTTTCAGGCATTAAGTTCTCATTACTGCTTTTCAGCCACTACCATGGCTTATTCAGTTTTATGCACTTATCTCCCTTCTCCAGCCTTAATTAAGCAATTCTTTTGTGACACAAATTTGGGGAAGGCCAAATTGCAGTGTTATTGTTTTCAGCCTCTACATAATGCCATCAATATTTTGAACTCAGTTGTTGGTTAGACTGCGGATCTTGATTCTTTTCTCTGGTGTTTAGTTATTTTGAATACACTTCCATTTCTTCAACTTCCTAATTGAAAATGTTTGTTTTGCATCTTGCTTCAACTTACATCTTTAGCTGAGTGTATTGCACTCCCTGTCAAACACTCTGACATGATCAGAAGTTTTATTATGTACTTCCTTTAAATTTTAAAACTTAAACCAGCAGATTAAAGCTATTTGATTCATGAAAATGGCAATTGCTTAAATTTCTGTTTCTTTTTAATGATTCAAGTGTCTAAATAATTTGTAAGAACATTTTTAATGTTAAAAGATAGAATGCCCTTTAAATAAAGGTTATGTCAAGTAGGAAAAAAGATTTCTTTGATTTGTATAAACAAACTACTTGCACAGTCAAACACACATATATAAAAATATATAAATACATGTATTAACTTCATCTGTCTCCCCACTTTTCCCAGGATTTTTTGTATACCATGGAAAAAACCTATGAAAATACAGATATAAATTTCTCTGAATCCATACTCTATTACTTGAGTGGGAACATGGACTCATTAGTATTTAAAAGACACAGAAGCATGCTAGTACATTTGATATGAATTGTTAGTGCACATATCTGTTTATATCTCAGACATCTTTTTCTCTCCGGTGGACAGAAACATCCATGAAGAAAATACTGATGAACAAAGTAGTTGGCACACGCATTCAAATGCTTCAAACAGAAGAGCCAAGTATGTCAAAAGGCTGGTGATGGAAGGTTTTTGTTCTTGGTCCCTAAAACTGAATTCCCTATGTCAATTCATGGTTTTCAGTGGCTGCACTAACTGTACTACAAACATATATTGTGATCAAAGCATTTGGTACTTATGTCAGCAAGTCCGTACAAATACTGCACAGTGCTAATCAACATAACTGAAAGAAGATGAAAAGCATAACCAGGTAGCACCTAATTTGTGTCTGAGTTTCTGAACTTAGTTTCCACTGCACTTTTATAACATCTAAGCTTTTGAATGCACCAAATCCACGTGAAAAACATTTCTGAACATAAGCTGAATAGTGATATCTTTATGTGACATATTTAAGACTAAACATTTTTGTCTTTTTTAGTGTTAATGTGAATACAGTATTTTTAACTATGAATTGTGCTGACATTAGATGTTTTCAGAACTGATTCAGGAACAAGACTGAAATGTGGCATTTAACAGTGGGTGCTACAGTATATCAAGATGATGCTGTTTCATTACCCCTATTTGGCAGAAGAGAGAAGCAATAGCTTTCGTGAACATATAAGCATGCATACATGTACATATTTGAGTATGAATGACCTAAAACAAAACTCCAAATTATACTTTTGATTGAAGTAGCAATGCTGAGCAGTGTGATAACTATTGCAATAAGAACTGGATCAAAAGGGATAGAAGACCATGTTTTCCGCATTGTAAGATAAGGAACTAATCTCAGCATTTTTTACCAATTTAACATAGGTAGTGTCCAAACTGTACTATACATGCTGCTTCCTTAAAAGCATACATTGATGACCATTACAACTGTGAGGAACTTAGAGAATTGAATATCTAAACAATTGCAATAGGTGTAAAGTTTTAAAACATACTTAAAAAAAAAAAAGTATGTTCTAGCAGAAAAAATGCTCAATATGTAAAACACTATGTTTAATTAAATAATTTGAAACAATTTTACATGTAAAAAAATTTAAGATATGTCCTGAAAGAGTCGTTAGTTAAGTATATCTTAAAATTATGTCGAAAACGCATTTTGCCTGCTATGGACATCTGTAAAAAGAGAGCATGTACTTTGGTGATTTGGTAGCTATCAGGAAAAACTATTGTACCATAGGGAATTTGTATGAAATATTCATTCAATTAAATTTTCAAAACCCTCTGAGCCATTCAGCTACTCAATCAAAATGGGCACATTATAGGAGCAGCAACATTGTTTTTATGACAATTCATGCAAACTGATTTCTTAAGCAAATGTACTATTTGACTCACAGATTGATCTAACAACAGTGTGATGATAAAGGCTGGTTTCTCACTCAGAAAATCCAGAAACCTTTTAGCTGGATCTCTGTCCTGTAAACACAATTCATTTTGCTCTCAATAAAGTTGTTAAGATGCTACATGGCAAGAGCTACTGCTCTGAATTTGGGTGCTGTGGTTTGCTGAGTGCTCAAACTTGTGTTGCGATGCACAGCCTTTCAACTTGGCCCTTGATAATTTTATTTTAAAAGTCCATGTTATTTTAAAAATTTACTGTGTAGCCTTTTGCTTTTAGTTGCTTCTTAAAGAGTTTTTGACATGCTTCAGTATTTTGTTTTCCGCAGTTTGCACAAAAACTTTTATTTTTCTCATTTGAATGGGAAAGGGGGTTTTAAGTTGTCTTGTTTCTGCTTTTTTTGACCTGTATTTGCATGTTTTACTCTTTCTTTTTTTTTTTAACTGTGCTGAATTTTTTTTTTTTTGTTAAACCTCTGTAAATCTTTGTGTAATTTTACATCTTTGTCCTTGTCCTCCAACTTGAAAAGTGTCTTTCATCTTGAAATGTTTGAACATTCTCTTAACGTTTACACTGTGACTACTCTATAGTAAAGTGGCTATTCTGGAAGAATGAAATACGAACTACTGAGAACGAAATAATTTTTTTTCCTTTGGAGATCTCCACTTACTCCAAGAATGAAATAAAAGATTTGTCTTGAGAATGAGAGAGAGAGACAAACAGTAGCATCCTTTCCTGGGACTGACATGCCTGAACTACATATTAGAAATACTGTCTATGAAGAATAACAGCAAGGACTCAATTACCTTCAAGGTGATAGCTGCTGTAGAAAGTTCCTCTGTCAGAAAAGGGAGAAGATTTTACTGTTACTCCTTTCTGAGTTAGAAACCATGATTATTGCCCAGAAGATGAGATTTTGAACTCAAATGCTTCTCCAGACCAGAGACTGAGATCCACATGAAGGTTTTCTCTGCTGACTTGTAGTCAGGGCATTTGGAGATCAAGGGAAAGACAGTGGTGTCTGACAACTTTCTTGGGTGCCTCCTGCCTCTTATCCTGTCTAGTTCAGCAATGCCATTTGCCATCATGGGACCCAGAATCACCTACAGGGACTAAATCTTCCTCCCATTGGATCAGTGAGAAGGAAAGGAGAAGGGAAGAAGTGAGAGGTGGGGAAGAATTGGAAGATCCTTTCATAGTTGAAAGCTTTCTGGTGATGCACTGTTAGGGCAAGATTGTAGGGTTAGATATCATTTATTGTTCCTGAAAGACACATGTGTACTTCACAGCTTGAAGATCCTGTCTCCTGTTTGTAGCAACTGGAACAGCCACTGGGTAAGCAAAATAAATCTGGCACTTTGCTGCTGTATGTGTCTGTGCACTGTCTGGACTAAGTGCCCAGTGAAACTCAATTACTGCCTTTTCTTTCCTGTCAACCAAGATTTCACATGTTCCCAAAGGTGTAATTATTTTTTTTTCATCATACATATGATAAATTTTGTGATTGAGTTCTTGGCAAAATTAGCAGTTTGAAGTGGTTCAATGACTATGTTACTTTGACAAGATTTGTTCAAACTGGTGTTACAATCTGCTTAATTATGTGGCAGAAAGAACCCAGAAGGGTGGCCACCGTAGCCAAAGCACATAAATACGGGCCCCATGGTGCTCCACCTTGCCTTTTCTCTGAGCACCTGCCATCACCATGTGAAGTTTTAGACTTCCATAGGACTCTTCAGTGGTAACTGTGCAATTCTTTTATTCTAACCTCTCTCTTTACTTCTTCTTTCTTCTCTTATTCTCTTTTTATTTTTTTTTTCATTTACTCTTTCCTTAATCTCTTTTGGGTAACTTAAAACCAGTGGATTGTGTTGATGGGGTTGTCATGTGCTGGGTGCTTTAGTGCTTCAGCCTTGGTTGTATGTTACTTTTGTGAATCTTATCCCAAAATGTATATTTTTCCACAAAATTAAAAGAATTCTTCTGGAAAAAGAAAGTGGGTGGCTTCTTCTCTTTGCACAACTAGAACCAAAGGCTCTGCAAAAGTTTGTGTGGGAACTCTTGGAGTCTGAAGTATAAGTAAAACACCTGGGCAGCTCATGGCTTTGACTTGGGACCTCACACCTGACTAAAATTTACTTTGGGTAATGGGTGTGTTAGTGATAAAAATGGCAGCTATTTAGAAAAATGGGCTTCTCACATCCTTACTCTCCAAGCATTACTAGTTTACAGTTTCTGGACCATATAGTCTACTTTTGTCTGTTAAGGTAGTCCTAGGAAAGGCAAGGCCTTATCTTAAAGAATCAATGCCTCTTCAGCTCTGGGTGTGATTTATGATACAATGTCAGACTCCATCTGAGTATTATTCAAAATATTTCTCTTCTACATCCAGGCTTGGTGACTGTTAACCACTGTTAGTTTCTTCAAGGATGATGCTCTGTATGGAATAGACATCATAACTAGTTAAAGTTAATTGCAGTGTTGGAGCTGAATTTAAACACCCTCAGGATGAATTGAAAGATATTTTCCATTTTCCTAGTAATAGTCACAGCTGCAAGAAAATGTCCAGGACAATGACCAGGACAAGGCCTGAGGTTAAGCTAAATGGAAGAGATGTGAAAAACTATTAGGCTGATTTGGAGGAGGTTATATGACAAGTGGCTGACCATATATGAATGGAAGGGAATACTGCATTCTTTTTGAAGTGCAAAATCTTGCAAGACCAACTCAATCTAGATAACACTATCAGTAAGCCATTGCTAGATTAGTTTAAAAATAATGAGACTTTAGGTTCAGAGCGAATACTTACTTTTATTACCATCTGTCATGTTTGCTTCTGAGATGTTGCTTGCAAGCTAAAAATTTATAATTTAAAGAAAGAACAGTTTTATATATTCATCATGTTATACTTAACATCAAGACAATCAATTGTGCTCCTACATTGGCACCAGGTTAAGGGCAGAGAAAATGATCATTTGTATTGGAAGTATGAAGTTCAACTCTTTTAAGGCAGGCCTTCTAGAAAGCAGATATTGCCTGTTAATAGGCAGAAAACTAATGATAAGGTTTGTCTTGCAGAAATTGGACATTCTAGCCTAACATTTAGCCTTGTACAGGCTTTCACTATAGTCAGTGAGACAATGGCCAGTGAGATGGTCCCCTTGAGGAGGTAAGCCACCTTCTCTGCAGAGCAGGAGTTAGAGTGAGGGTATCCCAGAAGGCACTCTCTCTTCTTGTCTTTATAGCTGCATATCCAGAAATACCTATGCAGCTATATACACACATTATGTACAATATAAAATACAGGATATGTAAAACATAACATGTGCATTTTTATATGTTACGTGTCTTAAGCATTATGCAAACTGATAAATTATTAAATAACAATTTTCTTCCTGTTTCCTGCTCTCCAATTACTGCAGATTGAGCCATTTTGACTACTCAGACAGGATTCCTAATTACGTGTCTGAGATTATATAAGGAAACTACATCAAAATGTAAACCTATTATCTTGAACAGGACAAGAGTCAGTTAAACACAGGGAAAAAGTCTCTTACATGTGCTGTGTATTAATAATACATATTTATTACATATTTAGATGCAATTTTTATAACCCTCATTACTAATAAAAAATCAAAATAATATATTATCTCATAATTTTCCAGATCATTAGATAAAGACATAACATACTCAAATGCTGAATACTGCATGATATCAGAGCATACAGCATTCAGGAAAGGTGGTTCATATGGAAGTTTATCCACAATGTGCATTTTACCTATGTACATTCAAAATGAATATATTTGGTTTATATTATTATTTAAATAGAGGACTTCAGACTGCATAGTGATTGCTATGGAAGATAAACATTGTAATAACGAATGCCTCCCCTCCTCCTACTTTCTCTGAGTTTCTGTGGCTGAATAGGCATCAGATGCTATAGAATATCACTTTCATCAGTCTGGATCAGCTGTCTGTACTATGTCCCATCACAATATCTTGCCCATCACCAGCCTACTGGTGTGTTTGGAGAGATGTTGGAGAGACAGTGCTGGTGCTGTGCCATCACTGCTCAGCAGTAGCCAAGACACTGATGTGTTATCAACACCATTCCAGCTACCAATGCAAAGCACAGCACTGTGAGGTCAGCTATGGGGAAATGTGGCTCCATTTCAGCCACACCCAATACATACCTTATCTAGTAGGAAACTTTGTCCTGTGAATCCAGGAAGGAAGACCATGCTTTAGGCATGCAAGTCCTGCATATGTCATTGAGGTGAGGAAGCAAGAACACAGAGCATAATGCTACCAGGGGCTGTCAGATTCATGAGGTCCAGTTTCCCCGTAATCACAAACATTCCATTGATATGTGTATTAAGCTTCTCTTCACCTCCTGTATTGTACTAAAAGACAACTGTATTATCAGTAAAAAAAAAATTTTAAAAAAGTATAAACCCTGCATACAGTATAAGTTTATTTAAATACTCTGAGCACCTTACACAGAAAGTGAAAAGTAATACAAATGGTATGCTTGGGTACAAGATGGAAAATAACCAGCTCTGATGCATAGTTTCATTCCTGGCAAGACTAGTTAGATAATTGGCGTATGTATTGAAGTACTGAAACTATAAGAAAACTTCTGCCATTCACTCTCAGGAAAACATCATGTTCTCTCCTCTAAATATATTCCTGGCATAGGCAATCTTTTGGCTGTTTTCTAAAGGAACATTGTATCGGTAATAATTCCCTCACACAATTTCAAGAGTAAAAAGGGGGTCCCAAGCCCCCTGTAGTTGACAGTTACGAACATAAAGGAGTGAAAAATAATATCAGTTATTATACATCTGTTAAGATGTAGTAAAAATCAATGACATTCAGTTTCTTGAGGTTCATCTACCTGTGATTTCTTGAGAGGATCACACCAAAACCACCAAAAGGGTATTCAATCTCTAATGGTGAATTTTAGTGTAACGTAAACTAGGGATAAAGAATGGTTTTAAAGAGAAAACCCATGTTTAGTTGACGAGACCCTTCGTGGGTAAGAAGGAAAGGCACACTCCAGGCACGGGTATGGTGGAATGATGGAATGGCACATTTATTAAAAATGGTGCCAGCTTATATAAGGGTGGCATGAAACTTTCTGGAAAGGGAGTTGAACCTGGGAGAAGCATGCAAAGCCTCTCATAGAAAAGGAAAAACAGAGAAGGATTATAACCATAAGGTGTAAACGAGGGTGGAGATAACCATACGAGGGAAAAGCTCCACTGTGACAGAATCTGTCCAGTCAGGGAGCGGGGATAACACCAAACTCCATTTTGTGTAGCATACAACAATCCTATATAACTTTACAACATTGAATTTACAAACTGGGAAACACGATACATGGCAATAAACTGTCTCTTGTGCAGAATCCTTGGTCTTGTCAAGTCATCTCGTGGTCTCTCTTCCATTTAGTGTAATCTTGTATTCCTACATTTAGTAACTAAGAGAGACTTAAAGAAGAGGTATCTCTCTTCCAATCCACAGACTTCTTGCTGCTCATTTTGCTTTTCTACACAGCAACTTTCAATGACTCCTTGAGTTGTTGGAGTCTCTGCAGATTAACAATTTCACCAGATAATTTGGGCTTGAAAGGGCCTCAGAAGGTCCCAAGTCCAACTCCCTGCTCAAAACCAGGGTTAGTTACCAGATTCCACAGAGTTTTATCTAGTCAGGTGTTGGCAGTGTCCAAGGACAGAGATTATATGACCTCTCTAGGCAACCTGTTCAGCTGCCTAACTGTCCTTATATGGAAACAATTTCTCTCTACATCCAGTCTGAACCTCTTTTGTTTCAAAATATGTCCTTTGCCTCTCATCTTCATGCCATGCACCAATCCCCTATTTTATGGGAAGGTTAGCAAGAATCATATTATTCTATGATTCTTGCTAACCATCCCATGGGTAACCAGGTCAGTCCTCCCGAAACCAGCTCTTTTCCAAGCCCATCTCCCTCAGCATCTCCTCAAAGGGCAGGTGCTACAGTCCTTTGAAGTCATATTGAAGTACCTTGGCTGAGCCAAGTTATCAAGTTACCATTCTTGTGCTAGAGGACAGAAAACTGGACATAGAACTCCAGAAGCATTTTACTGAATTTCTTCTACAGGCCAGTGGCTGTACTCCCCTTTGTACAGCCCAGGAAACTGTTTGCCTTGGGGCTAACTGCTGCTGGGGCTCGTTGTTGGCTCATGTTCAGCTTGTTGCCCAGGTTCTTTTCAGAAAAGCTGCTTCACAGTCAGTCAGTCCCTATATTTTTGTGAAGGATTAGTCTATATTTGATGGCTCTCTTGTATAATCCCAACAGCTCTTCATATTAGCCCTGCCCTCAAGTATATTAACTACTTTCTGCAATTTGTTATGTCTAGATCTGATGAGTCCCGGGACAGACACTTGCAGCAACTTCAGGTCATGTTAAAAGCCTTGCTAAAATCAAAAGTGTTGAGTATTCTCTGCCTTTCTCAATCCTCAAATCCAATCAAGTCAAATCAGGGCAGTCAGTCATGATTTGCCCAATGGAAGTTTGTGCTAAACCTTTGCTCGGAGACTAGGTGGGCATCAGTCTGCTGGTGGGAGATGTTGAATGATGGCCTTTGAATCTCTTGGTTTTATTTTTTCTCTTTTTCTCAACCCATGAGTTTTTCTTGCTTTCATCCTTCCAATTTTCTCCCCATCTCACTAGGGAAGAGGGAGTGAGTAACTGAGTGGGGACTTGGCTACCAGCCAGGGTTAACCCATCACATTCTATCCATCACACAAGATACACAAGAAGTATTATATTGCATTGATTGCTTATAATAGCCAGTATTGTCATCCTTATTCAGAGTGACAGAGCCTGTAATTTATACATAATATAAATTTTGCTATTTCCTGGCCAATGTGTGCTTAGTTACACTGTTTTAGGAATATTCATAAAAAGTACGTATCTGAGTACATGCTGACTGTAAAATAATTTTTGAAATAAATATCTCTGTAGTTCTGTGTTTAATACATTTACTGTTGGGCATGCAATAATGATTAAAATCTTTTATGAGCTTAATGATTAGAGAGACTATTGCAGAGTTTATACTATTGACTTTGAGAACATTTGGAAAGCAGTTTGGAAAGCAGTTGTGTGTTGCTCCCTGCATCTCTGCTGTGCTAATCTGGGCATGATATCTACTTCTTAAAGTGGAACAGGAGAGGGGAGGATCTTATCATACAGCAGACTGCTGCCAGGCACTGCTGTTGTTATTAATTTCTATGAGAGTACAGAGTTCAGCACAATTGATACCTTATTAGAAGTATGGGTCTCTTGGTGCTAAAACAATACAACTGTTAAATAATGTTTCTGTGTACAGATGCACAGACAAAGAAGAAAAACAGATTGACTCTTTTAAAAATTGTTCTTTTAAGGAAAACAAAACTCTATCTGTGGTCTCATGCCTGTCAGTCTTTGGAACTTTTGTCCCAGTTTTCGTCTTATTAACATACCAAACAGACAAATATTCCCTGAATGCAACCCATGTTCATAAATACTGTCAGTGTTATTGACGTTTCACCACTTTCAAAGTTTCATGGAATAATGAACATGTACACCAAATTCTATTCTAGGAAACAAAATTAGCTGATGTGAGGCTACTCCAGAGCTGTACAGGCTGTACATTCATCCAGATAGTGCAGGGCATTAGGTAAGTTATACAGACCTGTTGGTCAGCTCCTGGAGATCTGTTTAATAGCAGATACTCTTAGATCACAGAATTGTTTTCTCTAGCTAAGCCAATGCAGCAGCAGTTGGAATGCTCCTTTCTGACCACACCTCTGATTAAATTTAAA